>CM062288.1:301051505-301564005 GCA_031216915.1 Pictodentalium vernedei
GTGAATTGAAAAGAAAATCAGAATATATCTACCAAAGAAGAAATATAATAATTGTTTGGAAAAACATAAAAACTCAAAATCCGCCTGATTTGACTTTGTTAAGTCCACTGGTGCCAAGCCCGGGCAAAGGATGAGGGGAGTTTAAAATTTATTGCTAATTTTTTTTTTTTAATTTAAATAAAAAAAAACGGGATGGGGTGTATGTAGAAGACATCACCGCGAAGCGGTTACTGTATCATGGAACTATCTTTTCTGGAAAGAGCCCGGGGGTGTCCCCCTCGTTGGAGAGAGTCAGTGTGGGGTGGGGGGGAGGGGAGGTCCGGGATTTTTTTCTCGGGTCGCGTTTCTAGGAGAGTATGGGTAGGGTTGTCCCCAATGTCGTAGCCACATGGGGCTGGGGGGGGGGGGGGGGTCACTTACCCCCTCCCCAAAAATCTAGCTGTGTCCCCTTCCAAATGTTTCCACCAGTAGACTTGGATTTTAAAATTTTCCTGGGGGAGAACCCCCCCCCCCCCCCCCCCCCCCCCCCGAAAAAAAATTCCTGGAGAAGGACCCCCCAGCACCCCCGCCTTTCGCACATCTGATGGCTATACCCCCCCACCCCCCACCCCCCTGTTATCGCCCCCCCTGGAAAACTTTTTCCTGGCTACGCGCCTGGTTGTCCTCTCTAGTTAGTGGGAGCCCGCGTTGGTGGAGGGTGAGCTTGTTCGCGGGAAAGTGTTCAGGAAAGCTTAAACTGGGTTTTAATGACTTATCCCCAAGATATTTTAAGATCTTTAGATATTATCATTATGTGGGTGTACAATATGCTACATGTATCCGAGTCTTGCTCCGCTTTCTGAGGGTAAGATCACGGTTTGTCCCCGACTCGCCGTGATGCGTCCTCGGAATCCAAAGCGAGAGTTTGATGCATGTTTGTCAATCCAAATAATGGCTATAATCTTTATTTATCACTAAAATACTCATCAGACGTGGATACAATTTTACACACGATTAAAATAGGCACTTGCCATCCTCTTAAACCTAAATTTCGCTGTTTTCCTCAGCGACATTCTTCCTCAGAGAGACAGCTAATTGATTTCACACCTTTGTCGCATCTTGTCGACAGCTTCAAGCAGGCTACTACTTTACGAACACAAGAATTTCGCGCCGTCGTACATTTTATAAACCTTATTAATCATCAAAATACTCATCAGAAGAGAATAAAATTTTACAAACGAATAATATATACCCACATATACCTGCATATGCACCCTCAACCATTTTTAACTTGTATTTCCTATTATTTTCTCTTCTGTTCGTTTATGTTCGTTTGTGTTCGTTAAATAGTAGGACCCCAACAGAACGATTTGAATAGAGCGACTTCAGCAAATTCCTCTCAGATATGTATACTTACGTATTATGTCCACAACATCCGGGTATAGTTTTCAATTATTTTGTTGAATAAATCCACTTTTGAGCAAATTATTTCAAGGTGGTAAATTCTGAACCACAACAGAATCATTGTTTACATTTTCGAATGACGCGATTAAAAAGGGGCAGAATAACTTCCCAAACAAGACAATCAAATCGTGCGACGCAAGATATTGTGTACATCTATTGGTCGGTTACTCCAGCGTGACAGACGCGACTAAATCAAGAAACAAACAGAGCACATGTATATAATATTCTGTTACAGTGGTCTGTTTCAAGTTTTTCTTCAAAATTCTTACTAATTATGACTTTCCAAAAAAAGTGTACTTGATTGGTAGAGCATATGTTAGAAGTCAGTAGTAAATTAATATTAACAAGATAAGATTTGCAGAGTGCTGTAATTCTCATTTTTATTGATTACTGATCGCATAATCCTGCCCTGTGGATTGTTGCAGAATGTAAACAAACAAGATTCGTTCCTCGAAATACAGACGGCATCACATTTTTCACAAATTCATAATTTATCCACAGAAAATATGAAAAATATATCCGGATGTTGTTGCAAATATATTTAAGTATATGTACCTGAGAGGTATTTTCTTTCCTTGTGCTATTTAAATTGCTTTGTTGCTAATGCACACCAGTATTATGTAACCGAGCATGCATCGAAAAATGAACAATACTTACAACATTTCTCAACCACAAACTAGAAAATCTCGCAATGAAGAAAACGGTATATAACCTGATAGATATGGTTCAAGCTTATTATTTTTATTTGCAAACGAAAGTGTAACGTGAAATTCTGAAAAGTTTCGGTTTGGCAGCCCCTTAAATTCAGATTAAATATACACAAATTATATATCAGAATGAAGGTTTGATGTATAGAACACGAAACCAATATGTAATCAACTCATAGAGTTGACTGTAGGCACCACTGGTTCCTGGAAGTCTGCTACCGTATTCGCAACGGGTCAGGGACAACCCGCCCCAGGCCTATTTTTGGGGCGCATTGTCCCGATTTTTTTTTGATATTTGACAAAAAATTTGGGGGGGGTAGTTATATATAAAAAAGATTTCTATTAATAAAAATCTCGAAAATTACCAAATTTAATCGCAAATTATCCATAATCCATACTGATCCGATTTTTTTCGTTTTTTTTTTCAAATATTTGGGGAGATGGTAATATATAAAAAAAGATTTTTACTCACTTTTTTTATCGAAAATTATCCAATTTTAACGAAAATAATCCACAATCCTCTTAACACATCCCATAATAACTGAATCAAACTGATAATAATTCTAAACTGAATTGGTAGCAAGGAGACACCAGTCAGAATAGGCGTGTTGTTTTGGACATGTTGTTTCAGTCGGGTTCCCTCTAAGAGGAATGATATTTGTTTGATGAGAAAAAATCAAATGACCGGACATGTTGTTTTAGCATGGTATGGATTCATCACAGTGTTGATCTCTTTTCCTTTATCTAAGACTAAAACAATAAATGTGTTTTTCTTAGCTGTTAACAATCATCATGTTGCTTCTCTTTGAATTATACCGGATGGCGGTATTGAAGACTGTATATAATCTGCTACTTCTGACTTTCTTCATTCGAGGGTCGCAAGAGGCTTGTCCACCATACCGTCCCTGCGCGCCTTCGGCGTGTGAAACCATTCCTTTCTTTCTTCATTCAACAATCATGTTTCCTTGTATTCACTGTGACCTCGAAGTTCGTCCAAAGCAGCATGCAGTTGATTGCGACGCTTGTGGGAGATGGCAACATTGTTTATGCGTCACGGGAATCAACCATGTGGAATATCGGATGGCAAGAAGAGGAGAGACAACCATTAATTTTTTGTTGATTTATCAGATGTTAATTAATAAATTCATCAATTTTAAAGTTCTTTATTATTGATATCCTTTATATCCTGGCGCGTATTTCTTAATTATTATCGTAATATAAGTAATAACAGGTGAATAATTCATTCTGAATTATTCACGTGTTACTACTTATAACACAATCATAATTCAGATGACAGTCAGGTTATCCTTTATATCCCGGCGCATATTTCTTAATTATGATCGTATTATAAGTGATAACCTGTGATTAATTCATTCTGAATTATTCACATGTTACTACTTATAATACAATCATAATTGACAGTCAGATGACAGGTTATTAGTACTCCGAATCCAATCCTAGTCCAATATCACAGTCAAGAAAAATTGGGGCGGGTTGTCCCACCTGGCTTGGGGCGGGTTGTTCCGTTCCCATTCGCACCAGAACTGATAATAAAATAATATTTCATCGGAACAACTTGTGTTGTGGCCAAATGTGCTTCATATATCCAAGAACAAAGCTAGGCATTCAAAACACTTTCGAATACAGCCGGGGGTTGAAATTGGATTTTTTTCAGGTCGCCAAAGTGTCTTCCTAGGCCCTAAATCTGGTCGCCAATTTTGTAGTCAGATCGTCACATGAAAAGACGTGTACTGAAGCAGAGGCCGAAGGCATCTGCAGCGAGTGCCAAGGGCATGAGCAATTTTAGAGGGGTTTGGGGGGGTCCTCCCCCCAAGAAAATTTTGAAATCTTCTATTAAATGGAGCTTCTGGGCTGAAAATTCACCTTATTTTTTGGCCGGCAAAATGTCGTTTTCAGCAGCATGTTTGAAATTTGCAAGTTCGTCGGTGGGAATCCTATGATCTTCACTTATAAGTTTTTGACTGCACAATTCTTGACAGTTGACTTATATTGTTTGACAGAAAAGAATTTCATTGTGCCATTCATTATTAACGAATGAAATGGTGAGGTTCTTTTCTATCAATAAATTGGCAGCCTAAATATTTTTTTACTTGACCCAAATCCCAATCACCTGAAGTCCGTCGGAACTGATCATCCAACCCTACATAACATAGGTTTTATAGGCGTAACTGGTGTATAAAATCAATATTTGTGGAAATATCTAATATTAATTAATTTGAAAGTAAGTTTGTACAAAATGTATGTGGTTGAAAAACTGTTCATAACCAGTTGTTTTTCGTTGGTTTGTGCTTTTTCGAAAGAACCCCCTTGTTGACTGTGATGCACATTTAAAATAACCCAGGAATTCCTGGGCAATTCCCTTTTGACGTCACAACTTACATAAATACAACCAATCAAATTCTTTGTTTCATGAAAGTATGCTGAATTGGTGTACTGGGACAATGCGGCAGTTCTATTGGTCACTGATGTAATCTCAACAGAGCACGTGGTCATGTTCCATTTTAATTTTAGCATTCTCCACTTGTGGCATAATGTAAGCTGTACAATCTCAAACAAACTGAATTGGAAAACAATCAATCGGTTCAATAAAAAAATAAACGCATTGAGTACAAAACAAGGGTGAGTTGGAAAATAATTCTTGTTGTGTTTATCGGTTCAGAGTCAACTCGCCCCGGGTTGATGCGCAATGCAAATATTTCTGTCTCTAACAGTTACTGTCAAAACCGATAGGCTAATAATGCATGGATGCGAGTTACAACCAGCCCCCAAAATTAGGACAACCAGTCAGTCAATTGATCACTTAATCGAACTACAGCTTTCCAACTGACCACCCACCAGTGATCTCTTGTCCATTCGAAGTCAGCTGTTCTGATTAATGATTATTATTCACTCAGTGTCATAATACTGTCACCCAAACAATTCAATTCAAACGTGCCGTCGCTGATAAAAATTTGCTGTCGTAGAATTTTTGGCGGCGGCAATGTTGTGCCGTCGCAAATTTTCCTAATTCCAAGGACTGAAGATACTTGTCCAAAAAATAATACTGGTATATGTTTCTTCCCACATAATGTGTTATTTTATGTAGGTATTGGTGTTTATATCTGACAGATGTGAAAAAATTTATGGTCACCAATGTGGCAACCACGTAATGCAAGTAAGTCGCCAATCATGAAAGCCAGTCGCATTTGGCGACCTGGCGCCCGCTGATTTCAACCCCTGAATACAGCGATAGGACTGCATTTTGGAAAAGGATAACACTGTCAGCATTTTTTACTGAAGATTGTTTCCATGCTCGACAGACATGCGCAAATCCCTCCTTACCACGAAATTCCATCGAAAAACAAAATTGTAATTCTAAGAAATTTCCGCAGGTATCATGATACCCTGCATTGAATATTGCAACTGTGCAATCTCTATC
Source organism: Pictodentalium vernedei (assembly GCA_031216915.1). Taxonomy (NCBI): domain Eukaryota; kingdom Metazoa; phylum Mollusca; class Scaphopoda; order Dentaliida; family Dentaliidae; genus Pictodentalium; species Pictodentalium vernedei. The sequence continues at coordinate 301,057,095 of CM062288.1, forward strand.
TAATAACAGTATACTAGTACTGTATGAAGGCGATCTTTTTCATTATTTGATTTTTGAAGAATTTTTATCCCCTAGCTTTTTGTTCTTGGATATGTAAAGCACATTTGGCCACAAGTTGTTTTCGTGAATTATAAGTTCTGGTGCGAATACGGCAGCAGACTTCCAGGAACCAGTGGTGCCTACAGTCGACTCTATGAGATGATTACACATGTGTTTCGTGTTCTGTACATCCCAGCCTTCATTTTGATGTACATTTTCTGTATATTTAATTTGAATTGAAGGAATATCAGAGGTGAGAATTTTCAAAATAAACAAAATTTCATTACTTATATAGGCCCTTAAGTAATGGAATTTTGTTTATTTTGAAATTCTGACCTCTCATTGGTGCTGGTCAAAACGTCCCCAAATAGTTGGTCAAAATGTCCCCCAAAAATTAGTCAAAACGTCCCCAGTAGTTGGTCAAAACATCCCCAATAGTTGGTCAAAACGTCCCCTTTCCTGTTTTTTCTTGACTGAGGCCATTGAAAAAACTTGCGATGTTATTTTAAAACAAATTTATTGTTTTACAAAACATTAATTATAAATATCCCCGCTTCTGTCAGGCCGATATTTATGCGTGCCTCCCCTAATTTCGCACGTGCCTTATGAATAGAAAACACTAATTAATATCAATGCCGGGGAAATGGAAATTTGGACCCCAGGGTTAATTCTGTCACAGATCTCCTTTCAAAAGTGTTGGGATACTGATGCAGATTCCAAAGGCATGCTCGGGCGTTGATTGGGTTGAACGCGACTAACAATCGATGATAGGGATTGGGTGCAAACCCCCCCCCCCCCCTCCAAAAAAAAATTAAATCTGTTATAACTGGAGACTTCTGGCGGGTTTTGGTAACCAAAAATCATGTTATTTTTTGTTGGCTGTTGTTTTTAGCAGCATGTTTTGAATTGTCAAGTTCATCAGTGAGTATCCAGTGATCCAGAATTATAGGTTTTAACTGCACAATTCTTGAAGTGATAACTTTATTACGTCAAGTTGATTTAATAAAGTTATTACTTCAAGAATCACGCAGTCACAAATTACAACCGTATTTTAAGTTTTGTTTGGTACGTCCTTTGAAAGACGTACCAAGCCCCAAAAATAAAAATACATTATTTGAGGTTGTTTTTGGACTGGAGGAGGGGGCATGCCTAAACCTAAACTCTTGGGGACATTTTGACCAATTGTTGGGGACGTTTTGACCAACTCTTGGGGACGTTTGACCAAAAAAATTAGGGGACGTTTTGGTTTGGGGACGTTTTGACTAGGATTCTCTCTCATATTCCTTAAATTCAGATTAAATATACACAAATTATACAGCAAAATGAAGGTTGGGATGTATAGAACACGAAAAACATATGTAATCAACTCATAGAGTTGACAACAGGCACCACTGGTTCCTGGAAGTCTGCTATCGTATTCGTACCAGAACTGATAATAAAATAATAAGGATGGGTTGAGTGATCAATGTTTAATGCAAAAAGCCAATTAAAATAATGGAGGCCGGTTTGGGTGAAAAAGTGTGGACCGGTTTGGATGATCAATGCTCAACCCTTTACCCATCGCAGGCGATTTAAAAATTCATTATTTTAAATATCATTTTTTAAATTTAAAAAAAAAAAAATATCAACAAAACCATATCATGTGACCCCTCTTTGGAACGAGGTATGGTTTTGTTGAAATTTTTCGAAAAATAATATTTTTTCAGCAGCTGTTTGATAATGTATTTTGGGCATTTCATCCCGGGACGAACTGGTTTTGAGACAAAACGTTCCAGCGCCGACTTTAGTGGGTCTACTTCGAACAGGTGGGGACAGGCCTTCTGACTAAAATAGTAATATAAAATAGCATGCAATATTTTTTTTTTATACTGTTACAGTGTGTCGTCAGAGCAGCAAGAGTCGGCACTCCATGAACAAAATGTTCCAACAACTAAGAGTCTTACATTTTTAATCAGGCCTAAATTAACTGTTTTTATTGAGCTCCACTTACCTTTTTGTCTTCCCTTAATCTCTTGCCTGTTGTTAAAATCGGTTGTTGTTTTTCTCTTTTAAAATGTACGGTACTAGATAAAGTCCTTCAAACTGTTGGTTAACTCTTCACCTTGTGTTAAAATTTTAAAAAAAGATCGTGTACGAAAGAGAAAACTGAACGTGTGTCTGCAGTGTCGCACACCATTCTTTTCCGCAGATGCATTTCGTCAACACTTTCCGCGAAACACATTCTCCCCAATAACATTCAAAATGAAACAAGTAGTGCTGTGCGGTGTACCAAATTTATGGTACGGTTTCGGTATTATAGGGATACCGAAAACTACCGAAACCAAATAAAAATATTGCTATTTTTGGTATTTATATATTTTTATACTGTACCAATGACCCAGACATAGCTGGTGCTAACTCTTAAAATATAGGGCCAAACACAAATTTTGCCCCCCAATCCCCAAAATTTGCATCTAAAACCAAAGAAAACATGTCCTGAATGGCCCTCCACACCTCACCTCCACTGCGCATGTGCAGTGTCAAGGACGTTCCAAAATTGGCGCCATTAATCATTCTAAGTTTGGCCCTTCATCAGTTAACATCTGACTGATCTTTGTGCTTGTAAATCTCAGTTTAAATGATGCCAGACACATAAATATTAGTGAAATGGTGATTCTAAGGAGGATAGAGAAGGAGGAGAGGAAAAATGTGTGACAGAATATTATCAGGGCTGTAACTTAAAATTTTTTAATGAAATTATGTCAAGTTACCTATTTTCGAGGCAGCAGCCATTTTGTTGTCATTTTGGTTATTTTTTTACACTGATTTTTAAGTGTTTTCCTCTCTCCCTTTCCTTTAAGTCTCCTCTTGCTATTCTCCCATGCTTTTGGCATAGTTTCTGTAATTATTATTACTAAAATTTCTTGGGAATTTTAGCTGAATAACAGAATGAATTCTGTTCTTTCCCCATGTTTACGTCTTCACCTACGGGTGGTTAGGCATTGTGTTCTGCATCTACCATCTGATGTTCTGCAATTTCTTCCCTGGAAGTCTCTGTTTTGCATCAGATAGTGTATTTTTGGTAACTGATTCCGGGCCTGGGTGCCTGGAGTCTTATTTTAGTGTTTTTACACTCATTGTTTACATTTACAACAGCCCTCTGTGTGAGGGGGGGATTTCTTGAAAATAACATCTTGATGTTATTTTAATCATAACTAGATACATTATTATTGTTCGTAAGTGTTGAATAAATTGTTTAAAATATTTTTAAAATTTTTGTCCACACTTAGGCTTGGGATCCATTGGGGCTGAACGTTACTTTTCAGAAACTTGGGCTGTTCAAAAAAAAAATTTTTTCAAAATATTTTGATTTCAATTATTTTTTCTATATTAATGGATCATATTATTATTATGTATTTTGATTGTCAGGGGTTGGTGCGAGTACCAGGACTTTGTTTTCTTTTCACATTGAAAGGATTTTGATCAATTGTAATAAGAGGAAGTCTTCCTCTGACTTTTATAATCATTCTATATGTGGTCAGTGTACTCGCATTAACTCCTGTTCTGTATCGTATGATTTCGATGACAACATGGGAAGCGTATGTCACGGTATGTTAGTGGGGAATTGGACACTCCGGTCCTTTCCCCGCAGGGTCACTCTACTTTATCAATTTCTATTTCAGACGATCAAGATTAGGGTGATGTATCTGTGATGTCTTCCAAAAGTGTGCCTCCGTCGTCCCAATTAATGAAGGGCTAGCGGAAAAGTGCTCATGTAAATACGCCAATTGCCTAAGAGGACCCTAGTAGGTTCGACGGCCTTTGACGTCCGCTAGCTCGCCTGGTGTAGCGTCCATTCATCGAATGGTTCGGCAGCCGGGTTCGTCCGTTGCGGTCTAGAAGGAGTTTTGGGGTGATGCGAGCACTATAAATCAACCAAATGCACACCCAGTGACGGCGGATTAGAGGGAGAACGGAGGAAGCCTTTTAGTCTGGTTCATAGCTCGTTCTGGTCCATCCGGACGGCGAGCGAGAGAGGCCCCTCTCTCGTACTACAACATCTGGCCCCAGATGTTGTGGTACAAAATGATTCGCATTCGGAGCATACGTCCGTCGCTCGGGACGCTCCGACATATAGTCAGTCCGGAGTAGACTGTCAATAAGGCTTCCTCATTCTCATGGTAGCGCACACGACCTCTCTTGGCTACGTGACCTCGGATATCCAGTCAGCTTCGCCAGTCAGAGAATCATCGGCGACCAGGTCACACCATCCGGTAGCCAGGGACACGAGGCCTGCAGACTCCGGACGTTCGCATAGGAAAGTGTGCGGGAGTCAACGTTCACGGAGCTTCCGGCGGCAATGCATCGTAAGACCGCTACTGCACAGGCCTCGGGGACGGACGTGCTTTCCTAAATAGCACAGCTTATCGCAGCATCCCAGCATCAACTGAATCTGTCGCATATTTTTTATCCGACGATGCTGAGTCGGGACGCTCCGCGGAAGCGGGTACGGACGTCCGAAAATTTCATCCGGTCCGACGGGATACCGAAAGGGATTCGGAGGATTTCAAGCTTTCCCTTTCGGAACAACATATGCTGTTGTGTATGTCAGCTGACTTGATCTTCTACAGGTTCTTTCGTCGGACCAGAATGCTGCGATGCCGGATAAGAAACTGATAGCGTCGGTGGACTTAGAAATTTTTGGTTCGGTTCAGGGGCATCGTCCCTCAGTTCCGACATAGTCCAATAATGTCACACAAACTTTCGAATTATTGAATGACGCTATATATATTATTATTATGTGCTTGCTATTCCTAAGCATTTCTGGTTTCTTGTTCGCAAAGTTACGGAGATGTCTTTCAAAAGTGTGCCTCTGTCGTCATAGTTAATGAAGAGCTAGCGGCAATAAGTGCTCATGGAATATGTCTATCGCCTAAGAGGTCCCTTGTAGGATCGACGGAGTGACATTCGCTAGCTCACCCGGCGTAGCGTACATTCATCGAATGGTTCGGCTGCCGGGTTCGTCCGTTGCGGTCTAGGAAGGAGATTTGGGTGATGCAAGCACTATAATTACTTTAGTACTCACCCAGTGACGGCGGATTGAGGACAGATCGGAGGAAGCCTGTTAGTCCGGTTCCTGGCTTGTCCAGGTCCGTCCGGGCTGTGAGCGAGAGAGGTCCCTCTCTCGTCCAACAACATAGGGGACCGCATGTTGTGGTTCAGATATTTTACATTCGGAGCATATGTCCGTCGGTCGGGACGCTCCGTTATATTGACAGTCCGAGAGACTGTCGATAATGCTTCCTCATCCTCACAGCAGGGCACACGACTGCACATTGGCTACGTGACCTCGAGTATCCGATCAGTTTCGTCATTCAGTGATTCCACGGCGAATAGGTCACGCCATCCGGTAGCCAAGGGACACGAGGCCTATACACTCCGTTCGCTCGCACATTAGTAGTATGCACGGGGTAACGATCACGGAGCTTCCAGCGGCAATGCATTGTAGGACCGCTTCTCCACAGGCCTCAGTGACGGACGTGCTATCCGAGTTAGCACAGTTTTTTCGCAGCATCCCAGCAATTGACAGTTTCTTAGTCGAATCAGGAATTATCTGACGGCGCTGGGTCGGTGCGGTCCGCGGTTGCATCAGGTACGGACGACCGAACGCTTTATAGGGTCCGACAGGATGGCGAAAGGGATTCGATAGATTTCGAGTTTTCCCTTTCGTAGCATCGGAAGCTGCCATTCATATCTTCTGGCCTTATCTTCCAGTGATTGTTATTTCGGACTACATTGCTGCGATGTTGGATAAGAGACTTATAGCGTCATTGGACACGGAATTTTGGATCGGTTCACCCTGACTTACCGACACAGTCCAATAATGTCATTAGAACATGTATATTATTTATCGACGCTATATGTGCATATAAGCCTGCTACCAAGCATGATAGTTTAGTTTCTTGTCCGCAATGCTCATTTCTGCCTTTTTATCATTTATACGAATAATTTATTTTGGCCGAGCAGGGCATACCGAGAGTTCATATGCGTCTAGACGGCGTGGTTGAAGACTGGAAATATTCTTTTTCGCCGTCTTTGTCTTTTCCAACCACAATGTTGGAAACGACAATGATGTCTAGTAGACTTGACTTAGACGCTTTATCATACGTAATCCACCTTACTGAGGCGTTATCATTACGTCTTCAAGAAAAGAATTACGGGATATTATCCTCAATGGGATTTCTTTTGAGGGCAGTAGTTTGTTCACGTATAACTCCGCCCTTCAGTGGCTGATTGGAGTTGGTTAGACGTGACGCAGCCCTAGCTACATCCACGCGCGTGGATAGTAAGGTGAAGAACTCTCTCAGAGTCACTTCATTCTCGGAGAAGCTTCTCTTCGACGGCAACTTTTCAGCAATCCATGAATTGCTCGATTTACACGTTCTCTTGTCTATCTAGCGTTGCAAGAGATTCAGACTGGGGCAAACATTCGGTGGTTGACTCAGAGAGTGCCACTGCAGTTGCCGGATCCGAGTTTTATAATTATGACGGTTGCCAGTCAAACAGGTTGGGATATAATATTGATCCCAACGGATTCGAAGTGCCAGGGTCTTTGGGTTCCGCAGTCTCTAAGCAAGCACTTATCTTCCGCGGAATAATGTTTTTTTAGGCTTGCTTTATGTCATTGGATGAACATTATTCAGAAACGCATGTCCAAATCCTGTCCGTTAATTCGACAGTAGTGGCGTATCTCCGGAACCAGGGAGGCACTCATTCGTTTCCGTTATTCAATTTAATGGAAAGAATCCTTCTGTTTGTTATAGTACACCGAGTTCTGTTTCGGTCCGTCATATTCCGGGTCGTCTGATTGTTTTACCGGACTCCAGTTCACTTATGGGTCGCTTGTTGCTGTCAGAATGGACTCTCAACAAACAAGTATTCAATCAGATTTGCTATCAATGGGAGCGCCCAATGATAATTTATTTACGACACAGCTTGCTAATCAGTTGCAGACGTATGTGTTTGCTTGTCCGGATCTCTGAGCTAATGTTGTTAACGCTCTATTGATCTAATAGGACGGAGTGATAGGATATGCGTATCCTCCGGCGCTGTTGTTTCAGCAGGTATTGCTAAGATAAACAACCATAATACCTTTCTGTTGATAGCATCTCTGTCTTCACAGAGACCGTGGGTAAATTTACTCTGATGTCTACTGTGGGACTTAACGCGAAATCTTCCTCAATGAGAGGATCTTTTTTCGCTGGGTAAAATCGTGTCATCTTTATCACAACCCACAAGGTCGCAACCTTCACGTATTCCGTTGTGTGGTCCGTATTGCATTGTAAGCATTGTACTGGACGAGCTTTGGACGCGATTTCTTACTATAGGAGATCCTCTTCTTCGCTATTCTATGCGGCTAAAGTGGAGGCTCTTCCGTCGTTGGTGTAGGGATCACTATGTTCATATTGTTGATCCCTCCATACTACTCATTGCAACTTTTTAGTATACTTGTTTGACAAGATCTACTGCAGCCTGTTATTATTAAGGTTATAGGTTTATGTTACCTCATACCTATGCACTCTATGATAGTTTACAATTGAGTCTTATGTCTCTTTATCTAAGTCAGTTAGTAACTTTTTGATAAATAGACTTAGAATCATTAGATTAAATTCCTATATGGAATTTAACTTCGGTTCTTATTTAGCTAAGTAATCATTTGAGCCTCTGGAAACAGTAGTTTTCAAATTCTGACCTTTTAGACAGTAATTCTGTTGGCTTCTCTTTTACTGAAGAGTCAGTGAGTTTCATGCACTATCGGTGGATGATTTTCACTTTCGTAGTTTCGGAATCACTACTTCCTTTACTATTTAGGTTGGATTTTTACATAAGAGTTAGGCTCCTAATATCCGGAACCTATTGTTATTAAGGTCCTTCCGTCTTCGTACGGGCATAGGCCTTTACTCTGTCCGGTTAGAGTTTATGTTTTTATAAACAGATATCTGTTTACTACTACGGGCGTAAACTTCTTCTGTCTTTGATGCCTATTAGAAGGACGTTACGCTCCATTCTATTGCTAATGGATTTAATTAACTATCGATACTGCTTATGGTATATCTTTGACTCAGCAGTTGTGTTTGAGATTTCGGCTCATGAAGTAAGAGTTCTTCTACATCTTGGGCTTACATTAATAGTGTCGCTATTATAGATTTTTGAAGTCTGCTCATTGCGCTCAGCCATCCACATTCATGAATTTTTTATCTCAGAAATATTGAGTCCATTTCTGGAGGCCTCTATTGTTAGGTCTATTATCTACTGCTCAGAATGTCATTCACTTAACAGTTGCTACTATAGCTAGGTAGGCTGTCTGTTTCGGCAGTGACTCCGTTCTGCTGCCCTCTTCGCTCTGGGCTATTTGACCCAGGGCAAGGAAAAGGGGGGGGGGGGGGGAGGGTGTTCCCTTGGGTCACCTGTTTTACTATGAAAACAAGGGGATACCTCCTCCGGAGTTAGTAATTCTGAGCTGTTATTGGGATGGTTGTTTAGTGAGAAGTTTATGTTTTAAAAATTCATTCAAGTCTTAGTTTTTAAAGTATAGCTTTTGAATATAGCACGTGTCAACGGACATGATTATGCAATCCTCAGACACTTTTAAGGAGTATAAAGAGTCTCTATTCTCTAGACTTACTTTATTTATTGGCTTACTTTAAAAATTATTAGTATAAGGATTATACTAGATATTAATAGAGTACATGGATGTATGATGCTCAATTTTGGAAGGTGTTGTATCTTTCTAATTTATCATAAATAAGAAAGATACATGTAAGGCCTAATACTTCTTTTTCCCTAGAGGGGATGACTCTATTTTATATAATTGAGCGTATTCCATCTTGCTCTTTGTCCTTGGCCCTCCAGCCTTTTTACTATTCAGCTATGTCTGGGTCATTGGTACAGTGTAAAAATGTTAAAAAATTTATAGTAATTTATATATTTTTTATACTTACCAATGACCCAGACGGGGATGGCCCTCCCAGGAGTTGGGAACTCTTACCTCCCCGCTGAGTACATAGCGCTTACCAGGCACTGGTTATTAGAATGATTAATGGCGCCAATTTCGGAACGTCCTTGACACTGCGCATGCGCAGTGGAGGTGAGGTGTGGAGGGCCATTCAGGACATGTTTTCTTTGGTTTTAGATGCAAATTTTGGGGATTGGGGGGCAAAATTTGTGTTTGGCCCTATATTTTAAGAGTTAGCACCAGCTATGTCTGGGTCATTGGTAAGTATAAAAAATATATAAATTACTATAAATTTTTTAACTTTTCCTGCAAAATTGACAGAAAGTCAACTCATCAAGGCAGATCGTAAATGTAAAAGCATGTGGACTGCATCTTCTGATGGAATTGATAAGAAAACACACAAATGTGAACTTTGTGAGAGGTAGACTGCAGATGCTGTGAATACGTCGGCGAAAGAAATAAAAAAAGTGACTGCAGAAAAACAAAAAATGGCAAGTTGTTAACTTGGTACTTCCGTTTCTGAAGAAATATGACCCGGTCCCAGTGTTTCCAACATTCTGGCTGATTCGATAAATTTTCTGGAAATAAGACTACTGTGCGATTTATTCACAGGGGAATTTTTTTCAACTTTCAACAGTAATTCTTAACATTGCTTGAGAAGTTGAGTTCACAGTACTAGTAGTACTTTTTCATTTTTGTTGAAAGGGAGATGAAATGAGTAACTTGTCTCCTGATGAATATTAATTAACAACTTGCTGATTTAAATGACAAAGCTACCCATAAATCATTGCTGTATATTGATGGTCGCCACATTAAAATCAAAAAATAAAATATGAGCTCTTAATTATCAGTGTACAAAAATAGAGAAGGACCCTCTATCCAGAATATTATAACAAACCCAACAAGGTAACATTGACCAATCTATCTGGAATAAGTCATTCGTGCTGAAAGACTTGGGGCATTTGCCAGGCCTGGCATTCATTGGAAGTGCAGAGTGCTGCTTGCCTACTGCACACCAAGAAAAAATTAAGGTGGGCAATTTTTTGCACCCCTTGATTTTCTGGAATGCCAGGCCTGTTTCAGACTGCCTTTAAAGTCTAGTATCATTTCATCCCGAGTTCCAATGTGTTCTCTGTGCCTACTGGCACAGAGATCACATTGGAACTCAGGGGACGATTTGTCAATGTTGCATTGATTTGCATTAATTCATGACCCATTCTGTGTTGCTTTTCAATAGATTCTGAGTGTAGAAGACAGTCACATAAAAATTGAATGCAACATTTTGAATAATGAGAAGAGCGTGCAAATTTTTCCACTCTGTAGCTGTCTAGCTGAATGTAATACAATATTTTTATACTGTACCAATGACCCAGACTTAGCTGGTGCTAACTCCACAAAAACCAGGGCCAAACACAAATTTTGCCCCCCAATCCCCAAAATTTGCATCCAAAACAAAAAGAAATCATGTCCTAAAGGACCTCCATAGTACGACTCTACTGCGCATGCGCAGTGACGCAGTCGTCCCGAAATTGGCGCCAAATATCATTCTCTGTTTGGCCCTTCATCAGTCAACATCTCACTGATCTTTGTGCTTGTAAATCTCAGTTTAAAGGATGCCAGACACGTAATTCTTGGAGAAAATGTGATTCTAAGGAGGATAGAAGGAGGAGAGGAAAAAAGAAGTGGCAAAAAATAATCAGGGCTGTACTTAAAATTTTTTGTTAAAATTATGTTAAGTTGCCTATTTTCGAGGCAAACGCCTCTTGTTGTCATTCTTGCTAATTGTTGCACTGCTTATTCAGTGTTTCCTCTCCCCTAACCTTCTAAAGTCCCCCCTTGCAATTCTCCCATGCTTTTGGCATATTTTTGAGAAGTTTCATTTCTAAAATTTCCCTGGGAGAGTTGCTTGGTTACAGAATGTTTTCTGTTATTTTCCCCATAGTTACGTTTTCACCCATGGGTGTATAACGTTTGTGTTCTGCATCTTCCATCTGATGTTCTGCAGATTCTCCCCTGGGAGTCTCTGTTTTGCATCAGATAGAGTGTAATTGAGGACTGATTCCGGGCCAGTTTTTTCAGTGCCTGGAGTCATGTTTTCTTCTGTGTTTACACTGTTTGTTTTCATTGGCAACAGCCTTTTTGAGGGGGGCTGTTTGTCTTTGAGGTAGTTTATCTCATTATAAGATACATTTATATTATCCGAAAGTGTCTCATTAATTATTTTATATAATTTTAAAATTTTTGACCACACTTTGCCATCGGATCCATCGGGGCTCAACGTTACTTTTCAGCAACTTGGGCTTCTCTGAAAAAATATTTTTTCAAAATTATTTTGTTTTGCAATTGTTTTTTCATTTATTAATGGATCATGTTATTATGTATCTTTGTGTCAGGGGTTTTTGCGAGTAACTAGGACTTATTGTTGTTCCTTCACAATGAAAGGAACTTGTTCAAATTGTAATAGGAAGAAATCTTCCTCTGACTTTCATGATTATTGCATAAATTGTAGTCAGTGTTCTCGCATTAATCCCTGTCCTGTATGTGAACATTGGGATGAGAAACATTGGAAACGTGTGTCACGATATGTTGTTTCTGGAGAAAGAGCGATGCCGGCTCTTTCTCCACAAGGTCACTCTACTCTCTCAGTTTCTATTTCAGAGGAACCAGAACAGGGTGATGTTTCCATGTTATCTTCTTCAAGTGTGCGTCCGTCGTCACAATTAAATACAGAGCTAGCGGCAAAAGTGCTCATGGAGATTAGACAAATGTCGTCCGCTAGCTCGCCCGGTGTAGCGTCCATTCACCGAATGGTTCGGCAGCCGGGTTCGTCCGATGCGGTCCAAGAGGAAATTTTGGGTGATGCGAGCACTATAAAAATAATAGATGCACACCCAGTGACGGCGGATAGTGAACGAGAACGGAGGAAGCCTTTTAGTCCGGTTCCTAGCTCGTCCAGGTCCAGCCGGGCCGCGAGCGAGAGAGGCCCCTCTCTCGTACAACAACATCTGGGACCAGATGTTGTGGTACAAAATGTGTCTTTAGCGGAGCATACGTCCGTCGCTCGGGACGCTCCGTTGTATAAGCAGTCCGCAGAGACTGTTAAGGCTTCCTCTTCTCGCCGGCGCACACGACCGCACCTTGGCTGCGTGACCTCCGATATCTTGCCAGCTTCGCCGAGGAAGGATTATTCGGCGACCAGGTCACACCATCCGGCAGCCAGGGACTCGAGACCGATGGACTCCGGACGTTCGCATAGGAAAAGTATGCGGGAGCCATCCGATGCGGAGCTGCCCTCGGCAAAGCAGCGAAAGACCGCTCCTCCGCAGGTCTCGACGTCGGACATTCTAGTGCAGATAGCACAGCTTATCGCAGCATCCCAGCAGCCGACAGAGACGGTGTCGGATCGAGAATTATCCGACGGCGCTGGGTCGGTACGCTCCGCCGAAGCATCGGGGGCGGACGACCGGGAACATCGGGAGGTCCGACCGGATGGTGAAAGGGATACGGATGAATTGGAGCTATCCCTTTCGGAACAACACAAAGCTGCCGTAGACTTCATCCGGCACTTTCTTCCTCAAGTTGTTCCGTCGGGCCAGACTGCTGCGCTTCCGGACAGGAGAATTATAGCGTCATTGGACTCTGATTTTTTCGAGCGGTTCAGGGACATCGCTCCCGAGTTTCCGTCGCAGTCCAATAATGTTGCAAGAACATTTGAATTATTGAACGACGCTATTTTTAAACTTGCTTCCAGGACAGGGAAAGCAGGCTTCTTGTCCGCAAATACTCTCAACCTGCCTTTCATTAATGCAAGGAATAAATTCGACACGGCAGGTCAGGGTATACCGAGAGTTCCTCTGCGTATGGACGACGAGGCGGAAGACTTAGAGCTATCATTACCGTCGTCAGCTTCTATTCCAACCGCAGTGTTGGAAACTGCTATTGCGTCTAACAGAGCCAATTTAGATGCCTTATCTTACGCAGATCACCTTACGAAGGCGTTATCACTGCGTCTTCAAGGGGAAGAGTTTCAGGATATACAATCCTCCTTAAGACTTCTTTCAAGGGCAGTAGCTTATTCCACGTGTAACTCCGCCCTTTCAGTGGCTAATCTGGAGTTGGTTAGACGTGACGCAGCCCTGTCTACATCCACACTAGTGGATTCTAAGGTGAAGAACTCTCTTAGAGTCGCTTCGGTCTCAGGAGATCTTCTCTTTGACGGCAAGCTTTCCGCTATTTATGATAATATTAAAAAGAAAGCTAGTGATTCTCTGTTGTTTAGATCCGCTCCTAAAAGGTCGGATTCAGCAGACACGAATAAGGCGGGCACTTCTGGGTCTTATCCGCCCAAGAGAGGTTCCTATAGAGGTTCCGGTGCGTCCTCTAGCTCTTATTCGAGAGACCGTCAGGATAGCGACTCTCGTTCGGGACGTCCTTCAGGCCGGGACAATCGGTCGGACGCCCCGAGGTCGACGAGGCGAGGTGCGGGTCGTGGAAGACGTGGTTTCTCCTACCGCAGGCCTCGCAGATCCAGGAGGTGATGGCTCAATCCTCTATCGCGTTCCGGTTGGCGGAAGGTTGTCGAGTTTTTCTCAAGAGTGGGCGTCGATTACGGACGTCCCTTGGGTGAGAGGAGTGACTTCGGAAGGTCTAAAGATATCCTTCAAACGAAAGCCTCCATTAACTCGAAGTCCAAAGTGGACTCATCTTCCGTCAAACCCTCAGAAAAGAGACGCTCTGCTATCAGAGGTGCAGTCTCTTTTAATGAAGAACGCGGTAGAGGTCGTAGAAAACCAGGAATCGCTGGGATTCTACAGCCATCTGTTTCTGGTTCCGAAACCAGACGGCTCGTTCCGTCCAGTCATAGATTTGAGCTGGATAAACAAGCTGATCATCGCTCCGAAGTTTTATATGGAGACGATTCGATCGGTCAGAGCGAGTATTCGGGTGAACGATTATGCAACGAGCATAGATCTCAAAGATGCGTACTTTCACGTCATGGTACATCCGACATTCCGAAAGTATCTACGCTTCGCAGTCCTAGGAGTGGTGTATCAGTTCCGGGCCATGTGCTTCGGATTGAATCTAGCACCCTGGGCTTTCACTCGAGTAATGAACTCGGTAATGATTTACTTCCGAGCTCATTCGTCTGCGGTAACGTCGGCCTACCTGGACGACATTCTTCAGAGGTACGGCAACGAGTTAACGCTTCAGAACGATGTTCAGAATCTTCTTCTTTTGCTCCGACGTCTCGGTTTCATAGTAAACGAGGAGAAGTCGGATCTGGTGCCGTCCAAGTCATTCACTCATCTGGGAATGAGCTTCGAGACGCACAACAATCTCGTTCGTCTGCCGTTAACCAGAGCGAAATTAGTCAGTTGTTACGCTCGCTATTGTCTAAATACAGACAAAGTCACAGCGAGAGAATTTATGAGACTGATAGGTCTGTGCGGAGCCGCTGCGGATCTCATTCCGATGGGACGGCTACGCACACGGCCTCTTCAAATTTTCTTGACTCAGAATTGGAGTGTGAAAATTCATTCGCTCGATGTAGACGTTCTCTTGTCAGATCAAGTGAAACAAGAGATTCAGACTTGGGCAAACATTCAGTGGTTAACTCAAGGAGTTCCGCTGCAGTTGCCGGATCCGAGTTTTACCATTATGACGGATGCCAGTCAAACAGGTTGGGGTGCATCATTAATCCCAACGGATTCGAGATGCCAGGGTCTTTGGGATCCGCAAGTCCTGTGCAAGCACATAAACATCAAGGAAATGATGTCAATTTGGCTTGCGTTACGTCACTGGATGGACATTATTCACGATGCTCATGTCCAAATCCTATCCGACAATACGACAGTAGTGGCGTATATACGGAATCAGGGAGGCACTCATTCAGTTCCGTTGTTCAATCTAACGGAAAGAATCCTTCTGTTTGCGTTGGAACATCACGTTCTTCTTTCGGTCCGTCACATACCGGGTCGTCTGAATGTGCTAGCAGACTCCCTTTCTCGAAAGGGTCGCTTGTTGCCGTCGGAGTGGACTCTCAACAAACAAGTATTCAATCAGATTTGCTACCAATGGGAACGGCCAATGATAGACTTATTTGCGACACATCTCAACAATCAGTTGCAGACGTATGTGTCCCCGTGTCCGGATCCAAGAGCATTTGCAGTAGACGCTCTGTCGATCCCTTGGGACGGAATGATAGGATATGCGTATCCTCCAGCGCCGTTAATTCAACAAGTATTGCTAAAGATAAAACAATCTCAATGCAAGATTCTGTTGGTAGCATCTCTGTCGCCACAGAGACCGTGGATAAATCTACTCAGGTGTCTGTTGTGGGACCTACCGCGGAAGCTCCCTCCACGAGAGGATCTTCTTTGGCAGGGGAGATCGCGCCAACTGCATCACAACCCGCAAGGTCTCAACCTTCACGTTTTTCCGTTGTGCGGTCCTTCTTGCATGGCAAGCACTTTACAGGACGAGCAGTGGACGCGATTTCTAACTGTAGGAGGACCTCCTCTTCGCTAAACTATGCGGCTAAGTGGAAGGTTTTCCGTCGTTGGTGTAGGGATCATTCTGTTGATATATTTGATCCCTCTATACCAGACATTGCTAACTTTCTAGTATACTTGTTTGACGAAATCAAACTGCAACTGGTTACTATAAAGGGTTATAGATCTATGTTATCTGATACCTATGCACATCATGATAGTTTACAAATTGGATCTAATGTCTCTTTATCGAAATTGGTTAGAAACTTTTCGATAAATAGACCCAGAACTCTTAGATTAATTCCTAAGTGGAATTTAGCTTGGGTTCTCCTTAAATTGAAAGAAAAGCCATTTGAACCTCTTGGGACAGTAGATTTCAAATTCTTATCTTATAAGACAGCTTTTCTCTTAGCTTTCTCTTCTGCCAGAAGAGTCAGTGAGCTTCATGCACTATCGGTGGATGATTCTCATTATCGTAGTGTTGGGAACACTATCACCTTCACTACTAACGTCGGTTTTTTAGCTAAGAATCAGGCTCCTAATAAATATCCGGAACCTATTGTTATTAAGGCTCTTCCGTCTTCAGACGGGCGTAGGCCTTTACTCTGTCCTGTTAGAGCACTACGTATCTATAAACAGAGATCTCAGTTCATCAGAAAGGGACGGAAACGTTTCTTTCTGTCTTTGATGCCTAATAGAAAGGACATTTCAGTCCATTCTATTGCTAGATGGATTCAGTTAACTATCCGTACTGCGTATGAAGATTTATCTTCTTCTCAGCAGTCTGTGCTTAAGATTTCTGCTCATGAAGTAAGAGCTCTTTCTACTTCCTGGGCTTATGCTAATAGTGTTGCTATTACAGATTTAATGAAGGCTGCTTATTGGTCTCAGCCATCCACATTTACTAATTTTTATCTCAGAAATATTGAGTCCATTTCTGGAGACCTGCATTGTTTAGGTCCGTTATCTGTTGCTCAGAATGTCGTCCACTAAACAGTTGCAACTATAGTTATGCAGGCTTTCTGTTCCGGCAGTGACTCCGTCCGGCTGCCCTCTTCGCTCTGGGCTATTTGACCCAGGGCAAGGGGAAGGGGGGGGGGGGCGGGTGTTCCCTTAGGTCACCTGCTTTATAGTGAAAAGCAAGGGAATGCCTCCTCCAAGACAGTATTTCTGAGTCGCTTCCGGGATGGTTTTAAAGTGTAATATTAATGTTTAATTTCATTCATGTCTTATTTTTAAAGTGTAGCTCGGTGTGAAGCATTTGTATATGTCAAGTGTCAAACGGGCTTTAATATACAATACTCGGACACTTTTAAATGATTATAAAGAGTCTCAATTCTCTGGACTACTTTATTTATTGGCTTGTTTTAATATTAATTAGTATAAAGGTTATACTGGATATTAATAGAGAACATGAATGTTATTGTGCTCAATTATTAAGGGTAGTGTATCTTTCTAATTTAAATATTAAATAAGAAAGATACATGTAAAGCCTAATACTCCTTTTCTCCTTAAGGGGTTATCTCTTTATTTTATAATTGAGCTTATTGGATTTTCCTCTATGTCCTAGGCCCTCCAGCCTGTTTACTATTCAGCTAAGTCTGGGTCATTGGTACAGTATAAAAATGTTAAAAAATTTATAGTAATTTATATATTTTTTATACTTACCAATGACCCAGACGGGGATGGCCCTCCCTGAGTTGGGAACTCTTGCCTCCCCGCTGAGTACATAGCGCTGACCAGGCACTGCCAGTAAGAATGATATTTGGCGCCAATTTCGGGACGACTGCGTCACTGCGCATGCGCAGTAGAGTCGTACTATGGAGGTCCTTTAGGACATGATTTCTTTTTGTTTTGGATGCAAATTTTGGGGATTGGGGGGCAAAATTTGTGTTTGGCCCTGGTTTTTGTGGAGTTAGCACCAGCTAAGTCTGGGTCATTGGTAAGTATAAAAAATATATAAATTACTATAAATTTTTTAACTTTTTAGTCACAATATTAATGCCTTGAATTGAATATAACCAAAATAGCAAACAAGTTTTTGGATTGAAAATTTCAGGTGCATTAAAATCAAAAAATAAAATATGAGCTCTTAATTATCAGTGAACAAAAATAGAGAACAACAAGGTAACCCTTTAAAGTCTATTATCATTTCGTCCCCTGAGTTCCAATGGGTTGCACTCCCAAGCAATCAAAGGAGGGCAACTGTTTTGTACTCCTTGATTTTCTAGATTGCCAGGCCTGATTTGCACTATCTCTATCTTTAAGTTCTTAACCCAATCATATATTAATGGGCTTGTTCCAATGGTGGGCTATAAGCTATGCTGTTGAGGTAAAGAATGAGTAAATAATAAAATTTTAATGGTGATGTTTGTGAATTGCGCTGGCCGGTATTCAGTTGGTTGGTTAAGTTGGTTCAAGGGCTGAAAATATTTGCACCAAAATGTGAAAACTCTTTTTCAGTTTAACTTGACAAAGTCAAGATAAGCTATTGCCATCACGCGGTCGAAAGACTGAATCTGTTTGTCTGCGAGTCTGTTCACATTTTCTTTAGCACAGGCCACCGCAGTTCTAGTCTGATCATTGCAAAATTTCATATGCAGGTTCGAGGTCATGTCTAGATGAGAACGTCCCCTTTTCGGCGCGATCAGTCATCCGTTACCGCCACCTGGCCATGTGACCTAGATTCCTTTAGCACTGCCTACAGGTTGCTTTTTATGAAGGAATTTGCTAAGGGGCATGGTGGCTTTGCGGTAACCGGTTCTCGTCAGATCACCAAAGTTAAGCAACTTCGAGCCCGGTTAGTCCTTGGATGGGTGACCATCTGAGTGATCGATTCAGACTCCCGCGTTGTGTCCTTGGGCAAGGCACTGAACCCCAAATGTCCACATGGGGGCATGCTGTCGCTGTGTACTAAGGTGTACTGCATGTCGATGGTGCACGTCTTCAACCAATCTAAACCTGCCTGTGCTGCAATGCGGAGTTACGATGTTGGGGAGCTGGCAGCTTCTCGTCGTTGCTCGGTGGTTCTCTCTGGGTACTCCGGCTTCCTCCACCCGTAAAACTGTCATGGTCATGACTAGCCATTGTTCACAAGTATGTGATCTTAAACACCAATAAATAAATGAAGTAGTTATTGATAAGTCATTGCTCGAACTACTCGAACCCCATCAAGGGAATAAGCTATCGAGCAATTGCTCGTTGAAGTGACTCGCACATAAGACTCTTAGCCTCATTTTGGTATTTGAAGATACCTGTGACCTGGTATTGTATTATTTGAGGATACTAATCGAGGATACCTTCTGGAGAATCAATTTTTTGTCGTATGAGGGGGCCATGAAAAAATCCCTCAATGAGGTCTAATTTACTATCACTCTGAGCCTCATTTCAGTATTTGAGGAAAGCTATGACCTGGTATTGTATTATTTGAGGATACTTATCGAGGATTCCTTCTAGAGAATCCCTTTTTTGTCGTATGAGGCCATGAGGGCCATGAGAAAAGCCCTCAATGAGGTCTAATTTACTATCCCTGTAGCCTTATTTTGTTTGAGGCCATAAGGGCATTGACGAAATCCCTCAATGAGGTCTAATTTACTATCTCTCTTAGCCTCAACTCGGTATTTAACAGCCATATCCCATAGCACCCTAATTTCAGCACCCCTTTTTGGAAAATGTCTGGCCTTCGGCGCCCCTTTTTAGTCATAAGAGGCCATGAGGGCTATGACAAAAGCCCTCAATGAGGTCTAATTTACAATCCCTCTTAGCCTCATTTCATTAGAGGCCATGAGGGCAGGGACCAGCGGTGAGGGCGACTAGGGCGATTAAGTCGCCCTTCTAAGCCCAAAGGGGACACACTAAAAAGTGTAGTCCGTGTCCGTGTCGGAGAAAAAGTGTAGTCGGGAATTAAATTATCATTTTCTACTGTGTGTGTTGGTTGTTTTCTATGAAATTTGGAAAGTATACTCAGGGGACGATATGAAATATATATGCCAAAAGAGAAGTTTGTAGGATGTTATTTTACGATGTTAGAAGACATTTTCTCTTTCAAAAACACTAAAAAGTGTAGCTGACTCAGTGCCGTGTTAGCTAATTACTTGGTTTACGCTGTGTTGACACATGATTATGAGGAGATTAGTGGGGTGTTGATTGGATTGATAGATTTTCTTTCATTACTTTTTTTCCATTTACATGGAGTAAACTACAAGAGTAAGAGTATAATAAGATTATTTCATATTAGATTATGTTAAATGCTCGTGGTGGGTAGTTACACGTTCACGCCCTCTCTCTCTTCTCTCTCTCTCTCTCTCTCGTGCGCCCTCCCAGTCTCACTCTCTGTTTCACAAATCGGTTGCGATGAATGAATGAATGAAACTGGGACTGACAGAGAAGAAAAGAAAACCAAACAGCAACGCCGGTATTGGTAGCGGCCCCGGTATATTGACCATAGCGGTTACAAGAAAAGGAGTGGAGAAAGCTCCGCCAGTATAGTTTTGAAGAACCGGGAGTCATCCATCAAGCCTTCATGGAGATAGGAAGCCGTGTGTGATATATGTGATATCTGGTTATCCTTCTGGAATTTCAAATACCCGCGCCCCGGCAAAAAAATAAAATGAAATAAAGCCCTTAAAGGGGCTGTTTGTTGGCAGGATTGTTTCATTCGGTTTCAAATCGGTTGCAATAATAAACAGCAATATAAATTGGGCATTGATTGCGTGTTTTGATTAACAAAATCTCAATATAAATTGTATCAGGGGGTCGGATACAATCACGTTCCTTTTGCGCGAGTTCCATTTTTTCTTTTTGTTCATCCGTAAGAATAAATAGTTCGTTATATATTTGTCAACATTCTTGACTTATCCACAATATATTGTAAATTGAGGGTCGGGTGTTACTGTAACATGTATATGTAAACTGAACACAATGTGATAAGTGGTTTTCCACTCGATGAGAATGTTTTCTTTTTTAAAAAACACAATTAACACTTGGGAAGGTTTCAGTTCATGGACCATCGGTTCACACTGATGGTCCAAGAGCTGAAACTTTGCTACTGAGTTGATCAGGGGCTTCTCCTGCATTTTCCTGAAATTTGTTGGTAATCGCGACACTTGACATCATTTGTAAGGTAGGTCTCCATGCTTGAGACCTTCCCAAGAAATGATGTCAAATGTTGGAATTATAAATAATTAGGTGAAAAAAATCTTGTTCTTATTTCGGTTTTAAAACACGATCGACATCTTTATCCACTGTCGCAGGGAATCCAACCACAAAACACTCGGAACGATAAGACCAACTAAATTTACTTTTGCTTTTAATATATATGTTTGTTATTTGTTCATGTTTGTGCTGTATATCTATATCTTTGTGCTATGCTATATCCATTATGTCCTGTAGGCCCTATTTATGCAATAAAATACTGAAAATTAAATTAATCGTTGTTTCTTTCATCTACACTCCACTAATCTCCTCATAATCATAAAAAGAACCAGGATAATCAGCCCGCCTCGCTGTGTCAACACAGCCTAAACCAATTAATTAGCTAACACGGCGCCGAGTCAGATACACTTTTTAGTGTGTTTGAAAGAGAAAATGTCTTCTAACATCGTAAAATAACATCGTACAAACTTCTCTTTTGGCATATATATTTTGTGTCGTCCCCTGAGTATACTTTCCAAATTTCATAGAAAACAACCGACAAGTAAAGGAGAAAATGATAATTTAATTCCCGACTACACTTTTTCTCCGACACGGACACGGACACGGACTACACTTTTTAGTGTGTCCCGCCCAAAGTCGCCTAGAAAAATAGTCGGGGCGATTACAAGTCGCCCTCTAAAAATTGGCCAAAATGAGAAAAGGCTGAACTGAGTGATGAGAGGTTTACATGAAAACGAGTATTTTCAAAAATCGAATGTGCTCGAGTGTGATAAATGGGCATTTTAATTTCGTCAAATAAACGTCCATTTATTTGAAATCACACGACAAGCAATTGTCCATTGTCGCTTCCGGCGGATTTTTTTTATTTCTATTTTGTTGCGTTCCAGTCGGAGCTTCAAGTGTCGAAACGAAAATAAGTGACTTACGCGACTCAACAAAACAACCCAGTTTGAAAGTAGGTTACGTCGCTTAGGATGCCGAAAATGTATACACAACGGACGTATTTTATAACACATTATATTTTTATACTGTACCAATGACCCAGACATAGCTGGTGCTAACTCTTAAAATATAGGGCCAAACACAAATTTTGCCCCCCAATCCCCAAAATTTGCATCTAAAACTAAAGAAAACATGTCCTGAGAGGCCCTCCACACTTCGCCCCTACTGCGCATGCGCAGTGTCAAGGACGTTCCGAAATTGGCGCCATTTATCATTCTAAGTTTGGCCCTTCATCAGTTAACATCTGACTGATCTTTGTGCTTTTAAATCTCAGTTTAAATGATGCCAGACACATAAATATTAGTGAAATGGTGATTCTAAGGAGGATAGAAAAGGAGGAGAGGAAAAGAATGTGTGACAGAATATTATCAGGGCTGTAACTTAAAATTTTTTAATGAAATTATGTTAAGTTACCTATTTTCAAGGCAGCAGCCATTTTGTTGTCATTCTGATTATTTAGTTACACTGTTTTTACAAGTGTTTTTCCTCTCTCCCTGTCCTTTAAGTTCCCCCTTGCTATTCTCCCATGCTTTTGGCATAATTTCTGTAATTATTATTACTAAAATTTCTTGGGAGTTTAGCTGAATAACAGAATGAATTCTGTTCTTTCCCCATGTTTACGTCTTCACCTACGGGTGGTTAGGCGTTGTGTTCTGCATCTACCATCTGATGTTCTGCAGTTTCTTCCCTGGAAGTCTCTGTTTTGCATCAGATGGTGTATTTTGGTAACTGATTTCGGGCCTGGGTGCCTGGAGTCTTATTTTAGTGTTTTTACACTCATTGTTTACATTTACAACAGCCCTCTGTGTGAGGGGGGGATTTCTAAATAATAATATCTTTATGTTATTTCAATCATAACTAGATACATTATTATTGTTCGTAAGTGTTGAATAAATTGTTTAAAATATTTTTAAAATTTTTGTCCACACTTAGGCTTGGGATCCATTGGGGCTCAACGTTACTTTTCAGAAACTTGGGCTGTTCTGAAAAAATATTTTTTCAAAATATTTTGATTTCAATTATTTTTTCTATATTAATGGATCATATTATTATTATGTATTTTGATTGCCAGGGGTTAGTGCGAGTACCAGGACTTGTTTTCTTTTCACATTGAAAGGATATTGATCAATTGTTTTAAGAGGAAGTCTTCCTCTGACCTTATTATCATTCTATATGTGGTCAGTGTACTCGCATTAACTCCGGTTCTGTATCGTATGATTTCGATGATAATATGGGAAGCGTATGTCACGGTATGTTGTTGGGGATTTGGACACTCCGGTCCTTTCCCCGCAGGGTCACTCTACTTTATCAATTTCTATTTCAGACGATCAAGATTAGGGTGATGTATCTGTGATGTCTTCCAACAGTGTGCCTCCGTCGTCACAATTAATGAAGGGCTAGCGGAAAAGTGCTCATGTAATACGCCAATTGCCTAAGAGGACCCTAGTAGGTTCGACGGCCTTTGACGTCCGCTAGCTCGCCCGGTGTAGCGTCCATTCACCGAATGGTTCGGCAGCCGGGTTCGTCCGTTGCGGTCTAGAAGGAATTTTGGGGTGATGCGAGCACTATAAAATTAACTTAATGCACACCCAGTGACGGCGGATCGGAGGGAGAACGGAGGAAGCCTTTTAGTCCGGTTCATAGCTCGTTCCGGTCCATCCGGACGGCAAGCGAGAGAGGCCCCTCTCTCGTTCAACAACATCTGGCCCCAGATGTTGTGGTACAAATGTGTCGTTAGCGGAGCATACGTCCGTCGCTCGGGACGCTCCGTTGTATAGGCAGTCCGCTGAGACTGCTAAGGCTTCCTCTTCTCGTCAGCGCACACGACCGCACCTTGGCTGCGTGACCGCCGATATATTACCAGCTTCGCCGATCAAGGATTCTTCGGCGACCAGGTCACACCATCCGGCAGCCAGGGATTCGAGACCGATGGACTCCGGACGTTCGCATAGGAAAAGTATGCGGGAGCCATCTGATGCGGAGCTGCCCTCGGCGAAGCAGCGATAGACTGCGCCTCCGCAGGTCTCGACGCCGGACATTCTTGTGCACATAGCACAGCTTATCGCAGCATCCCAGCAGCCGACAGAAACGGTGTCGGATCGAGAATTACCCGACAGCGCTGGGTCGGTAGCTGGGGACTCGAGGCCTGCAGACTCCGGACGTTCGCATAGGAAGTATGCGGGAGTCAACGTACACAGAGCTTCCAGCGGCAATGCATCGTAAGTCCGCTACTGCACAGGCCTCGGGAACGGACGTGCTTTCCTTAATAGCACAGTTTATCGCAGCATCCCAGCATCAACTGAATCTGTCGCATATATTTTATCCGACGATGCTGGGTCGGGACGCTCCGCGGAAGCGGGTACGGACGTCCGAAAGTTTCATCCGGTCCGACGGGATACCGAAAGGGATTCGGTGGATTTCAAGCTTTCCCTTTCGGAACAACATATGCTGCGATGCCGGATAAGAAACTGATAGCGTCGGTGGACTTAGAAATTTTTGGTTCGGTTCAGGGACATCGTCCCTCAGTTCCGACATAGTCCAATAATGTCACACAAACTTTCGAATTATTGAACGACGCTATATATATTATTATTTTATGCTTGCTATCCAAGCATTTCTGGTTTCTTGTTCGAAGAGTTATGGAGATGTCTTTCAAAAGTGTGCCTCTGTCGTCATAGTTAATGAAGAGTTAGCGGCAATAAGTGCTCATGGAATATGTCTATCGCTTACGGAGTGACATTCGCTAGCTCACCCGGTGTAGCGTACATTCATCGAATGGTTCGGCTGCCGGGTTCGTCCGTTGCGGTCTAGGAAGGAGATTTGGGTGATGCGAGCACTTTAATTACTTTAGTACTCACCCAGTGACGGCAGATTGAGGACAGATCGGAGGAAGCCAACAACATAGGGGACCATGCATGTTGTGGTTAAGATATTTTACATTCGGAGCATATGTCCGTTGCTCGGGACGCTCCGTTATATTGACAGTCCGAGAGACTGTCTTTAATGCTTCCTCATCCTCACAGCAGGGCACACGACCGCACATTGGCTACGTGACCTCGAGTATCCGATCAGTTTCGGCATTCAGTGATTCCACAGCGAATAGGTCGCGCCATCCGGTAGCCAAGGGACACGAGGCCTATACACTCCGTTCGCTCGCATATTGGAAGTATGCACGGGGTAACGATCTCGGAGCTTCCTGCGGCAATGCATCGTAAGACCGCTGCTCCTCAGGCCTCAGTGACGGACGTGCTATCCGAGTTAGCACAGTTGTTTCGCAGCATCCCAGCTATTGACGGTTTCTCGGTCGAATCAGGAATTATCCGACGGCGCTGGGTCGGTGCGGTCCGCGGTTGCATCAAGCTACGGACGACCGAACGCTTTATAGGGTCCGACAGGATGGCGAAAGGGATTCGAAAGATTTCGAGTTTTCCCTTTAGTAGTATCGGAAGATGCCTTTCATATCTTCTGGCATTTCTTCCAGTGATTATTTTTCGGACTTCATTGCTGCGATCTTGGATAAGAGACTTATAGCGTCATTGGACTCGGATTTTTCGATCGGTACAGGGACTTTGTCCCTGACTTACCGACGCAGTCCAATATTGTCATTACAACATGTGTTTTATTTTTCGACGCTATATATTTATATATATATGCAAGACGGCTACTAAGCATGATAGTTTAGTTTCTTGTCCGTGTGGCTCATTTCTGCCACTTTATCTTTTTTTACATATAGTTTATTTTGGCAGAGCAGGGCATACCGAGAGTTCATATGCGTCTAGACGGTGTGATTAAAGACTGCATATATTCTTTTTCACCGTTTATGTCTTTTCCAATTTCAATGTTGGGAACGACATTATGTATATTAGACTTAACTTAGACGCTTTATTATACGTAATCCGCCTTACTGAGGCGTTATCATTACGTCTTCAAGAAAAGATTTACGGGATATTATTCTCAATGTAATTTCTTTTGAGGGCAGTAGTTTGTTCACGTATAACTCCGCCCTTCAGTGGCTGATTGGAGTTGGTTAGACGTGATGCAGCCCTAGCTACATCCACGCGTGGATAGTAGGTTAAGAACTCTCTCAGAGTCGCTTCGTTCTCGGAGGAGCTTCTCTTCGACGGCAACTTTCCGGCAATCCATGAATTGCTTGATTTATACATTCTCTTGTCTATCTAGTGTTACAAGAGATTCAGACTGGGGCAAACATTCGGTGGTTGACTCAGAGAGTGCCGCCGCAGTTGCCGGACCCGAGTGTGGCTGTTATGACGGTTGCCAGTCAAACAGATTGGGATATATACTGATCCCTACGGATTCGAAGTGCCAGGGTCT
Source organism: Pictodentalium vernedei (assembly GCA_031216915.1). Lineage (NCBI taxonomy): Eukaryota > Metazoa > Mollusca > Scaphopoda > Dentaliida > Dentaliidae > Pictodentalium > Pictodentalium vernedei. Next base: position 301,083,108 of record CM062288.1, read on the forward strand.
TTGGGTTCCGCAGTCTTTTAGCTATCAGTTAACTTCCGCGGAATAATGTTTTTTAGGCTTGCTTTATGTCATTGCATGAACATTATTCAGAAACGCATGCCCAAATTCCTGTCCTTTAATTCGACAGTAGTGGCGTATCTCCGGAACCAGGGAGGCACTCTTTCGTTTCCGTTATTCAATTTAATGGAAAGAATCCGTCTGTTGGTTATAGTACACCAAGTTCAGTTTTGGTCCGTCATATTCTGGGTCGTCTGATTGTTTTATCGCACTCCCGTTCTCTTACGGGTCGCTTGTTGCTGTCAGAATGGACTCTCAACAAACAAGTATTCAATCAGATTTGCTATCTATGGGAGCGCCCAATGATGTTTTATTTATGACACAGCTGGCTAATCAATTGCAGACGTATGTGTTGGCTTGTCCAGATCTCTGAGCTAATACTGTTAACGCTCTATTGATCTATAGGACAGAATGATAGGATACGCGTATCCTCCGGCGCTGTTGTTTTTAGCAGGTATTGCTAAGATAAACAACCACATTTCTGTTGATAGCATCTCTATCTTCACAGAGATCATGAGTAATTTACTCTCTTGTCTACTGTGGATCTTAACGTGAAATCTTCCTCTATGTGAGGATCTTTTTTCACTGGGTAAATCGTGTCATCTTTATCACAACCAGCAAGGTCGCAACCTTCATGTATTCCGTTGTGTGGTACGTATTGCATTGTAAGCACTGTACTGGACGAGCTTTGGACGCGATTTCTTACTATAGGAGATCCTCTTCTTCGCTATTCTATGCGACTAAAGTGGAGGCTCTTCCGTCGTGGTGTAGGGATCATTATGTTCATATGGTTGATCCCTCCATACTACTCTTTGCTATTTTTTAGTATACTTGTTTCACAAGATCTACTGCAGCCTGTTGTTATTTAGGTTATAGGTTTATGTTACCTCATACCTATGCACTCTACGATAGTTTACAATTGAGTCTTTTGTCTCTTTATCTAAGTCAGTTAGTAACTTTTTGATAAATAGACTTAGAATCTTTAGATTAAATTCCTATATGGATTTTAACTTCAGGTTCTTATTTAGCTAAGTAATCATTTGAGCCTCTGGAAACAGTAGTTTTCAAATTCTGACCTTTTAGACAGTAATTCTGTTGGTTTCTCTTTTACTGTAGAGTCAGTGAGTTTCATGCACTATCGATGGATGATTTTCACTTTCATAGTTTCGGAATCAATACTTCCGTTACTATTTAGGTTGGATTGTTGCATAAGAGTTAGGCTCCTATTATCCGGAACCTATTATTTTAAGGTCCTTCCGTCTTCGTATGGGCATAGGCCTTTACTCTTTCCGGGTACAGTTTATGTATTTATAAACAGATATCTGTTTATTACAAGGGCGTAAGCTTCTTCTGTCTTTGATGTCTAGTAGAAGGACGTTACGCTCCATTTTATTGTTAATGGATTCTATTAACTAGCGTACTGCTTATGGTATATCATTGGCTTAGCAGTTGTGCTTAAGATTTCGGCTCATGAAGTAAGAGTTCTTCTACTTCTTGGGCTTACATTAATAGTGTTCTATTATAGATTTTTGAAGGCTGCTCATTGCGCTCAGCCATCCATTCATGAATTTTATCTCAGAAATATCGAGTCCATTTCTGGAGGCCTCTATTGTTAGGTCTATTATCTACTGCTCAGAATGTCATTCACTTAACAGTTGCTACTATAGCTAGGTAGGCTGTCTGTTTCGGCAGTGTCTCCGTTCGGCTGCCCTCTTCGCTCTGGGCTATTTGACCCAGGGCAAGAAAAAGGGGGGGGGGGGGAGGGTGTTCCCTTGGGTCACCTGTTTTTACTATGAAAACAAGGGGATACCTCCTCCGGAGTTAGTAATTCTGAGCTGTTATTGGGATGGTTGTTTAGTGAGAAGTTTAAGTTTTAAAATTCATTCAAGTCTTAGTTTTTAAAGTATAGCTTTTGAATATTGCATATGTCAACGGACATGATTATGCAATTCTCACACACTTTTAGGAGTATAAGAGTCTCTATTCTCTAGACTTACTTTATTATTGGCTTACTTTAAAAATTATTAGTATAAGGATTATTGGATATTAATAGAGTACATGGATGTATGAAGCTCAATTTTTGGAAGGTGTTGTATCTTTCTAATTTATCATAAATAAGAAAGATACATGTAAGGCCTATTACTTCTTTTCCCTACAGGGGATGACTCTATTTTATTTTATTGAGCGTATTCCATTTTGCTCTATGTCCTTGGCCCTCCAGCCTTTTTACTATTCAGCTATGTCTGGGTCATTGGTACAGTATAAAAATGTTAAAAAATTTATAGTAATTTATATATTTTTTATACTTACCAATGACCCAGACGGGGATGGCCCTCCCAGGAGTTGGGAACTCTTGCCTCCCCGCTGAGTACATAGCGCTTACCAGGCACTGGTTATTAGAATGATAAATGGCGCCAATTTCGGAACGTCCTTGACACTGCGCATGCGCAGTAGGGGCGAAGTGTGGAGGGCCTCTCAGGACATGTTTTCTTTAGTTTTAGATGCAAATTTTGGGGATTGGGGGGCAAAATTTGTGTTTGGCCCTATATTTTAAGAGTTAGCACCAGCTATGTCTGGGTCATTGGTAAGTATAAAAAATATATAAATTACTATAAATTTTTTAACTTTCATTTCGATTTGCTGACGACTGTTAACTGTTGGGCTGTCTATTCCCAGAAAAACACGAATGGAATTGAAACACATGAAAAAAAGCTTTAGTGATGTCAAGAAAAGCTTTGTACAGGACACAAGTGTGCATGTGGACGATCTTGAAAAAGGGTCCTCCTAAACATCGGAATGACATGAAATGACGCGGAATGACACCGGAATGCCATAAAAATGATGCGGAATGACATTTCTTTTACAAAATACTCGACCCCAGAATGTATTTTGTTTATTAACTAACAAAGTACCTCCCAAGCAACCTTCTTACATCTGGTCCTGTTCACACTTTCAGACTTAGGAAATTATTAGCTTAGTAGACTTTGTTGAAAGGCAACCACAGGAGGGTGATGGGGGATTGGCATGAAGAAGAGGTGAGGGGTCATGAAGGAGAAGGTAGCAGTGGGGGATTTTCAGTCAATAATTACATTGTGATTTTTTAACCTGGCACAGATGCATCATAGACAACTGGACCTGGATTATTTGTACGTTAATGGAGGACCATAAATTGAAAATATGAAGGGGCGGCGGGGGTGGTACATGAATATTCTTAATTTTCCCCACTTGCCAATGAAGTCTCCCTACATGACTCTGCAGTCTCCCTATTTTTTCTGGAAGGAGACTTGAAGTCTCCCTAAAATTCCCCCCTAGGCTGGTCCCTGCATGAGGACCATGAAAAAATCCCTCAATGAGGTCTAATTTACTATCTCTCTTAGCCTCATTTAGGTATTTAAGGATACCTATGACCCAGCTCCTATACCGATAGTCGTACCAACTGCTTCCATTTTATGTCCAAAGCACCAAGGCTACTACTTGTCTATGGTCTAATTGTCCTGTCATTAGCAGATACAGCAGTCTTGTGCCATTGCGGCCTTGTAACCAGTACTATTGGCTGTACTATCATCCATTAATATTGACTTGTAACACTACTTCCTAGCTATACTTTCGCTCAGGCCTTCAAAATATCCAATCTGATTGCTTCATTTCCCCTGTATAACATGTATACATATAGACAGGCTATATAAGGAATTCCATAATTGGGATTCCTAGCCGGTTCCGTCAAGTTGGATTCCGTGTTACACTTACTGCCAGTATTTCTTTCTCATAACAGTCCCCAATCTAACAGTTATAAATCATACAACAGCAACATAAATTGTTACAAAACGTTACAAACTTTGCTGCAAAACATGTAAGTTTAGGCTTTAACCCTTTACCCAATGAATCTGCTGCATCCGCCCACGTAATATGCAAATTCTGCAGTCGAAAAAATATTATTTTTCAAAACTTCTCAACAAAATCATATAATGTGACTCCTCGTTGGAACGAGCTCGTTCCAATGAGGGGTCACATGATATGGTTTTATTGAAATTTTTTGAAAAAATGTTATTTAAAATAATAAATTTTGATATCGTCTTTGTTGGGTAAAAGGTTGAAAAATGTTTTGATTCTCAGCAGGGGTCAGCCTGGCAGCTGATTTTAGGGAGAAGTGACTTTTCCCTCCAGAGACTTTAGGGAGAAGTCAGGGGCCAGGAGGGAGAAGTCAGTGGACATGAAGGAGAAATCAGAAAAAAAACCTAAAACGTATATGACATCGCGACAAAATAAATGAACATAGAGGACACAATTGTGGAGAAAAAAATAAAAGTTATACAAACATACATACACACACAAAACTAAGTCAGATGGTATATAACACAATGTAGGTTAAAATCACACCTCCCTCCCTCCCCCACCCCCCCCCCCCCCCCCACCCCACAAAAAACTGTGTCATTCATGGTTTCTGAATACCCCCTAACTCTTTGCCTAACAGTGATGACTAAGGTTACCATGCAGTTGATATTGTATTTGCATCAACGCAGTGGATTTGAAATTTAGTATGACCCATGGTGAGAGTGTTCTTCTCTGCAATAGAAGGTATATTCTTTTTAAAAAAATATTTAAAGTGTTTAAAATAAATTTCAAGTTCATATAAGAAGCTGGATCATTCAGGGTTTCTGAATGCCCTAACTGAGTTGAAAAGCGTAGTTAAAAAAGTTTTCGATATCCTTCGTAAATTAAGCGTTATTAACAATTTGAGTTAATTTATTTCTTAGGTAAATGACAAAATATTTCAGTTGTCTCCCTTCCCGGCTGCGCTGGGTGATAATACACTGTCCAGAAAACTGACAGTTTCTGCCAACCATCTTACACTGACACGTGCGATTGGTGCTTTGAAGATCTGCCATTCTTATCCATCCAAATACCTGTGATTTCTATTGTAGCCTTAATATTATATTTAACCCCCGTCCAACACAACTTCACAAGTTTTCAAAGAAAAACATTCAATGCAAATTGCGGAGCAAATTTCAGTGCAACCAATTTTTCAGTAGAACAGCGTAACCGCAAGCAATTTCGATATCTGAATCTGAATCTGAATTTGGATACTGTGTAAACGAACGATATGGACGAACTGTCTCCAGTACACTTTTTTTTTGTTTTGAAACGGTGGTTAACTTTAATAAATTCTGATTAACTCGATGCGTGTCTTGTGTGATTCGTTGTTTTGGCTGGCACTTTGTTTTTAAATAGCCATTTTGTGCTGGTTGCTATCAGTTGGGGCGAATTGTTCGAACGACTACGCCATTACAATTCTTTTCAGAAATATAAAATTGGGCTAGTTTAGGCTATTTTCATAGCCGTGTGACAGACTTTAACAGCAGCCGTGTTTACTTTTTTTGCGAATGCGGAAGCGGGTGTTTTTAAAAAATAAAACATAAGAAAATACAGTAAACTGCCATGTCTCCCTAGGAAGTTTTAGAGGGCGACTTGAATTTCGCCCCCAATGTAAGCCAAGGCGACTTGAGGAATGACAAGGCGACTTCTTCGCCCAAGTCGCCCACTCGGCTGACCCCTGATTCTCAGGCAATCGCTCCTTGAATTTAAACCCCCCTCATTGGACATTTTGATTGCCTTTCAGTGTCTCCCAATATTAGTACAAACTCAGGGAGATCCGAAACTTTTTACAGTTTTTTGATTGATGCATGTTTATTTAGTTGCGTCTCCAATATGTTTGTCTTGTTACAATTTTTGTGAGAGTGCCTTTACACTCTCCTATAAATTGTAACGAGACAAATCCTCAAAGATTAAATACTTTTACTTTCATGATAATATGAAGAGCATCGAAAGAATATGAAGCTTTTGAATTGCGGTACCTACAGTTTGTTTTTGGAGGAATGTTTTATTTGAAAAAAAATTGCCTGAGAATCAATTAATTTATTTTGTGTGGCCTAAATCTCCATTTTTGTAATAAATGCATACAAACAATAATGCCTTTGCTTGCTTTGTTTAGAAACCATATGGAAATGGGCATTATGGGAAAAACCTGACCAAGGCAGATGATTAACTCATTGCACAAGCTCAAATAATAGCGGCTGAAGGTAAGAGCACGATTGACGTGCAGTACCTACACAGAACGACACACGCATGTGAATGGGTTAATCGATGTGGCATGGAGCACAGTGATTCAGTGGTAGACTCTTGGACTTCTATGCTAGAGGTCCCGAGTTCGATCCCCATCCGGGGCGACCCATGTTGTGTCCGTTGGCAAGGCAGTTTATCCCGGTTGCCTACATGTGGGCACGACAACTCCGTGTACTAGGGCGTACTGCACATTGATGGTGCAAGTCTTCAACTGCTGTAACCCTGCTTGAGCAGAGCTTGAACAGAGTTAGAATGTTGAGCTGACAGTTGCTCGTTTATGCTCGATGGTTCTCTCCGGGTGCTCCGGCTTCCTCCTCCCGTAAAACTGTCACGGTCACGATTGGCCATTGTGTGTAAGTATGTAACCTTAAACACCAATAAATAAATATATTGATATGGCACAAGTGCTATATTGATTAAAACATTCACACGCGTGTGTACTTCTGTGTTTATTACACGCCTTCATGTCTTCAAAAAACAATTATTAGAAGGACACTCCGCAATTCATTTGACAACTATCAACCAAAGCAACACATTTTATCGCCAACCAAATTTGCGAGGGGATGATGTTCAGCTATCGCTAGCTATTCAGATTGTAATTGCGTTGCACAATTTGTACAAAATTTTAGTGAAATTTCGCTTCTATTTAAAAATAGTCTGTCAACGATTTCTGGTCCGTACATATATGCAGAACAGAATTTCTTTTTCCGCATGGTTTAGTGTTGCTGCAGACAGGGATTACATAGAACAGGCTTGTAATAAACCTTGGTACACAACGCAAATGTGCATCCAAATGGGCAATCGGGATTAAGTCTTGTCCAAGGACATAACACTGTTACTGCTGGTCAGGATCATACCATCGACCTCCCTGTTTTAAGTCCAATTTTCTAACCAGTGAGTCGCCGCACCCCCTGTACTCGGTTTATTTTGCATGACTTTCTGCATAAGTACAGTTAAAACTAGAAGTCCTGTCATGAAATGCGCACTAATAGCACATTGATATGCGCGTTAATGTACGCGTTATGGCCCAAGTAAAGCTATCAAATTCTGTACATATGGCCTGTGCACAAGCAATGTTTCAGCCAATGGACCTCCGGGTAACCCGGAGGTCTATTGGCAGAAACATTGCATGTGTTTGCTATGAGTAACCAAGAGAACCTGCCGTGCTTTGGATGCCATTCGATATGGCAATTGCGCGCAATTCAAACGCGCAATTAAGCCTAGATAAGCGCACTATTCGTGACAGGACTTCTAGTTTTAACTGTAGATCAATATCAGATTGTCGAGATGTTGAAAATTTCCAACCCGTCACCAAATAACTCATTTCCTTACTCTAACTTATGGTGTTTTAGTTTTTAGGAGTTCCTCGCAGTTGAATATACCTAACCTTCTGCATAATATTTATAGTGTTATACATGTCCCATTTAATTAGATATTTCAACTGAATATTAACAGATGATCTTATCAGACAGATAAATGTCTTAACTGGTGAAATATTTCCTTCAGGGACAAATTTAGGTGAAGCTGCGATGTCCCATTGGCAAAAATAAGGCTTGCCCATACTTTTATGGGCAAACTGGGTAAGGACTAAAAGCTTATAGAATTGTTTTAACCCTTTACCTAACATGAAAAGCAGACGACACTTGCAAAAATAATTCTTGAATAACTAATTTTTTTTATTTTTTGTCTCAAAAACATAGGTTATGACCCCTCGTTGGAACGAGCTCAACGAGCTCGTTCCAACGAGGGGTCATAACCTATGTTTTTGAGACAAAAAATGAAAAAAATAATGAAAATTAATTGGCGATTTTTGAGAATAGCGCTGGCCGGTTTTGGCCGTTACGTTAGGTAAAGGGTTAATCATTCGATATGAAGGGTAACAAAAATTCTGCAAGTAAGTAGTTACGTACTGTGAGAGAAGTAAACTCAAGGATGACATGTGGAGACGATGAAAGGATCATTAAGTTCTGTTCTTTGTGTTTTTATTTCAATTTAACGTTCCTTTTGTCAAAAATATCATTAATATATATTGTTATGCATTTTATTTTTTCGTTTTTGTTAACTCAAATTTCGGTCACATCTGATATTGACTCATATATTTTCAAATTAGCCAGTCAGTGCTATTCACTTTTTTTTTAGTTTTTATCTGCAAAACCTAGATTATGACCCCCTCATAGGAACGAGGTCAGTGAGTTTCTAAGAAGATGTCATAAGCTATATTTTTGGGAGGGGATCAAAGATGAAAAGTTTCATTTGTTTTGGGTTTTTTTTTCCTAAGCCTAAGAGACACAGAGGATGGGATAACAATTAAATTTGTAAAAGAAATTGTCATAAATTTAGTAATAATATTTCTACAATTTAGATCCGATAGAATGGAACACCTCGGAAAAGCTGCGAGCATTACTGATGGAACAGTCATCCAACTTACCGTGGCGCATCGATTTGAACAAGAATGGTGGGGGGGGGTGGGTCCAATTTGGCACTTTTTTCTTTCATCAAAAATGCTTTTTTACAGTTTTGGTTAATGTTTGTGGTTAAAAACCCAGACAAACACCACCACACACCCCCCCACCCCCATGGTGCCAGTTAGGTATTTTTTTTTTCTCTGCTCAAAATGCTTTCTGAAGGATTTAGACTGACCACATGTGGAAAAAAAAATGGACTCCCCTAACACACACCCACTCTAACACACCCCACCTCCTCCTCACCCAGGGCCATTCATGCAATATTTTTTCTTTGGTACAAAATGCATTTTTAGCCTGACTGTTTATAGTCAGGGCTATAGTCATGACTTTCGTCCATCCATCTGTCTGTCCATCCATCTGTCTGTAAACAATTGGTTTCTGACTAATAACTCCAGTTTGGATTTTTTGATTTCAACCAAAGTTGATATGTGTATTTTCCAGCTAGTAATACAGGCCAGGTTTCAATATAGGTTTCCCCGTGGGAACCCCGGGAAGTAAGCAGCACTTGTTTACTGTGGTAAACCAGTTCCGCTTTACTAGTAAAATAGGACCCAGTCACCAATGCTTGGGGTGAAAGTCCTCTAAAATGGGCAACATGTTGATCAACGATTGACTAAACTTGACTTCATCTCCATGTTGTGTCACGATTAGCCATGGTGCATAAATATGTGACGTTAACCACCAACAAACAAACAAACAAACATCAATATAGGTTCCACAACTCCCCCTCCCCCCCCCTCCCCCCCCCCCCCCCCCCCCCCCCCCCCCCCCCCCACACACACACACACACACACTCACCCCACACACACACACACAAATTGTCACTTTGGCAATTATTCCCAAAATGCATTTTGAAGGATTGGGAGTTATTACATGCAAAAAAGAAAATTAATTGATTAAAACATTCACACGCGTGTGTACTTCTGTGTTTATTACACGCCTTCATGTCTTCAAAAAACAATTATTAGAAAGACACTCCGCAATTCATTTGACAACTATCAACCAAAGCAACACATTTTATCGCCAACCAAATTTGCGAGGGGATGATGTTCAGCTATCGCTAGCTATTCAGATTGTAATTGCGTTGCACAATTTGTACAAAATTTTAGTGAAATTTCGTTTCTATTTAAAAATAGTCTGTCAACGATTTCTGGTCCGTACATATATGCAGAACAGAATTTCTTTTTCCGCATGGTTTAGTGTTGCTGCAGACAGGGATTACATAGAACAGGCTTGTAATAAACCTTGGTACACAACGCAAATGTGCATCCAAATGGGCAATCGGGATTAAGTCTTGTCCAAGGACATAACACTGTTACTGCTGGTCAGGATCATACCATCGACCTCCCTGTTTTAAGTCCAATTTTCTAACCAGTGAGTCGCCGCACCCCCTGTACTCGGTTTATTTTGCATGACTTTCTGCATAAGTACAGTTAAAACTAGAAGTCCTGTCATGAAATGCGCACTAATAGCACGTTGATATGCGCGTTAATGTACGCGTTATGGCCCAAGTAAAGCTATCAAATTCTGTACATATGGCCTGTGCACAAGCAATGTTTCAGCCAATGGACCTCCGGGTAACCCGGAGGTCTATTGGCAGAAACATTGCATGTGTTTGCTATGAGTAACCAAGAGAACCTGCCGTGCTTTGGATGCCATTCGATATGGCAATTGCGCGCAATTCAAACGCGCAATTAAGATTCGTGACAGGACTTCTAGTTTTAACTGTAGATCAATATCAGATTGTCGAGATGTTGAAAATTTCCAACCCGTCACCAAATAACTCATTTCCTTACTCTAACTTATGGTGTTTTAGTTTTTAGGAGTTCCTCGCAGTTGAATATACCTAACCTTCTGCATAATATTTATAGTGTTATACATGTCCCATTTAATTAGATATTTCAACTGAATATTAACAGATGATCTTATCAGACAGATAAATGTCTTAACTGGTGAAATATTTCCTTCAGGGACAAATTTAGGTGAAGCTGCGATGTCCCATTGGCAAAAATAAGGCTTGCCCATACTTTTATGGGCAAACTGGGTAAGGACTAAAAGCTTATAGAATTGTTTTAACCCTTTACCTAACATGAAAAGCAGACGACACTTGCAAAAATAATTCTTGAATAACTAATTTTTTTTATTTTTTGTCTCAAAAACATAGGTTATGACCCCTCGTTGGAACGAGCTCAACGAGCTCGTTCCAACGAGGGGTCATAACCTATGTTTTTGAGACAAAAAATGAAAAAAATAATGAAAATTAATTGGCGATTTTTGAGAATAGCGCTGGCCGGTTTTGGCCGTTACGTTAGGTAAAGGGTTAATCATTCGATATGAAGGGTAACAAAAATTCTGCAAGTAAGTAGTTACGTACTGTGAGAGAAGTAAACTCAAGGATGACATGTGGAGACGATGAAAGGATCATTAAGTTCTGTTCTTTGTGTTTTTATTTCAATTTAACGTTCCTTTTGTCAAAAATATCATTAATATATATTGTTATGCATTTTATTTTTTCGTTTTTGTTAACTCAAATTTTGGTCACATCTGATATTGACTCATATATTTTCAAATTAACCAGTCAGTGCTATTCACTTTTTTTTTTAGTTTTTATCTGCAAAACCTAGATTATGACCCCCTCATAGGAACGAGGTCAGTGAGTTTCTAAGAAGATGTCATAAGCTATATTTTTGGGAGGGGATCAAAGATGAAAAGTTTCATTTGTTTTGGGTTTTTTTTTCCTAAGCCTAAGAGACACAGAGGATGGGATAACAATTAAATTTGTAAAAGAAATTGTCATAAATTTAGTAATAATATTTCTACAATTTAGATCCGATAGAATGGAACACCTCGGAAAAGCTGCGAGGCATTACTGATGGAACAGTCATCCAACTTACCGTGGCGCATCGATTTGAACAAAGAATGGTGGAATGGAGGAAGCTGTCAGTTAAGATGTTGGGAGGATCTTAATATTTTAACTTCTCCTTTGCCATAGACTTTGTCTGGATCCGAAATTTAAGTAACCTCAGATATTTGTTGTGAAAACAGATGTAAATACTTAACAGAAGCCTTTCGTGGGTGATGATATCGGTCACTCGCCAAATGCTAGCAAAGTGGAAGTAACAGGCTGGTGATCAAAATAAAGCAGAACATGTAAAACTCACGGTAGCAGCTTTGTGGTCTGAATATCATCATCCGTTCGAAGACAGGTGGAGAAAGATCAAAACGGTTACCAAGTTGGAGCCTCTACAACTTTTCATTGACGTGTACAATGTAATTGAAGAACTCCAGGAACACTTGCTTCTGAAAAATGTCTTTCTCCAGGTGAGTAAAAGCATTAGTTTTAAGTTTTTGGGAAAATGATGATGCTAGAGGGTCCCAAGTTAGATCCCCATCCGGGATGACCTGCGTTGTATCATTGGTTGCCTACATGGGGGCACGATGACGCTGTGTACTAAGGCATACTGCACGTCGATGGTGTACATCTCTTCAACCGCTGTAAACTCTGCTTGAGCAGAGCTTGAACAGAGTTAGAATGTTGAGGAGCTGACAGTTGATTGTTGATGCTCGGTGGTTTCTCTCCGGGTACTCCGGCTTCCTCCACCCCGTAAAACTGCCACAGTCACAATTAGCCACTGTGCATAAGTCTGTGACCTTAAACACCAATAAATAAATAAATATTAGGAATATGATTAGTAAAACTCAAGTGGTTGTACACCTTACAAAATAGTTCTTTCCCCTCTGGGTACATCTTTGCACTCTTGTCACTATCCTCTTTGAATGCGACCACAGGTATCCTGTTGGTGTGATGTTTTTTTGACTCTTTTTGACCTTTTACGTTACCACCTGGGTTGAGGAGAGCCTGGTAACTCATTGGTAAGAGCATTGGACTTTAAACCTAAAAGTTGATGGTTCGATCTTGACCAACGGTAACTGCATTGTGTGCTTGGGCAGTACACTTAATTCTGATTGCACACTTGGGGCACAGTAATGCTGTGTACAAACGTGGGGCTGTACGTTGATCGTGCACTTGTCTTCAACTTACAGCCCCTGCTACCTCAGTTTGTGTAGCGTTAGTAAATTAAAGATCTGACGATTGCTCCATGTTGTACAGTGGCAATTCTGCCCCCCCCCCCCCCCACCCCCCCCCCCTCCCTGTCAGATCTGATTTTGGCTGTTGAAAGTGCCGTTTAAACTCGATAAACAAACCTGGTTTGAAATGTCTTGTAGGCAACTCTCGGTATTCTAAGTTGTTCTCCTGGATGAAAATAGAAATAAATTTAATATCTATATGTTATAGGCTGAAATGTACAAGAGTTCTGCTTCCATCTTTATTAAGTTTAAATGTAGGTTAATCCTTTTAACACGATACTTGTATTTTTGGCGTGGAGAGAAATTGATCGTCTATTAGCAAACAACAAAACAATCGATGTAGAGTGTGGTGGAAGAGTGTGCTGGTCTCTTGTGCCAGAAGACCTGGGATCGACACTCTGTTGGGACAATTCTCAGGCGTCCGAATCCTTTGTACCTAGCATCATTTGTAGATTCCTATCGGGTGTGGGGGGGCGTCCTCTGTGCAAAGAGATACACACTAAACTCTAAAGACTCCTTCATAGTATTCGAGAAGAGTGAAGCCTCGAACTTACCGCTACGAAGATGCATAACATGATTGCTAATCCTTATAAATATTAAGCTTAAAACAAAAACAATCGGTAAACTGAATGAGGATCAGTAGTAGAGGAGACCGGGGACAATTGTAACACCAGTCCATTGTAACATGATTGATATCTGCTTCAGTTTGAAAGGAGCTCAAGATGCACGGTGGAGTGGAGACAATGTTGTGTGATTCTCTACCGGACCGTTGCCTCGATTAAAAACCTGATGATTTTTTGAGAAGGAAAAAACGTTTTTTTCAGCCTGTCCAGTAAATTTCGCTACTTTTTAGCCCGACTGTTTACAGTGAGGGCTATAATAATGACTTTTGTCCGTCCGTCCATCCATCTGTCTGTCTATCTGTCCGTCTGCCTTTTTCTGTTAACATTTAGAGTTTGGTTAAAGTTTGTGGTTAAAGTTTTTTACTGAAGGTTCAAGTGTTTTTGTTTTTTTTTCTTATTCCTCTTTAGTTGACATTTGGAGTTTTGGTTAAAGTTTGTGGTTAAAGTTTTTTATACAACCTTCAGGTACAGACTATACCCGGTATTTCTTGTCTGATCGTCACGAAATTTCATATGCAGGTTTTAGTTCATGTCTACATGAGAATGTCCCCTTTTGGCATGATCGGTCAACCGGTACGGCTGCCCGAGCCCAAAACCCCAAAACCATTAGCACAGTCTGCAGGTCGTATTTATGAAGAGATTTCATTGCAGCTTCATAGAATGCCTCTGTACAATGCCTAGATGAGAACGTTCCCGTTTGGGCATGATCTGTCAACCGTGATGGCTGCCCAAGCCCGAAACCCTAAAACTTTTAGCACAGTCTGCAGGTCATGTTTAATATGGACGGATTTCATTGTAACTTGATACGATGACTCCGTATGATGTCTACATAAGAATTTCCCCATTTGGGCGTGATCTATCAACCATCACGACTGCCCGAGCCCAAAACCCGAAAACCTTTAGCACAGTCTACAGGTCATATTTATGGAGGGATTTCATTGTAACTTCATAGGGTGACTTCATATAATTTCTACACATGAGAAAGTCCCCTTTTGGATGTGATTGGGCAACTGTGATGGCTACAGGTGCCCGAAGCTCGAAAAACTTCAGTACAGTCTTCAGGTCATATTTATGAAGGGATTTCATTGTAACTTCGTAGGATCAATCCACATGATGCCCACATGAGAATGTCCCCTTTTGGTTGCGATCATTCAACCATGATGGCTGCCAAAGTCCAAAAACCTTTAGCACAGTCTACACGTCATATTTATGGAGGGATTTCATTGTAACTTGATAGGTTGACTTCATATAATGTCTAGATGAGAACGTCCCCTTTTGGGCAACTGTGACGGCAACAGGGGCCCGAAGCCTGAAAACCTTTAGCACAGTCTACAGGTGATATTTATGGAAGGATTTCATTGTAACTTGATAGGTTGACTTCATATAATGTCCACATGAGAAGTCCCCTTTTGGGCAACTGTGACGGCAACAGAGGGCCGAAGCCCGAAAACGTTTAGAATATTCCACAAGCCATAATTATGAAGGCATTTCATTGTAGCTTGGTAGGATGGCTCCCCAGACAAACACCACCACCCACCACCCCCACCCCCCCCCCCCCCCTCCCCATTATGCTTTTTTTTTCTTCTTTTCTCCAATATGGATTTTGAACTATTTACATTCACTACTTGCGGAACCTTTTTTAAACTTACGGGGGTGGGGTGGGGGTGGGGTGGGGGTGGGGGAGGGGTGTGTGTGTGTGTGTGTGCAATTAGGCACTTTTTTTTTCTTTCATCAAAAATGCTTGTGTACAGTTTTGGTTACCCCCCTCCCCCCCTTCCAATTAGGCATTTTTTTTTTATTTCCTCCAATATGCATTTTGAACTATTTACAGCCACCACTTGCAGAACCCTTTTTTTCCTTTTGTCAAAAATGCTTTTTTACAGTTTTGGACGAATATGCATTTTGAACGGGGGGGGGGGGTGGGGGGGGGGGGGTGTGGTGGGTCCAATTTGGCACTTTTTTCTTTCATCAAAAATGCTTTTTTACAGTTTTGGTTAATGTTTGTGGTTAAAAACCCAGACAAACACCACCACACACCCCCACCCCCATGGTGCCAGTTAGGTATTTTTTTTTTCTCTGCTCAAAATGCTTTCTGAAGGATTTAGACTGACCACATGTGGAAAAAAAAAATGGACTCCCCTAACACACACCCACTCTAACACACCCCACCTCCTCCTCACCCAGGGCCATTCATGCAATATTTTTTCTTTGGTACAAAATGCATTTTTAGCCTGACTGTTTATAGTCAGGGCTATAGTCATGACTTTCGTCCATCCATCTGTCTGTCCATCCATCTGTCTGTAAACAATTGGTTTCTGACTAATAACTCCAGTTTGGATTTTTTGATTTCAACCAAAGTTGATATGTGTATTTTCCAGCTAGTAATACAGGCCAGGTTTCAATATAGGTTCCACAACTCCCCCTCCCCCCCCCCCTCCCCCCCCCCCCCCCACACACACACACACACACACACACTCACCCCACACACACACACACAAATTGTCACTTTGGCAATTATTCCCAAAATGCATTTTGAAGGATTGGGAGTTATTACATGCAAAAAAGAAAATTGACTCGTATAGCTGTACTGCATCTTTAATCCTTTACCTTATACCTTACACAAGTAGAAGCCAACAGTACAAATTATTTTTCTGAAACTTCAGATTTTTTCATTCTTTGTTTTCTTCTAACCATGACTTATTACTCCTTATTGGAACAAGCTCATCAAGTTTTGTTCCATTAATAGGTCATGAGGTATGTTTTGAAGTAGAAAAATGAAAAAATAAAATTTGAATAGCAAATTTTGTATATCATGAGTGCAGATATGGCAGATTTGTTAGGTAAACTGTTAACAAAAAATGGCTCTGACTATTTTGCGTCTAAGCATGGGCTGCATGTGTGACATCACTCTAGTTTAAGAAATGCGATAGCCACCAGAAAGGCTTTAATAATAAAGGTTGAATTACACTTTCGAAACATTATAGATTTCTCTTTCAAATGGGAGCATGGTGTTTTAAATATATTTTTCCTGTAAATATTCTGCTAACGTTTTCGTTAGTTGATCCTGCAGTGGGGTCGCTTGTTACAAACACCACGGGGACAGATGTAACATATTACAACCTACTTTCTGGCTGTTAATTGGTGTTGACTTTATATGGGCAATACACAGATAAATATGTACTGCGAGAGGTGCGGACACATAATGCACACAAGACTAAAAGACCTACTTCGTTTTTTAGGCTCAACTTGACAAAGTGAAGCTGAGCTATTGCCATCACTTCTCGTCCGTCGGCGTACGTACGTACGTCCAGGCATACGTTCGTATGTACACAATTTCCTTTGGCACACCTCACAGGTCGCATTTATGATCAGATCACTTTGAAACTTGGTATGCTTGTTTGGGGTGACCTCTAGATGGGAGCTATCGATTTTCTTCAATTTCTGTTGAAAAATGTTTGCCATGGCCAACGCTCTTAGAACTTAGTTTAGTTCTGACCTCAATATTTCCCTTTGGCACTCCCTACAGGGCACATTTATGATCGGATTGCTTTGAAACCAGGCATGCTTGTTTGGGGTGACCTCTAGATGGGAGCTATCAATTTTCTTCCGTTTCCGTCAAAAAATGTTGCTGGCAACGACCTTTAAACTTAGTTTAGTCAGGCATCAATGTACTCCTTTGGCACTCAATACAGGGCACATTTTTGATCAGATTGGTTTGGAACTTGGTATGCTTGTCTAGGGTTATCTCTAGATGGAAGCTATCAATTTTTTTTCGATATCTGCCAATAAAAGTTGCTGCTGGCAACAACCTTTGATGAAATTGGTGCAGTTATGCATCAGAATTACCCCTTGGCACACCCTGCAGAGCACATTTAGTATTCGATCACTTTGAAAGTTGGTATGCTTGTTTGGGGTGGCCTCTAGATGGGAGCTATCGATTTTCTTCCATTTCTGTCAAAAATTGTTGCTGCTGGCAACGTTCTTCAGAACTTAGTTTAGTCAGACCTCAATATTTCTCTTTGACACACCCTACAGGGCACATTTATGATCGGATTGCTTTGAAATGTGGCATGCTTGTTTGGAGTGACCTCTAGATGGGAGCTATTTATTTTGTCCCATTTCCGTCAAAAAATGTTGCCGGTGGCAACAACCTTTGAACTTAGTTTAGTCAGGTATCAATATATTCCTTTGGCATGCCCTACAGGGCACATTTATAAATAGATCAGTTTGAAACTTTGTATGCTTGTTTGGGGTTACCTCCAGATGGGAGCTATAGATTTTCTTCGATTTCCGTCAAAAATTGTTGCCACTGGCAATGACCTTCGATGAACTTTGTGCAGTTATGCATCAATATTTCCATTTTGGCACACCCTGCAGTGCACAGTTTTGACCAGATCACTTTGAAACTTGGTATGCTTGTTTGGGGTGAGCTCTAGATGAGAGCTATCGATTTTCTTCCATTTCTGTCAAAAAATATTGCTGCTCAACGTTCTTAGAACTTAGTTTAGTCAGACCTCAATATTTCCCTTTGTCACACCCAACAGGGCACATTTATGATCAAATTGTTTTTAAACCTGGCATGCTTGTTTAGGGTGAGCTCTAGATGGGCGCTATCAATTTTCTTCCATTTCCGTCAAAAAATGTTACCGCTGGCAACGTTCTTAGAACTTAATTTAGTCAGACCTCAATATTTCCCTTTGTCACACCCAACAGGGCACAATTATGACCAAATTGTTTTGAAACCTGGCATGCTTGTTTGGGGTGACCTCTACATGGGAGCTATTGATTTTCTTCCATTTTCTGTCAAAAAATGTTGCCACTGGCAATGACCTTTGAACTTAGTTTAGTCAGGGATCAACATATTCCTTTGTCACGCCCTACAGGGCACATTTATTATCAGGATGGTTTAAAACTTGGTATGTTTGTTTGGGGTTACCTCTAGATGAGAGTTAGCGATTTCCTTTCATTTCCGTCAAAAATAGTTGCCATTGGCATCGACCTCTGATGAACTTAGAAAAAACTTACTGCAGTTAAGCATCAATATTTCACTTTGACACACCATGCAGGGCACATTTATGATTGGTTCACTTGCAAACCTGGTGTGCTCTTGTGGGGTGACATCTATATGGGAGCTGTCGATTTTCTTCCATTTCTGTCAAAAAATGTTGTCACTGACCTTTGAACTTAGTTTAGTCAGACCTCAATATTTCCGTTTAACACACCCTTCAGGGCACATTTATGATCGGATCACTTTGAAACTTGGTATGTGTGTCCGGGGTGACCTCAATATGTGAGCTATTGCTTTTTTTCAATTCCTTGAAAAATTATTGTCGTTTTCACCAGCCTTTGAACTTACTGCATTTGTGCATCAACTTATCCCTTTTTCACTCTCTGCAGGGTATATTTTTGAATTTCCATTAAAAAAAACCAAAAAGCATTGCCACAAGCAATGACCTTCAAACTTAGTGCATTTGTGCATTAACATCTTCCTTTGGCATGCCTCAGAGGGCACATTCATTATCAGGTTGTTTTGAAACATTGTATGCTTATGCAGGGTGACAAAGATAGGAGCTATTGATTTTCTTTTCATTTCCATCAAAAACTGTTGCTGTTAGCAACAATCTTTGAATTTATTGCATTTGTGGATCAGCATTCTTCTTTGACATGGCCAACAGGCCTCATTTATCATAGGATTGTTTTTGAACTTGGTGTTGTCATTAGGCAAGACCTTTTGATAAGAGCTATTGATTAGCATTCAACATTCTTTGCAATCATGTCAGCTTAGATGACAGTAATTATTGTATATCTTTTAAGATTTGACAAAAATTGAGGTAATGTGTTTCCTGTATAATGGCAATCACACCATTTTCGTTGTTGTAGAATCATTTTTTGACAAAAGGCTTCAAAGGTGTAATATTCCAAAAGATTCAAGTGTTTTCATAAGTTATGATAGGATTCATAGATTTGCATGGAGGATTCCTAGTTGTATAATGCCTATATTGCCCCAGTGATAACACTTTGGTTGTTTATGAAATGATTTGTGACCTTGGTGATGGCAAACGGAAAATGCGGGGATACACCATAGTGTGCTGTGCACACAAATGACACCAATTGAGTTTCAGTTGGCTGAAAAAAGCAAACAAGCGGTTTGCTTTTTTGAACAACTGATATAATCCATCGCATTCAATGAAAGAAAAATCAATCAGAAAAAGTGTAGGAAATGTTTCTCAATAGTATATCATGTACGGTGTACCCAGCCGTCCCTCATCGGGGGACCTCGGAAATAACGTCATGCCACATGACCAAATGACGCCATGTTGTGTTGCCATGGTAGCCCATGTGAGCGGCCATGTTATGTCATTCCCATTGTGATATGTGGTGTTGGTGTGCATGCGCAGAGCGTGTTGTTAGGGTGATTTGTGTTTCTGTCGTCCATTTTGTACACTTTTGGTTTCTATAGCAACACTTGGTTGCTATGAGCCCTGAAAGGCTTCCTAAAGAAAAGGGGTGTGTTTTTTTGGTATGTCCGATTGAAAAGGAGTAAATCTAATTACCACAAACAACATGGCAACTCATTGAAAACACCCAAAACTACCGAAATGGGTTTTATTTTGTATGGATCCCCCCACCACCGAATCCTTCTCTTCTCCAATAACAGGCGAGTTCCTTTATATAAAAGAGTCTGTATAATTATCCAAATGGACCTGACAAGTTAGGATTCTTTCAGAATACTTGTTTTTACTAAAGCCTATTCTCTCCTTCCCTAGATTTGTTTATGTGCTAGTGCACAATGTGTGCACATTACAGGTAGCACATATCGGCACATGTTGGATGTGCCGATATGTGCTTGTGTGCTTATTTACAATGTGCACACATCACAAAGGCACATACATATGTTTGGGGATCATTATGACATGGCAATGCATTATTTAAGGATACCCTTTGAGGATACCTTTTTGGAATACCTTTTTATAGGATATTCTTTGCAGAATATATATCTGAAGATAGTTATGTTCCTAATATGGCCTTCTGAGCCACCCCACACCCTTCAAAGCTCCAAGGCCACCACTTCTCCATTGTCACCATCATATTTCGTGTAATCCAATACTATTGTATTCACCTTTAGTATGGTGTAATACCAACGTTGCAGTCTTGTACTATTAAGGCCCTGTACTATAACTATTGGATACCACTATACTGTCCTATGTATGAATTGTTACTGACATCTAGCAGTACTGTAAGCATAGTAGCCACCCCCGGTTCTGTCTCGACATCTGCCACTGGCCAAATCTAGGCTCAATCAGATTATCCCCTTCACCCATGCTTATATCAGTCTTATCGCTACCTTTCTATTGAACTCAATCTTCATCACATGTCAGAATACATGGAATAGATTTCTCACATGACGGAAAGAACCAGCCTAACATTTGCAGTAGGACTATAAAGTACCCTCTTGTTGGAGAACATGCTGTTGTCAGGATTGCCTCGATTCTCATGTCTGCTTCTCGTTTTCATTTCTCTTCTCTCATTTTTTTTAGCTCACCTGACTGAAAGTCAGGGTGAGCTTTTCTTATCACTCTCCGTCCGTCGTCCTGCGTGAAGGTGGTGTTTGAGCCTCTTTCTCCTAAACCACTGGCCACATTTTAATTAAATTTTATGTACATAGTGGTTATATAGGAGCATTTTGATTTTTAGCCAAAATAGGTTTCGGCTCATTGAGCAGAGGTGTGGGGACAAAATGGCCAAATTTTTTGAAAATCTTCTTCTAATGAACCACCAGTAGCAGAGACTTGATATGTGGTATACAGAGTCCTTTTGAGGTTTAGAATCAAGTTTGTTCAAGAGAAGTTTGTCGGGCATTATTTGCCTTCGTTATGGGAGGGGCAAAAATTTTGGCCACGCCTAAAATTTCTATTTTCAGAACCGTGAGGTCGATTTGAACCAAATTTGTTATGAGATGATAATGGGTCATAAGTAGTTGATTGATGCAAAAACATTTTTTCTCATTGCCCCGTGGGAACCTCGGGAGCTAAAAATAGGAAAAATCTTAAAACTGCCATATCTCCAAAACTACACAGCACAGAGAATTCTTATTTTGTATAAAGCTTACTTTTATCCAGTAGAATAGAATGGTTAAAAAAAATCCCTATCGGTTTGATCACAAGGAACTTTTTCAGGACTTTGAAAAAGTGCTGAGTCAGCACTTTTTAACACTGAAGGCAATGGGAAAAACATTAAAAAATCTTCTTCTCCAGATCCAGCAGGCAGAATCTTTTGATATTTGGTATGCAACATTGTAGGGTGGATCTGATTCAAGTTTGCTCAAATCTGCCCCCTGGGTTCATATTTGGGCTCAGTATAGGAGCCCGATTTCGAACTTAGTGCATTTCAGGCAAATTTCTTAAAAAATCTTCTTCTCCAGATCCAGCAGGCAAAATCTTTTGATATTTGGTATGCAACATTGTGGGGTGGATCTGATTCAAGTTTGTTCAAATCGGCCCCCTGGATTCATATTTGGGCTCACTATAGAAGCCCAAATTCGAACTTTGTGCATTTCAGGCAAATTTCTTAAAAACTCTTCTTTTCCAGATCCAGCAGGCAGAATCTTTTGATATTTGGTATGAAACATTGTGGGGTGGATCTGATTCAATTTTGTTCAAATCGGCCCCCTGGGTTTATATTTGGGCTCACTATAGAAGCTCGAATTTGAACTTAGTGCATTTCAGGCAAATTTCTTAAAAAAATCTTCTTCTCCAGATCCACCAGGAAGAATCTTTTGATATTTGGTATGCAACATTGTGGGGGTGGATCTGATTCAAGTTTGTTCAAATCGGCCCCCTGGATTCATATTTGGGCTCACTATAGAAGCCCAAATTCGAACTTTGTGCATTTCAGGCAAATTTCTTAAAAACTCTTCTTCTCCAGATCCAGCAGGCAGAATCTTTTGATATTTGGTATGAAACATTGTGGGGTGGATCTGATTCAAGTTTGTTCAAATCGGCCCCCTGGGTTTATATTTGGGCTCACTATAGAAGCTCGAATTCGAACTTAGTGCATTTCAGGCAAATTTCTTTGAAAATCTTCTTCTCAAGATCCAGCAGGCAGAATCTTTTGATATTGGGTATGCACCATGCTTAGGGGGGGGGGGGGGGGATGGGGGGCAGGGGGGGGGGGGGGGGGTGAGATTCAAGTTTGTTCAAGCCAAGTCGCTAGGTTCATGTATGGGCTTCCTGTGGGAGCCCAAATCATAACTTAGTTCAATATGAGGAATATTCTTTTAAAATCTTCTTTTTTTTTTTTTAGATCCACTGGTCAGAATCTTTGGATATTTGGTATAAGCTTTTCTTGGGAGGAGCAGATGCAACTTGTTGAAATCAATTCTCTGGGTTGATGTTTAGGCTACCATGTCAGGTGAGCGCCCTCAGGCCCCTTGGGGCCTCTTGTTTCATTTTTCTTTTTAGCTCACCTGACTTTCAGTCAGGAGAGCTATAGTGATCACTCACTGTCCGTCGTCCGTCGTCCGCCGTCCGGCGTCCGGCGTCCGTGAACATGGTGTTTGCGTCTTCTCCCAAACTGCTGAACCAATTTAATTGATATTTGAGGTAATAGTTTGTTATGACATCGCAATTTGATTTTGTTCAAATCAAGTTGCCCCGCCTGTGGGTAGGGCCACACCCAAAAAGTGTGCTGAAATCTTAAAAAATCTTCTTCTCATGAACCAGCAGTAGCAGAGACTTGATATTTGGTGTGCAGCTTCCTTTTGAGGTGTAGACTCAGATTTGTTCAATAGAAGTTTGTGGGGGTATACTTGGCGTTGTTATGGGAGGGGCAAAATTTTTGGCCCCGCCCGAAATTTCTATTTTCCAAACTGAGAGGCTGATTTGAACCAAATTTTATGTGAGGGCTTATTGGGTCATAAGTACCTAATTTATGCTGATTTTTTTTTTCCCGTAGCCCCATGGGAACCGCAGGAGCTAAAAATAGAAAAAAATTAAAACGCCCATATCTCCAAAACTGCACGGCACCGAGAATTTTTATTTGGTGTGAAGCTTCCTTAGGACCAACAGAAAGAATTGGTAAAAAAAAAATTGCCATCGGTTTTATCATAGGGTACAGTTTCGGGACTTTGAAAAAGTGCTGAGTCAGCACTTTTTAACACTGTAGGCAATGGGAAAAACATTAAAAAATCTTCTTCTCCAGATCCAGCAGGCAGAATCTTTTGATATTTGGTATGCAACATTGTGGGGTGGATCTGATTCTATTTTGTTCAAATCGGCCCCCTAGATTCATATTTGGGCTCACTATAGAAGCTCGAATTTGAACTTAGTGCATTTCAGGCAAATTTCTTCAAAAATCTTCTTCTCCAGATCCTGCAGGCAGAATCTTATGATATTTGGTATGCAACATTGTGGGGTGGATCTGATTCCAGTTTGTTCAAATCGGCCCCCTGGATTCATATTTGGGCTCACGATAGAAGCCCAAATTCGAACTTAGTGCATTTCAGGCAAATTTCTTTGAAAATCTTCTTCTCAAGATCCAGCAGGCAGAATCTTGTGATATTTGGTATGCAGCATCCTTAGGGGGGGTGAGATTCAAGTTTGTTCAAGCCATGTCCCTAAGTCCATATTTGGGCTCACTGTGGGAGCTTGAATTGTAACTTTGTTCGAAATGAGGAATTTTCTTAAAAAATCTTCTTCTTCAGATCCAGCAGTCCGAATGGTTTGATATGTGGTGAGTAGCATCCTTGGGGGGGGGGGGGGGGGGGGGGGGAGGGGGGATTCAAGTGTGTTAAAGCCAAGTCTATGGGTCCATATGTGGGAGCCCAAATTATAACTTAGTCAATATGAGGAATTTTTCTTTAAAAATCTTCTTCTTCAGATTCAGCAGTTGGAATGTTTTGATATTTGGCATGGGAGCAACCTTGGGGGCTGAGATTCAAGTTTGTTCAAGCCAAGTCCCTTGGTTCATATTTGGGCTCACTATGGGAGCCTGAATGACAACTTAGTTCAAAATGAGGAATTTTCTTTAAAAATCTTCAGATCCAGCAGATGAATGCTTTTGATATTTTTTATGCAAAAATAGGGGGGTAAGATTCAAGTTTGTTCAAGCCATGTCCCTAGGTCCATATTTGGGCTGATTGTGGGATCTTGAATTGTAACTTGGTTCAAAATGAGGAATTTTCTTTAAAAATCTTCTTCTTCAGATCCAGCAGTCGGAATGTTTTGATATTTGGTGTGCAGAATCCTTAGGGGTGTGAGATTCAGGTTTGTTAAAGCCAAGTCCCTGGGTTCATATATGGGCTCCCTGTGGGAGCCCGAATTATGACTTAGTTCAGTATGAGGAATATTCTTTAAAAATCTTTTTTTAGATCCACTGGTCAGAATATTTGGATATTTGGTTTCAGCTTTTCTTAGGAGGAGCAGATGCAACTTGTGGAAATCAATTCTCTGGGTTGATATTTAGGCTACCATGTCAGGTGAGCGCCCTCAGGCCCCCTGGGGCCTCTTGTTTCTTTTTCTTTTTTTTTAAAACGGGAATGACGGGAAAGCAGCCACTAGTGGTTATGCCATCTCCCTGTGGTGCATTCATGTAGTAGTGAATAATGTTACCTCTATTTATATTTTTGTTTTTGATTGTAAACATGTTGCACTACTGAATAAAATCAATCAGTCAGTCTATACAATGTCTTGACCTAGTGCATGCTAGGGATATAAGAAATTGTATGTTGATCGTGCTGTGATTTGCTTATATCTTCGTACATACTGTGCCACAATGTGTGCATATGAGAGATAGCACATGGGTACATCTTGGATGTGCTGATATGTGTTTGTGTGCAAATGCACGATACGACACATTGTGCATTAGCACATAGGCACATACGTGTATTTGCGGATACTTATGACATGGCAATGTATCATTCGAGGAAACCTGTTTAGGGATGCCTTTTGGGGATAATTATCGGGGGATATTTATTTGAAGATAGTTCTGTCTCTTAGTACCTGTTTGGCTCGGTTTTCTTGGCCACCCCAAAACATTCATAGGTTTTAAAGCATCACTTCTGTATTGTCCACAGTCACCACCATCTGTCGTGTGATCCAATAATATATTCACCAATACTGTAGTCTTCCATCTCCCTTACAGCTTTGTACCACAATTATTGACTTGTAACACTACTTAATACATCGAGGTTTTCACCTGACCCTGTCACGACTCTTCCTTTGGTCAGGTCTTTAACTGGTAGAGTGCTAAATTATTTTTGGTCATCAAAGTGTGTTCCCAAGTCTTTGCATTGTTGCAATTTATGAGAGAGTGCCTGAAGGCACTCTCTCATAAATTGCAACAAAGCAAATCCTTTCAGATTAAATTATTTCCCTTCAAAGATAATATGAAGCACATCCTCTGAGTGTGAAGCCTTAAAGTTGTAGTGCCTGTATTTCAGAAAAAAGCCCAAATATGGGCTTCCAGCACTCTACCAGTTAATACTTGCAACCAGTCTTGTCCATTTATCTAAACCTGTATCAATCTTTACATTCCCTTTATCAAGTGCACGCTAGGGCCCTTACATATAACAAACCGTATGTACTGAGATGAAATACCCTGTAATGTGTACATATTGTGACACAATGTGTATTGAAACATTAGCACATCTTTTCTTATATGTAAGGTACCCTAGCAGGCAATAGGTCAAGGAAATTTAAAGATCAGTATGAGCTTGGCTGAATGAGGCAAATTTGGTTGCAATTCATCCCCTGATTTCCAATGTTTTCTATATGTCAATTGGCACATAGAACACATTGGAAGGGTGACAAACTATTAAAGACCTGATAGAGGGTAGAGTCGAGACGGCGTCAACTATAGCTAGGAAACCACGGCATGAGAACAGTTTCCACCGGATAGGTTAATGGCAGATTTATGAATGACCTAGAATTTTGAAACTCTGTTTTTTTCCTTTCCAGAGGTAAAAGTCATTCCTGACGAAAGCGATGATGATAAAATAACTGATGTTGGACAATAATCGGAGAGAAGATAAATACTGATTACTGATAATAAAGGTATTGATATCTCATGATAATGCTTTTCGGCAAAAATTAATTCCTTCCTTCAATAATAATTTGTATACATACCTTTTTAACTTTATCTTTTTTCTTTTCTGAAAATATTTTCAAATGCATTCTGGAGCCAATACTATTTCAATTAGTCATTTCCATAAATAGAAAATACAATTCTGAAAAATACAACTGTAAAAGTTTTATAGTATTGACTATTGACCTCTGCGGATTCTTCGTTCATGGACACCTCTAAAACGGTCGTTTGCAACAGTTTCCTGTTTCGAGGGGGGGGGGGGGGGATTCCATTTGGGGGGGGGGAGGGGACATTCAATGTTATTGATTTTCCTACTCAGTTAATCGCCCGATACATTAAGAGTATTAAGAAAATAAACAGGGTCCAAACAAAAACGAACATCACAGATGATCCAAGTCGGATTTGGGAATGTTTGCTTGTTGAAATGACTCTTCTTGCCATTCGTACCACATTTCTATGAGAGGGGTTGAGAGAATAGGAGAGAGAGGAATTTGACATTTTCCCCATTGGGCCGAAATGTTGTTTCGACCCGATGGGGATGTTGGTAAATATGTAGCAAAAAATGTGAATTTTTATGCCACGATAGGGAGGTATCTTAAATCCAGGTTGTCCGTCCAGAGTCATAACTCTATAATGTTTCAATGGATTTCCGTGAAATTTTACACAAAGATCAATGGAAGGTCTGTTGCATAGCATTACCATGCTCGAGTGACAAAGGTTAGAGCCACAGGAATGGAAAAACTTAATTCTCTCACAAACTGTATTTGTCTGTCTGGGGCCATAATTCTATAATGCTTGGGTGGATTTCCACAAAATTTCACGCAAAGGTCAAAACCAATAGAAGGACTGTTCAACAGCAACACCATACTTAAGTGACAAAGATCAAGGTTACAGGAATGAGAAAACTTAATTCTCTCACAGAATCAGATTATTCTTTCATCCCTAACAAATTCAAAACAAAACTATTCATTCCAGTATTATAGGCCAGTTGGCCATAGTTCGGGGGCATTGTTCTCAATATGGAGGTGCATTAAATTTCTACACATTTAAAGAGGATGAAAACTTAACGATTAATCGACTAAGGAAAATACTAATTGATTATGCCACGAACAATAAATAGTCGAATATTCGTGACAGCTCTAATTTCCATGGTGCATCATTTCCTTGGATTGCTTGTAATTAATATGATCGTGGGTTGCCAAACACTCCTCGTATCGATTGTGATACATGTTATTCGATAAGAAATGAGTAATGAAATCTTTAGGAAACCAGAAGCCGAATTGCATTTTATTCCGAAATACTCTTCACACAAGGAATTTTTTTTTTCAACTTAATAACCAATACGTGTTAGATAAATATATCACCTATGTCGAGCAGGGTTTCCACCAGGCATAGTCCTAGCACCGTGCCATTGGGTTGAAAACTGTAAAGTTTTTTGGAAGGTAGTCTCGACGGGAGTCGATCCTCGGTCTACGGCACCTAATCATCTAGCCAATTTGCCACCATACCAACTGAGCCAACGACAACCCTATAAAAGGTTGGAATTGACCCTGCCAGTATGTTAGTTCACATTTACAACCCGACCCGAGACCGATATTACATAAACATCATATATATATCGTCACTTGATGCTCGCTAGTGCTGCCATGGTTAAGACTTTTTTCTGACCGGTTAACCAGCGTGTTTGACCGTGGTTAACCGCATTTAAGGTACCTATATTTGTAGTGTGTTCTTGCTTCAACTGTAACTATTATATCGGGCCAGCCAATGTTATTTACATTGACCATAAATAATAATAAAGAAGTATTCTATTTAGTCGTTGTTGTTCAATCGCCCATGTGTTTACATCAATGCGTGTACCGGAAATCAACAGGTTTGTGAGGCCAATATGGATGAAACCATAAAAAATACAAAATCATCAAAATAACAACGAAAAAATAAATAATAACACATTAAATGTTTGCCAGCAATACCTGGAGAGACGTATTTATTTATTCCATGAACTCCAATTCACTGATGTGTAATGTCCGGTTATAAATTACGCTCACGTGCACCAGGTAAAGTTAGTTTCAATAGCACCAACAATGCTTAAGTGGGACAACAATTTGAAAACAATTTGCGCTGTAACCTGCGCATTTGTTGTATTTTTATTGTTTTTTCCGGAACATTTTCGCATTCTGGAAAAACTAACTTAATCACAACTGCACAGGTTACGGCGCAAATGGTGCTCTGATTCTGAAACTATGAACTTTCAGTCACAAACGAGCGTTGGATTTTCTTGACAGGGATGAAGAAAGACATTGGGGTGATAAACAAACAATGAAAAACAAATAAATGCGAGTATTTTTTAAATCTTTAGTAATAATTTTCCTTTATTCTTTTATCTTATTCACCACGTGGTAACTCGTCAAAACTTACCTATTTCCGTTGCATCCCAAACTGCCCCAAATTGGCAAAACGTAACTTGCAACTAATTCTTTTTGACTGCATATATTTAAAAATGGGGGGTGCAACTTATACATGGGCTTTAGGCAAAAGGAAGGAATTCCAGGTGTGAGTTTGGGGTGCGACTTATACACGGGGGCAACTTATACACGGACATATACGTTGAGTATACTGAATGTAAGGTTAACTGGTTAAAACATTTTCTTGACCGGTCAAAGTTTTAACCACAGGTTAACCGGTTATCCGGATAACCGCGGCAGCACTAATGCTCGCCGCATCCTGACAATCAAACCAAAATGGGTATCGTATTGAGCTCCAGCTGTTACTTTTTGGTTCTCCAGTGCTGTTATTGAAATGATGATGAAGACTATGTATTTTGTGTGTTCGTACAGTCTGAATATGTTCTTTCAAGATAGTATTCAGTTTTTGAAGCTGGTTTTGCGAGTTTTTTACTGATATCAAGCAAGCCTGAAAATACGCAGACTGTAATCTGCAAAATGAGGTCTGTACAGCAGGGTAACATCACAAAATTTACCCTCTGTGAACCTCAGTCTGAATCAAGGTCTCAAGCCAAAACAGAAAGATGCAAGTAGAGGATAAATTGGCCCACTGTATGGGATATTATCAGCAAATTCACTCACTGGGGACCTCATTTAGCAAATGACAAGTTGCTTATATTCAGGCTTGATATCAAGCAATACATTTACCATTGTAAAATATCCAGGGAGTGCTTAACATTTTTCTTTGTGTATATTTGTTTATTGGCTATATCGTCGGTGAGTTTTGGATCACATGAAAATAGTCCATGCATATCAAGTATTGCCTTGTTTAGTTCTTTCAAACAAACATTACAATTGTATTTGTTGGGTTTCATCATTGGAAGTGAGATACTGGAAAAGTCATAGTTCATGACCAAGATACTATTTAGGGATCGTCCAACCTAACTTTGGACATATTTCAAGATATTTTCATTCAAAGTCCAAAATGGCCAGAAAATTATATACCAAAATGTTTGAAAAGAAACATAGGAACATGTGGAAACTAACATTTGCCTTGGAACTGCTGCCATGTGGCCGGGGGCACACCAAAATTTTGACAATACAATACCTTAAAATGTCTGAATGGTTGCATTTTGCAATCCTTACTTCTCGTACAAACTCGGAGAAATCTTTTTGTCATTCGTGAGAAGAATGAGCAGTAAGAATAATTCCATTCCATGGCATCTACAATTCCCAAATGCTTCCATTTTGTTTTGGTTTTGTTTTGATGTAGCAGAGGTCAACTCCATACAGGTCTGCAACGGGTATGGGGGCACAATTGATTTTCTCAATGATAAATGAAGAAGGTTCAACGTGAACATTTTTGTAATAATTATACACCATAATTCTGTTGAAAATAGTCAATATTCTTGTCAGATTCACAAAAATGATTTCATTGATGAACCAAGGAAGAAAAACTATCCTAATTTATTTATTTTGTGTCATGTGGTTCATTACTGTTGTTCATTTATGTTTGCTTGTTTGTTGGTGGTTAACGTCACATATTTATGCACCATGGCTAATCGTGACACAACATGGAGATGAAGTCAAGTTTAGTCAATCGTTGATCAACATGTTGCCCATTTTAGAGGACTTTCACCCCAAGCATTGGTGACTGGGTCCTATTTTACTAGTAAAGCGGAACTGGTTTACCACAGTAAACAAGTGCTGCTTACTTCCCGGGGTTCCCACGGGGAGTTCAGTTATGACAACTGCCATTCGAATGCACAACTAAAATGCACTATGACAACAAAGATTGGAAAAAAAATTATCAAGACTATTCACATTAAGAACATTTGTATCAAATAACTGAAGAAATTGCAGAAAGATAGAAATCATATTTCCCTCTGTGAAGATATAAAACATTTTCACTTCCATGGCATCAATCAAAACGGCGGATTTCAAAGCATCACTTCAAGGTGAATACGAGTCAAATTATCACTAGAAATGATCAATTTGTTCTTTAAAGGTATAATGAAAAGAAAATCTAATATTTTTTTTTGAGTGGATACTGATCATTTCCAGCAATAATTCAGCGCGTATTCACCTTGAATTGATGCATGAAATCTGCTAGTCCAGACTCCAAACATGGCCTGAAAGTCCGTAACATAAGTTTTTGGTTTGGTACGTCCTTTCAAAGGACATACCAAACCAAAAACTTATACTACAGACTTTCAGGCCATATTTGGACTAGAAACTCGCCAACTGAATCAGATAGCATGGCGCTATGTGTTCTGAGTATCAATAAAATCACTTCCGCGTATCAATGATTCAATCGGGTGTTCACTTTCATGCATCAATTCATGGTTGAAACGAGTGGAATTATCAGATTCTTATAAAAAGCGTATAATAAAAAGAAAATCGAGCATTTTTGAGTGGATGCCTAAAATTATCTCACTTGTGACTGAGACCGAGGGTTATTTTCGCTCGTGCAAGCGCTCACGAAAAATAAACATTTATATTGGTCACTCATGAGATAATTTTCGATATACACTCAAAAACATTAGATATCCTCTATTGATTTTAGGGCTGTCACGATTTTTTAATTTAGGAATCGATTAATCGTCGCAAATAATCGATGATAATCGATTGATCGTACCTAGATGACCCCCTCTTCTTCTCTTTGAAGTCGATAAAAATGAAGTTCAAGTCAGTTGACCTACCTCAAATAAACAACGAAGACGATCACCTTTTAGTTACATTCAAAGCTTTGATGTTCTGAACTTTTGAACCGTCAGTGTAATAATCAAGACAGGTCGGCAGTTGCGAACTTCGCAACTGCCGACTGGTCTTGATTATTACACTAACGGTTCAAAAATTCAGAACATCAAAGCTTTGATGAATGTACCTTAAAGACAAATGTTTCCCACAGCTTCTTGAGGTTTAACATCGATGTTCTTAACTCTTTACCTTTAGAAACAATATTTTTATCATCAAATTTTCTTTTAGTTGTTAAATGTCTAAAACGGGATACAATTTACCGATTATTCGACAATGAAAAATACTAATCAATCTCACCGTGACCGATCATCAATCGATTAATCGATTACTCGTGACAGCCCTAATTGATTTACAGAATGTGAATGTTCATTCTATCTTTTATTTTGTATAATTTGTTTTGAAAGTATCGTCATTCAAAAATAAGTTTCAGGGAAGTTAAACTGTTACCAGAACCAGCCGATTTTTAAAAAATAATAGCTTATTTTTTTTTATTGCATCCAATTTGATAGGCAGCCAATGAAAGACATGAACAAAACCAAGATTATTTCAGTTTATGAGTTCATTGATCTGTCATTTGATAATCATTTGGGCCTCATTTCGGTAATCTGACCACGAGGGAATGTTTATTATTAATGATACATGTTGACAAGCGATTTTGGTGGTACCAATTTCATGTTACAATCATGTTACTCTTAAGATTGGTACAGATCAATTTGACACTAAATATAATTGTGTGTCAAAGAAACTTAGAAAGTAAATTTTACGATGTTCCGAAATATTACAGCAGATGGACAGCTTAAAGCGTTACTGTCCTGTTTCGAACTTTTGGGTAGCAGACGAAACATTGAAATAGAATACCTGAAGTTCTCTGACAAATATTGTTCGGCTTTCAATCAAATATTTTCGTATAAACACAATTATGACGTTTACTATTAATGTTTGTATCGATATATTTTTTTTCCAAACCTTATTATCTAGTTTTATATTTTACGTAGCAGCAACAAAATTATAGTACAAAACTTTGGCGTAGTGCTCCATTTCTAAAAAAAAATGCCATCCCTGAATCAGGAAATTGAAAAGTTGTCTTGCAATTTCGACTTTTTCTTGCATTAATGGCATTAACAGTGCAACTTTCCACAGTGAGTGTATTAGGTGTTTTCAATTTCATCGCCTTGAAGATTTGACAAGAGCGTGGTCGTTTCTGCAGTTCTTACATCTTTGAACACAATATTCTTCCCAAGTTACAAACCGTTGTGTGACTGATTTCCGAAATGGTGAATTCAAATGGAAGCAATTAATTTTTGTTAGCTTAACTTGACATAGTCAAGATAAGCTATTGCCATCACGCGTGCGGATGTCTGTTAGTCTGTGAGTCTGTTAGTCTGTGAGTCTGTGACGTCTGTTCACATTTCCTTTAGCATGGGCTACACCCCGCAGTTCTTGTCTGATCGTCACAAAATTTCATATGCAGGTTTGGGGTCATGTCTAGATGAGAACGTCCCCTTTTGGTCGCGATCGGGCAACCGGTATGGCTGCCCGAGCCCAAAACCCAAAAACCATTAGCACAGTCTACAGGTCGTATTTATGAAGGGATTTCATTGTAACTTGGTAGGATGCCTCTGTATAGTGCCTAGACGAGATCGTCCCCTTTTGGGCATGATCTATCAACCGTGATGGCTGCCCAAGCCCGAAACCCAAAAACTTTTAGCACAGTCTGCAGGTCATGTTTAATGTGGAGGGATTTCATTGTAACTTGGTAGGATGACTCCTTATGATGTCTAGATGCGAATTTCCCCATTTGGGCATGATCTGCCAACCGTGACGACTGCCCGAGCCCAAAACCCGAAAACCTTTAGCACAGTCTACAGGTCATATTTATTGAGGAATTTCATTGTAACTTGGTGGGTTGACTTCACACAACGTCTAGATGAGAAAGTCCCCCTTTGGACGTGATTGAGCAACTGTGACGGCTACAGGAGCCCGAAGTCCGAAAACCTTTAGCACAGTCTAGAGGTCATATTTATGAAATGATTTCATTGTAACTTGGCAGGATGACTCCAAATAATGTCTAGATGAGAACGTCCCATTTTGATCGCGATCATGCAGCCTTGATGGGTGCCCGAGCCCAAAAACCTTTAGCATAGGCAAAAGGTCATATTTATGGAAGGATTTCATTGTAACCTGTTAGGTTGACTCCATATAATGCCTAGATGATGACATCCCCTTTCGGTCGTGATTGGTCAGTTGTGATGGCCACAAGTGCCCAAAGCCCGAAAACCTTGAGCACAGTCTACAGGTCATATTTATGAAGGGATTTCATTGTAACTTCTTAGGATCACTCCAGATGATGCTCAGATGAGATTGTCCCCTATGGTTGCGATCATTCACCCATGATGGCTGCCCAAGCCCGAAGCCCGAAAACCTTTAGCACAGTCTACAGGTCATATTTATGAAGGGATTTCATTGTAACTTGTAGGTTAACTTCATATAATGTCTAGATGAGAACGTGCGATCATTCACCCATGATGGCTGCCCGAGCCCGAAGCCCGAAAACCTTTAGCACAGTCTAAGGTCATATTTATGAAGGGATTTCATTGTAACTTGGTAGGTTAACTTCATATAATGTCTAGATGAGAACGTCGCCTTTTGGACATGATTGGGCAACTGTGACAGCTAAAGGTGCCCGAAGCCCGAAAACCTTTAGCACAGTCTACAGCTCATATTTATGAGGGGATTTCATTGTAACTTGGTAGGATGACTCCAAATAATGTCTAGATGAGAATGTCCCCTTTTGATCGCGATCATTCAGCCTTGATGGGTGCCCGAGCCCAAAAACCTTTTTTAGCATAGGTAAAAGGTCATATTTATGGAAGGATTTCATTGTAACCCAGGGGCGCAGTGGCTCAGTTGGTAGAGGTGCAGGCTGCAAGCCGAGAGGTCCTCGGTTCGAATCCCACCTGCGGCAACCGCGTTGTGTCCTTGGGCAAGACACTTCACCCCGATTGCCTACATGGGGGCACGATGACGCTGTGTACTGAGGCGTACTGCACATCGATGGTGCGCATGTCTTCAACCAATCTAACCCTGCCTGTGCTGCGGTGCAGAGTTCAGAGTTACGATGTTGGAGAGCTGACAGCTGCTCGTCGTTGCTCGGTGGTTCTCTCCGGGTACTCCGGCTTCCTCCACCCGTAAAACTGTCACGGTCACGATTAGCCATTGTGCATAAGTATGTGACCTTAAACACCAATAAATAAATAAATAAATAATACATTGTAACCTATTAGGTTGACTCCATATAATGCCTAGATGATGACATCCCCTTTTGGTCGTAATTGGTCAGCTGTGTTGTCTACAAGTGCCCGAAGCCCAAAAACCTTGAGCACAGTCTACAGGCCATATTTATGAAGGGATTTCATTGTAACTTCATAGGATCATTCCAGATGATGCCCAGATGAGATTGTCCCCTTTGGTTGTGATTATTCAACCATGATGGCTGCCCGAACCCGAAGCCCGAAAACCTTAAGCACAGTCTACAAGTCATATTTGTGAAGGGATTTCATTGTAACTTGGTAGGTTGACTTCATATAATGCCTAGATGAGAACGTCCCCTTTTGGACATGTTTGGGCAACTTTGACGGCTAAAGGTGCCCGAAGCCCAAAAACCTTTAGCACTGTCTACAGGTCATATTTATGAAGGGATTTCATTGTAACTTGGTAGGTTGACTCCAAATAAGGTCAAGATGAGAACGTCCCATTTTGGCCGTGATCATTCAGCCTTGATGAGTGCCCGAGCCCAAAAACCTTTAGCATAGGCAAAAGTTTATATTAAAAGAAGGATTTCATTGTAACATTGTTAGGTTAACTCTATATAATGCCTAGATGATGACATCGAATCGGTCGTGATTGGTCATCTGTGATGGCTACAGGTGTCCGAAGCCCGAAACCCTTGAACACAGTCTACAGGTCATATTTATGAAGGGATTTCATTGTAACTTCACAGGATCACTCCAGATGATGCCCAGATGAGATTGTCCCCTTTGGTTGCGATCATTCAACCATGATGGCTGCCCGAGCCCGAAGCCCGAAAAACTTTAGCACAGTCTAAGGTCATATTTATGAAGGGATTTCATTGTAACTTGGTAGGTTGACTTCATATAATGTCTAGATGAGAACGTCCCCTTTTGGACACGATTGGGCAACTGTGACGGCTTCAGGGGCCCAAAGCCCGAAAACCTTTAGAACAGTCTACAGTTCATAATTATGAAGGGATTTTATTGTAGCTTGGTAGGATGACTCCAAATAGTGTCCAGATGAGAACGTCCCCTTTTGGTCACGATCATTCAGCCTTGATGGATGCTCGAGCCCAAAAACCTTTAGCATGTCTGTAGGTCGTATTTATGGAAGGATTTCATTGTAACTTGTTAGGTTGACTCCATATAATGCCTAGATGATGACCTTCCCTTTTGGTCGTGGTTGGTCAACTGTGATGTCTACAGGTGCCTGAAGCCCGAAAACCTTTAGCACAGTCTACAGGTCGTATTTATGGAGGGATTTCATTGTAACTTGGTAGGTTGACTTCATATAATGTCTAGATGAGAACGTCCCCTTTGGATGCAATTGAGAAACTGACGGCTACAGGGGCCCGAAGCCCGAAAACCTTTAGCACAGTCTACAGGCCATATTTATGAAGGGATTTTAATGTAACTTGATAGGATGACTCATTTTGGAATAATTTCATTGTAATTTTGTTGATATATGTTAACTGTGAGGGCCACATATATTAACTGTGAGGTCATATTAACCCACCCCTCAGATCTTTAGTACAGTGTACACCTCATATTATTTTTATCATAAACATAGCATACAGGGAACAGAAATGAACATATTCCCAATTATCACAATTCTTGTCTTATTTCATAATCCTTTCATAAACATTGAACATTATCCTTTTCATCAAACACAACACACAAGTTAAGCTACAGTGTCATTGACACTTTCATTCACTTAATCTTTTTAAGTGTTATATTCTATCTTTACATTCCACTTGTTATAAAATTGTAAATTTAAAAACTCTGGATTTCTACGTAAAAATCTTTTTATTTAACACTTGTGTATAATCAATAAAATTGCATTTTATCCCGTGAAGCAGTGCCATTTGTGATTCAAATGGCAATTTGATTCATTTCGAGAGATTCATTTTGTTGGTTTTTGGAGAATTTGGGAGTTAGTATAGACCTTAAGGTGTTCGTTAAGTAATGGGAAACTCGGTTTGAATATATGTCATCAAAAATCTAAATGTGATTGTAATTTTATTTGTTCATCCCTATTTTTCACACAATTTTCCACAATTGTGCACCACAAAATAAATGAAACATTATTTTCACATTTTTGATTGACATCTGAAATAACCAGCCCCCATTTTCAAACTAAGTTTCCCATTACTTATAAGGCACCTTTACCCTTTAAACAGCTGTGCATAAATATTTGCTTGAAGAAAAAGTTGGCAGTAGACGAGCAGATGATATAAAGAGCAAAAAATCTGACTCGAGGCTCGGTGATAATTTAATCCAACAGCTTGACAGAGCTGTTGGATTAAATTATTACTGAACCTCCTAACAAACCAGGATGGTTTCGCCCATTTCGCCGTTGACAGTATTGACTGAAAAGATACCTTCCAGGGCACCAGTGTTGAAAGGGTTAAGGTTGATGGCAAATAGACAATTCTCTTTAAAGCTGCAAAATGAACTTGCGTAAAAATGAACTAATCCCCTCGCCACAAGAATTATATTGATAATGTGGTGTTGAAAAAGGTGATTTGCACTTTGAATTTCAATTTTCAGTATTTATAAAAAGTAGAATGTCAAGATGAAACATATACCTTTAAAAAGAAGTCAACCAAAATTAGTCCTAAATATTGTTCTTGTGCAAGCAAGAGGGATATTTACAGTTAAAACTAGAAGTCATGTCATGTAATGCATGCAAATAGCATGTCGATATGCGCGTTAATCTACGCGTTATTACCATAGTAAGACTATCAAATTCTGTACATATGGCCTGTGCACAGGCAATGTTTCAGCCAATGGACCTCCGGGTTACCCGGATGTCCATGGCAGAAACATTGCCTGTGTTTGCTATGAGTAACCAGGTGAACCTGCCGTGCTTTGGGTGCCATTCGATACTCTCGGGGTCCAAATAATCATACATGTATGATTATTATTTTTTCGGATAAAGTCCCACCTGTATGACCCTTATTTGGGTCTGTATGATTATTTAATTTGTAATAATTTCAGCAAAATATGAATTGCCAATATGTGAGGAACTCAACTTTACTCCTTTATTATAATAAACAACAGCTGATTGTATAAATCAGTTTTAAATTTGCGGAAACATCACCAAAAACAGTTATGCAGCAGTTTATCTTTATAAAAACGCACTGTGTGTTCACCTGGGCATAAAACATTCTCGCAAACAGCCAGTATATGCCGTGTACCCTCAGAAAAATAATTCCTGCGGTCCCACTTCCCATTAACGTCACAATTTAGATTAGACCATTTATTAAAGGGGAGCTGTGCTGTATTTTAACCAAGTGGTTGTGCCATATGTGTGGATGTTTAGCAAGGCTCACTGCGGTTTGACATTGAATCGCATTATTTTTTTGAGTGGAAGTTTGCTCGCACAACAGGTTATTCTGGAGAGACAAATATCAAAGCTGCACATCCATATTACCTCGGGGTGGGGGGGGGGGGGGGGGGGTGTATGAGAAGTTCGTATTTTTAGGGCGAATCCATTTGGATTTGCATGGGGGCATGCATCCAACTGTTACCAGTACTGCGCATTGAGATTTATCTTGGAGATATAAGGAACAATACAAACTGATTCTGCCCTTCTTTTTTGTTAATATCATCCATCCAATCCCGCATGGAAAATGATTCTATTCAAAGATCAAATTGAAGAAAAAACATACATGTATTTTCCAGATAGTACGCACATGTCAGCAATGGGGGGGGGGGGGGGGGGGGGGGGGGAGGGGGCAATATTACCAAAATACCATGTGTGGACACTTCCGATCCGACTGTAACATTGCAAGAATGATCGGGGAAACCTCTCGAGGGAG
Organism: Pictodentalium vernedei; assembly: GCA_031216915.1. NCBI lineage: Eukaryota > Metazoa > Mollusca > Scaphopoda > Dentaliida > Dentaliidae > Pictodentalium > Pictodentalium vernedei. The sequence continues at coordinate 301,121,863 of CM062288.1, forward strand.
TGTTTTTGAAGAGCAAAATTCTAAGAATTTCAATATACTTGTGTTGAAATTCAAAGAATTCGCCTGTTGCAATTTACTTCCTACTTTTCGATTTTCTCAGTATGTTGACTGTCAATGCATTGTCATTTCATTGGGTCTGCAACATAGAATTTGTTTATTTATGATCGGTGGTAATGGGAGGATGGCATAGTAGTGCATTGTTTGGGGGGGGGGGGGGGGGGGAGTTATTTCATCCCTTTACCCAACAGTACATTAATACTCCCCTGGGAGGCCTGTACTTGAATGGAAGGGAAAGAAGAAAAAGAGGTTTAGAGGACTTTATTCTTGTTCAATATCACATACCGGTCATAAAATATATTTGACACGAGAAAAGAGGGGGGCTACGTGGCGCTTTGTCAAAATTGGGGGAGGGCGCATGGGTTTTATACCTTATATTGTTTCTAATCTGAAAAATATAGTTTATCACGCCTCACAGAGGGGCAATAAAATATATTTCTGAGACGAGAGAGGGGGGGGGGGGGGGGGCACATGGCGCTTTGTCAAAATTAGGGGGGGGGGGGCATTGGTTTACACCTTATTTTGTTTCTAGTCTGAAAAATATAGTTTATCACACCTCACAGAGGGGTCATAAAATATATTTTTGAGACGAGAAATGTGGGATGGGGGGGGGGGGGGGGGGTCTACGTGGCTTTGCCGAAATTGGGGAGCGGCATGGGTTTTATACCTTATGCGTGCAATCTGGATATGTATAGTGGATTCTTTTTGTAAAAATACTGATTTTTTCCTGTACTGGTGGTAACCTATTCAGCAATTCCATCCCCATTCACAATTATTATTTGTTAGCTTGTTAGAAAACGTTGGTCACTTTGTTTTTATTTTAGTGTGGAACACTGTCCACCCATCATCGGTCATGGCATATTGTTGGTCTGGCCTTCCAACTCGAAAGACTAAATGAAGCATGTAACATGTGTGTTATTAATATCGATGGAAAGGTTTTAAACTTTTTGTCACAAAAAAATCGAAAATCGACATGGTTAACAAATTTCAATGCCGAGACAGGTCTACCAGTATCACCCATACAAAATTTGTTCTAGTTAAATTTTTTGGGCTTACTATTGGTTTAATAATTTGTTTCCGAAAAATGGAAATTCACGCCTGTACTATTATTTGGGTCTGTACTATTATTTAATTTTAACAAAATTTCCACCCTGTACTATTATTTGGGACCGTACTATTATTTGGACCCCGAGAGTATGGCAATTGCGCACAATTCCTATGCGCAATTAAGCCTAGATAAGAGCACAGTTCGTGACAGGACTTCTAGTTTTAACTGTATCTTGAATATTGATCTGGTGAAAGCAAGAGGGATATTTATTTTGACTATTGATCTTGTGCAAGCAAGCGAGCGAGCGAGATATTTATCTTGAATATTGATCTAGTGCAAGCAAGAGAGACATTTATCTTGACTATTGATCGATCTAGTGCAAGCAAGAGGGATATTTATCTTAATATTGATCTAGTGCAAGGAAGAGGGACTTTTACTTTTAGATATAAATAGTTTTAAAAGTTCGAATGTTCATGTGTACATTTGTCTTACTGTAAAATATATAAAGCAGGACCATCTGAATCCATTCAGAGAACACTGCACGCTGATTAACCCTTTACCTAACATGAAAAGCAGACGACACTTGCAAAAAAAATTCTTGAATAACTAATTTTTTTTCATTTTTTGTCTCAAAAACATAGGTTATGACCCCTCGTTGGAACGAGCTCGTCGAGCTCGTTCCAACGAGGGGTCATAACCTATGTTTTTGAGACAAAAAATGAAAATATTTTGAAAATTAATATGCGATTTTTGAGAATAGCGCTGGCCGGTTTTGGCCGTTACGTTGGGTAAAGGGTTAAGAAACTTGCTGGTAAAATAACAAAAAATAAAAAAATATGAAAAAAGATAACATTGATATTGATCGATCATTCAAAATACTTTCAAAATGTTTTATCTCCTGTGGGAAGCCCTGAAAGTGAAACAGACTTGTTGACTGTAGTGAACATATTCTGCCTCACTGTTAAAATAGCCTGTTGTGGAAATCATCTAAAGTGGACAGCACAAGTTATACCAAGTTCTAAGTTCCAAATATAATTTCATAAGGAAATCGACGCTGTCATGGGTTATTTGTTATTTATTGGCGTTTAAGGTCACGTATTTATGCAAAATGGCCGATTGAGACCGCAACCTGAAGATAGCCAAGATTAGTCAATCGTTTATTCCCATGTTGCCCATTTCAGAGAACTTCCACCACAGGTAGTGGTTACTGGGTACTGTTTTACCAGTAAAACAGAGTTTATTTCCCATAGAAAACAAGCACTGCTTCACTCCCCGGGGTTCCCATGGGGGCAGGTTATTTGTTTACCCACTTTTCGTGGAAATTGTGCGTCAACTACCGTTGATTAAATGTGATGCTCCTTTATTCAAAAAGATGGCTATTCTTTCATGCTCCAGTTATATATATTCCAATTGATAAATATTTATTTTGCCTTCAAAACAAAGATATTAACATGATTGGTGGAACTGCGCGACGTAATCGTAAAATTACCTGAATTGTATTAAGCATTTAGTTTACCAACATGTCTCATAGTATTGTAATGTCATTAACCCTTTGAACATCAGTGGTATCATCCATGTCCATTCAACGGTAGCAGTTCGAAGAAGAGTCCATGTTCATTATTTGGGGGTAGACCAATTAATAGTTTCAATGTACAGCCCCATGGCTGCAGGTTGAAAATATTAATTGGTCTACTCCACACTTCACTCAGCAGTCATCCCACTTAATTAAATTATGACACATCATGTTCCCTGACGGGAAAAGTGGCCTCTAGGGTTCAAAGGTTCAAAGATTTGGTGAAATCAGCCCTAGACCCAATTGCATTGATAGAAAGAAAATTAATTTTTATGGTATTTTTTAGATTCAGTCATCTCGATTATTTCAGTAGGTCGGAAAGCCGAACCGTAAATCCGTTTTTCCGGCCAGCTCAATATTGGGGATTTAATCTAAACATAGTTAGCAGACCACTCAAGGGCTAGACTGGTCCCATAATGGTGTAGGATTCCTTACGGAATTAGACTGGTGGTCAGAGTAACATTAAACATCAAATTAAATAGAATTTTTAATTCCCACGAAGTGCAAAGCGCATGTTGTATAAACAAATGATCAGACATTCGCCACAATTCAGCAGATAAAATACGTTTTGAAACTTTTAAATTGTTTTATCAAAATGTAAAATGCGATTTTCATAAAAGTCTGGCTAATCGCCATTTGTTCCAAACTTTCCCAAAGAGCTTTGTGTACGTTGTCGGTAAAACACTCATAAATTTGAGCCTAATTTTATTTTATTGGAATTATAAGTATTTTTTTGTTTTTTTTGTTTCAGTTTCCTGATGAAGTGAGATATGGAACCGTATCAATTTGATCATGCAAAACTGAAGTTAGAAGTTTCTATCATTTGAGAAGTGCATTTTAATGACAGTATCTTCAACTGCATAAACATTGTTTTTATATATGAGATTTTAGATGTACACAATATCAAATCCTTTCCCAGCCTTTGAGTGTCAGCAGGTTGCTGATAAGTGTTTTGTTGTGTGAGTTTGTGTTTTATGTATGTTATAGTTTAACGATTTACCTAACGAATCGGCAGCATTCGTCCACGTTATATACAAATTCCCCAGTAGGAAAAAAACTTATTTTTCAAAGAGTTTAAACAAAGCCATATCATGTGACCCCTCATTGGAACGAGCTTATCAAGCTCGTCCTGATGAGGGGACACATGATATGGTTTTGTTGAAAAATTTGAAAAAAAATATTTAAATATTTAAAATAAATTTTTGATGTCTTTGTTGGATAAAGTGCTAATGACTCTTTCAACAGGAGGGAAATATCATATGGGGTCATCATTGTTTGAAGCCAAATGTAGCATCAATGTGTTGTGTGCCTTGGAGCATATCGCTACCATGATCTCAGTTTCAAGGACAAAATGCAGATGAGACGCTTTAGGATTTAATCTTCAACCTTTAGATCTAAACTTCAGTCCACTAACCAAAGTGTCACCATGCTTTCCACTACCAGTGTGTTGGTACACTCACTACTGCAAGTGTATCAGGACGTTCCCTTGATGTTTTTAAATGTTTGTGTAATACAGTTTATATCTGAAGATGTCTTTGAAAATTGTAAAATAATCTTAGGAATTTAAATAGTGTGGTTATGAATGCAGTGCTCTGTGGTTAAAGCATTGATTTTAGGCTCGAAAGGCTGTAGGTTCGATCCCCAATTGAGTCATCAACGTTGTGTTCTTCGGCAAGACATAATTGCCCAATTGTGAGCACGATGGCGTAGTCAGCTGATTTGTATTGCTCGACAATGGTACACAGATAATCAACCCATGCTTTACCCTGCTTGTGCGATGTTAGATAGTCAGGCAGTCACCTATCGCGGTGGTTCTCTTTGAGTATTCCGACTTTCTTTATTCGTAAAACTGTCGGTACGATAGGACCCTGGTTGTTGAAAGTGTCGTTAAATCGCAATAAATAAATAAGACTCCGCTTATGATCTTCAACTGGCTTCAACTGGAATTTTCTTGATGAGTTTCCTTGAAGTCACAATACAACAGTTAAGTTTTTGAAGGAAGTTGTACAAATATTTTAGTAGTATTTACGTCCCCAAGAACAAAATCGTGCACTACATGGCAAAATCATGATACTTGGCATAGTGATGGATGGATGGATGTTGATAATTTTTTTATAATATCCACACCATGCAGTTTACAAAAGGTAGTATACATACTAATCACTTCTCCGTCCGTCCTGCTCGTTTCCAGACAATAACTTGTATCCTTGATTGTGTGGTGGTAATGTTTCATACACAGGTTACCCATGGTTGAGTTTGCTTTTCGGAGCTGTGGGTCAAAAGTCTATGTTGCAATTACTATAAAAAAAGATTTTTTTTTTCTGTGTGATACCTTTAGTTTACTTTTTGCATACACAACCTTAACGCCATGGCGATGTATAATCTATCAAACAGTGTACACTTGTTTTCAGGTAACAGATCTTGCCGTCTCTCGAGTTCCAATATGTTCTATGTGCCTACTGGCACATAGAACACATTGGAACTCAGGGGACGAAGTGTACACTGTTTAATAGATTATACATCTTGTTGGTATTGCTTCCATGTTCTGCAATCGTCCATGCGGCTTGCATAGTTATTGTTTCTACTTCTCTCGACGTGCTTTGAACAATACATCTTGGTTTATGATAAACAAAATATCCAGAATGAACAGTGCGACCCCGTTTTCTAGAAAAGGGCCTCCAGTGTCTCCTTTTCTTGTGGTAAAGTTTGGAACAGCACCCACAAAATGTTTTACGCAGTTTCATCTTGTCATAGGGCTTGAAATATGTTACAACGAAATTCGACCCCTGCATATAAATGTACAGTAACCATCTTGTCCACCTGTTAACAGCACATCTACTGCCAAAGTGGAAAAGTAAATAAGTTTTTAGCTCACCTGACTGCAAGTCAGTGTGAGCTATTGCCATCACTTGGTGTCCATTGTCTGTTAACTTTTGCAAACTTGGCTTCTTCTTCACAGCCATTCAGCCAAATTCAAACATATATTCCACAAACCATCCCTGGAGTATACCCTTTCTATTTTGTTCAAATGAAGCGGCTGCCTTCTTTGGAATCTGTTCAATGATGCCCAAGCCTAAAAATCTTCTCATGAACCACCAGGGAGATTGCCTTGATATATGGTATGGAACACTCTTTGGTGTTGAAGATTAAAGTTTGTTCAAGGAAAGTTGGTAGATCAATATTTGGGCTCTCAATGGGCACATACCTATTTTGGGCTCTGCCCCAAATTTCTATTTCAAGAACCGATGGGCCGATTTGAACCAAATTTGGCATGTAGTATAAGTGGGTCCAAAGTACTTTGATGCCCAAAAATATGTTCAATGATGCCCAAGCCTAAAAATCTTCTTCTCATGAACCACCAGGGAGATTGCCTTGATATATGGTATGGAACACTCTTTGGTGTTGAAGATTAAAGTTTGTTCAAGGGAAGTTGGAAGATCAATATTTGGGCTCTCAATGGGCACATACCTATTTTGGGCTCTGCCCAAAATTTCTATTTCAAGAACCGATGGGCCAATTTGAACCAAATTTGGCATGTAGTATAAGTGGGTCCAAAGTACTTTGATGCCCCAATTTTTTTTCCTCAGCCCTGTGGGTACCCCAGGGGCTAAAAATAGAAAAAAAAAATCAATTTGCCTATATTTCCCAAACTACACGGAACTGTTATTTGGTATGAAGCATTCTTTTGAACAGTAGAATGGATTATAAAAAAAATGGCCATCGGTTGTGTCAGGGTGTGCTGTAGGGGCGTTTGAAAAAATGCTGAGTCAGCATATTGGCAAAAATTTAAAAAAAAAATTTCTTCAGAACCGTTGGCCAGAATCTTTTGATATTTGGTATACAGCATCCATAGGATGGTCAAATACAAGTGTGTTCAAATCAAGCTTCTCAGTTCATATTTGGGCTCAACACAGGAGCCCAAATAATTAACTTAGGGCACTATGGGGAATACTCTTTAAAAATCTTCTTCTTCAGATAAAACAGTCAGATTCTTTTGATACATGGTATACAACATCTCTACAAGGGTGAGATTGAAGTTTGTTCAAATTGAGTACCTGGGTTAATATTTGGGCTTTCTGTGGGAGCCTGAATATTAACTTGGTGCAATATGGGGAATAATCTTTAAAAACATTCTTCTTCAGATCCACCAGTCAGATTCTTTTGATATTTGGTATGCAGCATCTCTAGGGGGGTAGATTCAAGTTTTTGTTCAAATGGGATCCCTGGATGAATATATGGGTTCTTTATTGAAGCCCAAATTTTAACTCGGTGCAATATGAGAACATTTCTTAAAAATATTCTTTTTCAGACCCACTAGCGAGAATCCTTTCATATTTAGTATGTGACATCTCTAGAGGTGTAAGGTACAAATTTGTTCAAATCGAGTTTCTGGGCTAATATTTGGATTCTCCAATGGAGCCCATCATCTCCTTCAGATCCAGCTGTCCGGTTCTTTTGATTTTGATGTACAACACCTCTTGGAGGGTTAGATTGAAGGTTGTTCAAATCAGGTCCCTGGGTTAATATTTGGACTTTTCATTGAAGCCAAAGTTTAACTTGTGCAATTTGAGAAAATTTCTTGAAAATTCTTCTTCTCCAGGTTCACCAGTGAGAATCTGTTCACATTTGGTATGTAACATCTCAAGGGGTGTCAAATTCAAGTCGGCTCAAATCGAGTCGCTTGTTTTTTTTTGTGTTTTTTTTTTGTTTTTCGGGTGTGTGTGGGGTGGGGGGAAGGGGGGGTGGTGGTTGGGTCTAGAGCAAACCACTGTAGTGGAAAACAAAATAAAATTTTCGTTTGGTTGTTGTTTTTTAATACTTCACAGAACAGAGCTTGCTAGGAAGCTTTCCTTGGACCAGCAGAAATGAATGGCCAAAGAAGTTGCCTTTGGTTGTGTCATAGCAAATCAAAATATTGCTCTTGCTACTGATCACTTACTGATTGTCTTTTGACAATTTGAGCCAGGTGAGCATTTTAGGCTCACTGTTTTATCAATAACTGTTCCATTTTCAAATGGCCAGTACTCATTGCTCTGAGTGTATGCGACTCGGGTAATGATGGTAAGCTTCTCCAGGGAACAAATTTCTGTAACTAACCATTAACCTACGCAAGGGTTATGTGAATTCAATATGGCTAGCTGTTTGTTAAGTTGACCTGGCCAATCAAGTTCCTGGTTTTTAACAAAAGCCTTATTTAAGCTGAGACACGACATATTAGATGTATTCCAATAAAGTGCAGTCCACTTGATTGAATATCTCTGTATTGAATAACCGTTAATTAAAAATAATTTTCAAACAAAATCATTTACCACACTTTCACAAATTTGACCTGGTAATAACATATAGGTCATAGAGTACACTCCTGAATAAAGATCTCGTAATGTGTCCCAGAATACTCTGAATATTCGCCTAATTCTCTTTTTGTTTATAGACTTATTTAGACTCAGTACTTCCAGTACAGGCTGTTAATCTATTATATCTTGTTTGACAGAGCTCTATGAGATATATCAAACAACATATAATAGATTAAATTCTTGGTTTGTCTCAGAGTACAGGAAAGTGAACCAATCCATGTTAATTGATTATTCATGTTAACTGGTAGAGTGCTAAATTATTTTTGATCATTGGAATTTTTTCACACATCTTTGCCTTGTTATAATTTATGGGAGAGTGCCAATAGGCACTCTCCCATAAATTCTAACAAGGCAAATCAATACAGATAGAATAATTTCACTTCAAAGATAATATGAAGCACATTCACTGAATATGGAACCTTTAAGTTATGGTACCTGCATTTCAGAGTAAAGCCCAAATATGGGCTTCCAGCACTCTACCAGTTAATTGAATAATCTACATTGCCAAAGTGGCTATTCAGTTAACAGTGTTTTACTGTACTCGGCCAATAGCATATGCACACCTGACACTAACCAAGCTGTGTAAATGATATGATCTATTCCAGTGAGAGGCCACCAATGTTATGCGCCTTTGAAAAAGCTTGGGAAATTCTATTATATGGCACTAATGGAAAGTTCTTTAAGAAACATTTCCAAATGTGCGTCATTTAACATTTGATTAGTTTAATGGGAACAACTCCAGGTATGCCAAGGTTTATATTGGGTGAGTCATGTTCATATTTCGTTCAGATGGAAATTGACATTATGTGACGTTCTAGGCCGTTTGGTACAAATACATGTACACTGGGCTACCGGATGGAACCCGAGAAGTGAAGCAGTGCTTGTTTACTGGGTAAAATAGCTAGCATCCAGTACCAGTGTCTGGTGTGGGCATCCTCTAAAATGGGCAATATGGGTATAAACGACTGGCTGAACTTAACTTTATATCCATGTTGCGGTCACACGATTAGCCATTGTGGAGAAAATTGACATTAAACGCCAGTAAATTCCATTCAGTTTTTCCTAAGGAAGCTTCACACCAAATAAGAATTCTCAGTGCCGTGTAGTTTTGGAGATATGAGCGTTTTAATTTTTTTCTATTTTTAGCTTCTGCGGTTCCCATGGGGTGACGGGAAAAAAAATTTGGTCATAAATTAAGTACTTATGACCCAGTAAGCCCTCATATCAAATTTGGTCCAAATCTGCCTCTCCGTTTGGAAAATAGAAATTTTGGGAGGGGCAAAAATACTTGCCTCTCCCATAATGATGGCAAATGCCCCACAAACTTCTCTTGAACAAATCTGAGTGTACACCTCAAATGGAAGCTGCACACCAAATATCAAGTCACAGCTGCTGTTGGTTCATGAGAAGAAGATTTTTTAAGATTTAAGCACTCTTTTTGGGCCTGGCCCTACCAAGGGGCGAGGCAACTTGATTTGAACAAAATCAAATTGCGATGTCATAACAAATTATTATCTCAAATATCAATTAAACTGGTTCAGCGGTTTGGGAGGAGAAGGTGCAAACACCATGTTCACGGACGACGACGGACAGTGGGTGATCACTATAGCTCTCCTGACTGAAAGTCAGGTGAGCTAATAATATAACAAATTCTACCCTTCGAACAATCATGTTGAAGAATATTTTAAACCTGTTGACAAGAAACTGAATAAAAATATGATTAATGCATGTATCTTAACACTTCTGTTTTTGTCTGGGTGCAGCCATTATTTAGAGATCATCAATATGATGGTAAATTTAATGGTGGCTATTTTGAAAATCAAAGTTGTCCATTACTATGGCAAGAGAGGTACAAATAACCTGAACGTATCAACACAAACCCATCTATCCATGTCCACAGTTTACGTCATGAAGTGCACGATTCTCGCCTTTCTGTCCCCTGACCTTGTATAATTCTTCAGATGAAATTTTATATGCTACCTTTTTTCTATAATTCTACATATAAGTATTATGCTGGCACCAAACATTGGCAGCTGTCTAGTTATAAATGTTTGACCCTTTGAACTCGAGAGGTCGCATTTCATACCAGGAACTTGATACATCATAATTCCATTACGTAGGATGGGTGCTAACTGCATGTGTGGGGTAGATCAATCAACATTTTCAACGTGTAGCACCAGGGCTGCATGTTGAAAATATTAATCAGTCTGCACTCAAATAATGAATATGGACTCTTCTAATTGCTGTCATTGAACTGACATGGAAAATGGCACCAGAGTTCTAAGGATTAACCCTTCATCCTATGCACACGATATCAAAATTTATTATTTTAAAAATTATTTTTTCAATTTTTTCAAAAAATGTCAACAAAACCATATGTGACTCCCTCATTGGAACGAGCACCACGAGCTGGCAGAAGCGATCGATTCATTGGATAAAGAGTTAACGTGCAGTGTTTAGTGAATGAGCCCCTTGGGTATATCATATATTGTATAGTATTTTGTATCGTATTGCGGTCATATTGCCCTAGATATTTAGTGACCATGAAAAAAAAAAATTCTCGTGCATAATTCCGTTCGAGAAACAAAGTGACTGCAGTGGTCAGTAGAATAAACGGATAGTTACATTATAATTGGGAATGGACAGTGCGTTGGAAGAACTCAACTGTATTTTGCACTGAGCCTACTTCCCAACCTCTGAATCGACCTGGAAATAAGGACCGGAATTCTGAGTGGTGCGTTAACCTGCAACGAAATAAATACGATTCTATCTCTCCAATACGCCACCATTCACTAATAAACAGTTGCCCTTTAACTTCAATCTGATTGTGAGTTTGGTTTGATTTCGAATACCTGGCATGATTTGATGCTTTGATTTGAAATTTGATCAACTCGGAACATTTTTGATTCGCAGGACTCTAGTCTGAATTTCACCCACATGTATTCCTTGAGTATCCACTTTTGCACTTGTACCCTCATTTTTGGAAAGGCCTGTTTGTGGCTTCTAGCACTCAATCAGTTAAAAAGCTCCTTATTATTTTTGATTTCCAATTTAGTTGTTCTATTTTGATTTTGTGTTGTTTGATCGCTGTTACAAAAAAAACAAACTATCAGCGAAATCAACATGGAAGCTCTAATATTTAATTGTAGGTTCTCACAATTGGATTTTAGGTATAGGCAACCATTCCATCAGGAATACAAAATAAAAATATAAGCCACCTCCCTCATTCATTTAAAAAAAATGCCTGAAAATCAATTATTTTTGTTTGGCCTAATAGATTCCAATTGAGCCAGAGGTATTTCATGAATATGAACAACCTATCGAGTGCGTTGAGTAACAGCACGGGACAAAGGTTGTTTAAATTCATGAAATACTGACAGCAAGGTTGGTAACTTACACCCTGTCCTTTGTTAAATCTTCAAAACACATGGACTCAAGTGCACCCAGTTGACCCCAAAAAGCCAATGGAGCCAGGTTCCAAGATAATGACCTACATTCCCTATATGTAGTAAACAAGTTTTGATTTAATAGTACAAGGCCTGCCAAACCACGCATTGGATCTCCATGTAGTAAACAAGTTCTGATTTACTAGTACAAGGCTTGCCAAACCACGCATTGGATCTACATGTAGTAAACAAGTTCTGATTTACTAGTATAGGTCCTGTCAAACCACGCATTGGATCTACATGTAGTAAACAAGTCCTGATTCACTAGTATAGGGCCTGTCAAACCACGCATTGGATCTACATGTAGTAAACAAGTTCTGATTTACTAGTATAAGGCCTGTCAAACCACGCATTGGATCTACATGTAGTAAACAAGTTCTGATTTACTAGTATACGGCTTGCCAAACCACGCATGAGATCTACATGTAGTAAACAAGTTCTGATTTACTAGTACAAGGCTTGCCAAACCACGCATTGGATCTACATGTAGTAAACAAGTTCTGATTTACTAGTATACGGCTTGCCAAACCACGCATGAGATCTACATGTAGTAAACAAGTTCTGATTTACTAGTACAAGGCTTGCCAAACCACGCATTGGATCTACATGTAGTAAACACGTTCTGATTTACTAGTACAAGACCTGCCAAACCACGCATTGGATCTACATGTAGTAAACAAGTTCTGATTTACTAGTACAAGGCCTGCCAAACCACGCATTGGATCTACATGTAGTAAACAAGTTCTGATTTACTAGTATAGGGCCTGTCAAACCACGCATGAGATCTACATGTAGTAAACAAGTTCTGATTTACTAGTACAAGGCCTGTCAAACCACGCATGAGATCTACATGTAGTAAACAAGTTCTGATTTACTAGTACAAGGCCTGTCAAACCACGCATGAGATCTACATGTAGTAAACAAGTTCTGATTTACTAGTACAAGGCCTGTCAAACCACGCATGAGATCTACATGTAGTAAACAAGTTCTGATTTACTAGTACAAGGCCTGTCAAACCACGCATGAGATCTACATGTAGTAAACAAGTTCTGATTTACTAGTACAAGGCCTGTCAAACCACGCATGAGATCTACATGTAGTAAACACGTTCTGATTTACTAGTACAAGGCTTGCCAAACCACGCATTGGATCTACATGTAGTAAACAAGTTCTGATTTACTAGTACAAGGCCTGTCAAACCACGCATGAGATCTACATGTAGTAAACAAGTTCTGATTTACTAGTACAAGGCCTGTCAAACCACGCATGAGATCTACATGTAGTAAACACGTTCTGATTTACTAGTACAAGACCTGTCAAACCACGCATGAGATCTACATGTAGTAAACAGGTTCTGATTTACTAGTACAAGGCTTGCCAAACCACGCATTGGATCTACATGTAGTAAACAAGTTCTGATTTACTAGTACAAGGCCTGTCAAACCACGCATGAGATCTACATGTAGTAAACAAGTTCTGATTTACTAGTACAAGGCCTGTCAAACCACGCATGGAATCTACATGTAGTAAACAAGTTTTGATTTACTAGTATAGGACCTGTCAAATCACTCATGGGATCTACATGTAGTAAACAAGTTTTGATTTACTAGTATAGGTCCTGTCAAACCACGCATGGGATCTACATGTAGTAAACACGTTTTGATTTACTAGTATAGGACCTGTCAAATCACTCATGGGATCTACATGTAGTAAACAAGTTTTGATTTACTAGTACAAGGCCTGCCAAACCACGCATGGGGTCTACATGTAGTAAACAAGTCCTGATTCACTAGTGTAGGTCCTGTCCATCCACGCATGGGATCTACATGTAGTAAACAAGTTCTGAATTACTAGTATAGGGCCTGTCAAACCACGCATGGGGTCTACATGTAGTAAACAAGTTCTGATTTACGAGTATAGGGCCTGTCCATCCATGCATGGGATCTACATGTAGTAAACAAGTTCTGATTTACTAGTACAAGGCCTGCCAAACCACGCATTGGATCTACATGTAGTAAACAAGTTCTGATTTACTAGTATAGGGCCTGTCAAACTGTGCATGGGATCTACATGTAGTAAACAAGTTCTGATTTACTAGTACAAGACCTGTCAAACCACACATGGGATCTATATGTAGTAAACAAGTTCTGATTTACTAGTACAAGGCCTGCCAAACCACGCATTGGATCTACATGTAGTAAACAAGTTCTGATTTACTAGTATAGGGCCTGTCAAACTGTGCATGGGATCTACATGTAGTAAACAAGTTCTGATTTACTAGTATAGGGCCTGTCAAACTGTGCATGGGGTCTACATGTAGTAAACAAGTCCTGATTCACTAGTGTAGGTCCTGTCCATCCACGCATTGGATCTACATGTAGTAAACAAGTTCTGATTTACTAGTATAGGGCCTGTCAAACTGTGCATGGGATCTACATGTAGTAAACAAGTTCTGATTTACTAGTATACGGCTTGCCAAACCACGCATTGGATCTACATGTAGTAAACAAGTTCTGATTTACTAGTATACGGCTTGTCAAACCACACATTGGATCTACATGTAGTAAACAAGTTCTGATTTACTAGTATAGGTCCTGTCAAACCACACATTGGATCTACATGTAGTAAACAAGTTATGATTTACTAGTATAAGGCCTGTCAAACCACGCATAAGATCTACATGTAGTAAACAAGTTCTGATGTACTAGTATAGGGCCTGTCAAATCACTCATGGGATCTACATGTAGTAAACAAGTTTTGATTTACCAGTATAGGGCCTGTCAAACCGCACATGGGATAGGGAGCAACAAAATTATAAATGATTTGCTGAACTTAGAGTTGTGTACCAACCCCTCCACACAACTTGAAAGGTGTGACATAATTCCTATTCGTATCTGCTAGTACCTCCCCAGCTTCAGTTATCGAGTATGGTTATGTATCTACTCGATCCTTGACCTTAAATTGCATTGTTCCCCACCCCATATCTAGGCAAAGAGGGGTTCCACATTCTCTCTTAGTGCAGAGAGGTAATCTTTATGGTCGGCTTGAACCGCATCCGCCACCAACCCAGCCACACTTCGTCCTTTGGTCTCCATATCTCTTGCCTGGATCTCCTACTAATTTACATGAATTCGCGGAAAGGTTTATGCTCAGCCATGTGGACCCTCCCATCCAAACCCACAATACCCCATAAAAATCCTGACAAAATATATGTATTTTGGATCTCTGTTTGGTGTTGTTGGTCAAACTCTTAGTTTACTTGTTGTGGAAGACGGATTATGTAGCCATTGTAGCAGCTTCTTCTTTGAGATGTGTTACTAGTGACTATTTTTTCAGTCTTATCCTCACCTCTTGAGAATTCTCACCGTGATCTTGGTCGTGAGAACAAGGATTGGTTACTTGTGGACAGGGGCGCCCCAGGGGACTTGGTGGGCCTGGAGTGGGTTCCTGGACCCGTAAGACCAGCCAGGGCTTCGAAGTTGTTACATATGTGTATACCAGAGAAAGGAAAAAATCTGTGTTAATGCATTTCGGAAACACTCGTGTATGGCAAATTTAGGTGGACCCGGTGGCGTTTCGGAACTTGTTACTTTACATCTCTGCTGTCTTTCCGTCTTTCTCTTCCTTCCCTCTCTCTCCGCACCCACGCGCACCTTTCCAACATATTTAAGTAAGAAAATATTTCCCCCAAAATAAAGCTGAATTCAGAAGCCCGGAGCCCTCTGGTCATACTTCTCCATCTCTCCCATAAGGCGGACATCCCTGTGTTGTGGATGTCCTCTGCATTATTCTACATCTTAGCTGTCCTCCAGCTTGCCTTCGTGGTGTAAGTTTTTGTAACCAACGCCTGGGTGAAAGATGGCTGTAAAGGCATAAAGGGGCTAAACTTGACTATACTTATGTTGTGGTTATGATACAGCAATGAGTATTGAACGTGACAAACACCAGTTAGTTAACTATCGTCCATTGGGTGCAAAGAGGTGGCATCTGCAATGCTAAAATCTCCTAAAGTGAGCCACATAGATATAAACAATTGGCCAAACTTGACTTCATTCTCGTGTTGTGGTTAATAGATAGCCCTAAATGATGAACTTGACCTTAAACATAAATGAATACATTGTGCTATTCCGTCCCTGCATTTTCCCTACCTGCAGTGGAGCCTTTATTGTTGCCCTCTCTCTACTGTAATTTTGTTTAACTCTTTGTAACCAAACTTGTCTGCGGGACGATGCTAGTGCCCAGAACAGATTGCATTTCCCTTCCCCCCCATGTAAGTCGGGTTGTGCCTTATTTTGACCTGCATTATCCCCGCCAACTTTCTGTTACCAACAATTGCAATACATTTACAAAGAGGTCGCCACCATTATTTTTTCATCTCCAACCATCCCACTGACAACAATTTAACACTTGGAGCCTTGAGTTCTTTAATTGGAATTGCAATTCCTACCCCATGTATAGCGATTGGGAGAATCCATATTGTATTTGTAGGGAGGTTTGGTAATAACTGAAGGGCTGTTGGATTAATTTAATGATAATCCTCCATAAATGGTTGTTTGCGAATTATCTATATGTTTATGCTTACCAGGTTGAGAATATTTTTTTAATTCTGATTTACCTGGAGAGAATTGCGGATGTGTGCTTTATACCATGCATCCCACATTGTGTCCAGCCCACCTTTACAAGAAAAGTAAGAGATGGGTATGTTGTATAGAGTATTTTTTTACATCCTTTGCTTGAAGCCGTTCCAAATGCTCTATCCCGCCTGCATTTCCGGGTACCATCCTTTATCCTCTTTTATACTGTGTGTACCTAGTCTCGCACTTCAGTCTCCCAACTAGCAACAAACCAAATGTCGGTAGGGAGTTCTAATTTACCAGTGAAGAACTGAGGATGCGCTCCTGTTTTACACGGCGCAGTCCATATTGTCAACAAACCACTCCAACCAGAAAAGTAAGAATAGGGTACATTCTGTAGAGCGGTGTAGATCCCCCGAACATAATCTCGTCGAAACTGTTCCCAATATTCACTCCTACACTAAAAATATGTTGGGTTAAAAATTAATCTTAACCCTTTACCTAACATGAAAAGCAGACGACACTTGCAAAAAAAATTCTTGAATAACTATTTTTTTTCATTTTTTGTCTCAAAAACATAGGTTATGACCCCTCGTTGGAACGAGCTCGACGAGCTCGTTCCAACGAGGGGTCATAACCTATGTTTTTGAGACAAAAAATGAAAATATTTTGAAAATTAATTGGCGATTTTTGAGAATAGCGCTGGCTGGTTTTGGTAAAGGGTTAACCAACTGGGTTGAGTGATTATGAGCCCATTCGTGTTTATATTCACTCAACTCAGTTGACGAGGTTGATTTTAACCAAACAGATTTTAGAGTGTACATTCATTGCTGTCCGCCACCTCTATTCAAACCTTGTGCACATGCTTGCTGAGAAATTTTGAAAGCACAATCCTACTCGTATTATCACCAGTCTCTCCCAGACTGTTTGAAAAATGATGCGCGTCATATGTCCAGGGCTCGTCTGTCCATTGCTACCTTATAGCTCCTGGCTGCATGCTCCTCACACGCCCAAACTCGCCAGCAGCGAAGCAAGGTCTGTTTCATATTTCGACTTTCTTGTAGAATCCAGAAGCTCGAGCTTGAAACTGATTTCGTCGCTCCTCTCGTTCAAGTGGGTTTTGCTCTCAACCATAGCTCAGCACTGGCACCTTCCATCGATACTTAGGTGCTTCTGTGATTTACCCGGTCCCATCATTCCAACTTTGCACGGACATGACCAAGGCTTGCATACATAACAGTAAGGTTGCGTTCTGCCTCTATTGCTCTCGGCTCTAGCCCTACCCGAATTACCAGCATTTTTCCTAACCCGTTATTTATAAGAGAGCATTGCAAACAGTTGTATCGTTTCGTCACCTACGAGGAAACTTCGAAATTGAAGCAGTGCTTGTTTACTGAGATACGTTTTGTTACACTGGGTTATGATCGGGTTACCCATGCCTGTGGTCGGAACCCTCTACCATGAGCAGCACAGGCACACGCTAAAAACTAAAGTGTTAAAAACTACACTTGAAGTGTTGTATTTAACACTCACTAAAGGAAATCTCGAGCCTGATCCGTGTCATCTGCTTTGTGTCCTTTTGATTATGTACCCACCAAGCGCAAATCAAATTATGGGCGATTTTGGAAGAACCACCAATGCTAGACACATGGGAAGTGCCATCCATTCAAGTTTCAGATGTTTGACGATTGTAATGTCTAAGTGCTTAAAGCATTGCACTTTGAGTGTTAAAATCAAACCCTAAGAGTTAGAATGGGTTTAACACCTTGAAAGTGTCAGTTTTCACACTTTAGTTTTTAGTGTGCATAAACTAGCGGCTTCCTTCACCTGTAAACCTCCGACACGATATGACCTTGGCTGTTGAAAGTGTCAAAACCCAAATAAATACAAGAGCTTATTTTGAAAAGTTTGGGTTACTGTCGGTTTGGAGAACAACACAACATGAAGGGACACACATTTCTCTGTCACTGGGTCACGAGTCCTCGCTAGGATTGTCGAGTCAGTGGATTCGTGAAGCTGATCTTCGCTCCCGAAACTTTTCACTTGACACAATGGGGTGATCAGTGACGAACTGGTAAAGCATGTGGGCGAATGGTCCAACAACTCCCACTTGATGGTTTGGGCAATAGGATACAGCCAAGAACTAACGAGACTCAACAGGTAAGAAGGGATGGTAGGATGTGAAACATTGTACAGGTTCGTGCTCATTATCTCCCTTCAAGAATGTTGGGGGGAGGCACTGAGGATTAGGGCGGGTGGGAAAAATGCAGGTTTCCATACTAATGTCGACCGATTCCAATGTGCCTCCCAGGAAATTAGCGTTGTGAACCCGGCCCTACCCATCGAACCCCTACAAACTCCGACATTTTGATAACATAATTGTTGGAAGTTTTCAAGTGAATGATTGCCGTATTTAGACCCGTCCAAACCACCCTTGACCTAAAGGAACGGGATTTTGTTCCCACGCGTGCGTGTACTGGTCTCGTCATTAACTGCTAGCCTGTTGAGACGTCAGGGTTGTCTTAAGAACCTACGCCTTTCTGAGATGGGCGAGGTGTTCGACCATTTATACCTCAGTTGTTCCCCGCCATGTTTTACTAGTCTCACACTTCTTTTCGGACTGAGTGACCTGTGAGATCAATATATAGAGATTATTACCATTATGTGGATGTACAAAATATGTATCCGAGTCGAGCTCTGGGTTCTTGGGGCAGATCACGACGAGTCGAAGACGAGTCGTGATCTACCCTAAGAACCTGGAGCGAGACTCGGATACATATTTTGTACATCCACATAATGGTAATAATCATTTTATCTTACAATATATTGGGGGGTAAGTCAAGAATGTAGACGAATATGTAACGAACTATTTAGTCGTACGGATGAACAAAAAGAAAAAAATGGAACTCACGCGAAAGGAACGTGCTTGTAACTGACCCCCTGATACAAACATCTGTATCAGGGGGTCGGATACACGACATTTGCGGAGTTAATACAGACAAAATACATGTTGATTGTAAGATAATACCATTTATCTAACAATCATATAGATTTTGGCCTGAAAACCACGAGAAACGGTACGTATCACATAATGTGTTCCGATTCCGTATCATATAGACGACTCATTCTGATTCCGTGCCATAAAGATGACTCGTTTCCGGTAGCGCCACTGGCTATCGTAAGACGCAGCATAGATACATTCTATGTGCGTTTCAGTGGTCGACCGAACATTATGTCCCAAAAATGTTTGAAAATAATTTAACACTTTACATATCATGAAAAGCAGACTACACTTGCAAAAAAAAATCTTGAACTAATATTTTTCATTTTTTGTCTCAAAAACATAGGTTACGACCCCTCGTTTTGAGACAAAAAAATGAAAATTAATTGGCGATTTTTTGAGAATAGCATTGGTCGGTTTTGGCCGTTACGTTGGGTGAAGGGTTAAGATTTAATCTGTTTATGTGACAGAATTGTTAGATAAATGAATTATGATAATGTGTGTGTCCTGTGATTTGTATCAGATTCTCGGTGGTGTCCAAAAATGGGATCACAACTCGCCGGCAAAACCGGCTCGTTGAGATCCCATACTGGACACCACCTCGAATCTGATACAAATCACAGGACATACACATCATCATGATAATCTGTGTGTATATAAAATCACCCGCTTGCAGAAAATGTGTGCGTTTGTTACCAGTCGAATCTTTCACCTCCCATTTTCGAGTCCCCAGGGGGGCGCGGTGGCTCAGTAGGTAGAGGTGCAGGATGCAAGTCCAGAGGTCCTCGGTTCGAATCCCACCTGCGGCAACCGCGTTATGTCCTTGGGCAAGACACTTCACCCCCATTGCCCATGTGGGGGCACGATGACGCCGTGTACTAAGGCGTACTGCACGTCGATGGTACGCATGTCTTCAACCAATCTAATCCTGCCTGTGCTGCAGTGGGAGTTACGATGTTGGGGAGCTGGCAGCTGCTCGGTAATTCTCTCCGGGTACTCCGGCTTCCTCCACCCGTAAAACTGTCACGGTCATGATTAGCCATTGTGCATAAATATGTAACCTTAAACATCAATAAATAATAAATAAATTCGTGTCCCCAAATAGTCCGTCTTTCGGAGAATTCCTAACTGTGCACAATCCAATTACAAACATTAAGTGTCCCTCAATTATCAACGGAAAAATACGATCCATAAAAGTATTACTCTGAAACCCTTCTCCAATTGAAATAAGGAATCTGATGAAACGAATACTGACCTTTTTACTTTAGAAATAGATTGTGGTCACCAACTTGCCCTTGGGATAGCTCCGGGATATTGAGCTTTGCCAGATTACTGTCGTAAATAAAGTCATGTTTTATTGGATTGATGTCCTCGTTTCAACCACCCCTCGGGAGGGGGGGGGGGGGGGGGCAGTGCTTACTGCGGTCAACACGTTCTGCATTACTGGTACAATAGGACCCGGAACCAACGCCTGAGGCAGATGTCCTCTAAATTGAGCAGCATAGGTATAAACGATTTGCCAAACGTGTCTTTATACCTATTAAATTATAACATGGAGTGATCAAAAAGCAGCGCGATATCTCAGTAGTTACTGAAACCGAAAGGACCTCTGTTCGATCCCACCAGAAGTAACTGCGTGGTGGGTGTCCTTTGGTAATGCACTTAATCCTGATTGCCCACGGCGGCACTGTGTACTAGTTCCCACAATGAAGCACTGGCCGTTAGGTTAGGAAAAGGCTTAAACTCAAAATAAATTTTCCAACATCAATATGCCTGTTGCTCGTAGCTAGTTATTTTTCAGTTTTGGGAGAGGGGGCTCTGCCCATTACTACCTGCAATGGCACCCTTTCCATTCATGAACGGACAATTCTTTGTGGGAAATTGCAGTGGATTTGTTCAGTCATACTACTATCAACATCCATTTTTTTCCTTTTCAAGCCCCACTGATTGCCTACATTAATAACACTTTGGCTGGCCGCTGCTTTGTCGCGGTCCTTTGGTGAGAAGGCTTTTGTTACCCTTGTACTCCCTTCTGCCTCCCTATTCCCACGCGTCTTCTCTCCTCCCAACACTCCGAGACGAACTGCTTAATGACATCCCTTTCCCCATTCTTCCCAATCTCTCCGATTAGCATTATTAACCGTTGAGTCTCCCACTAACCACATGTCCCTCATTCTCCCATCCCACTTCCCCATTATGCTCCCAGCTAATCTTATTCTTTTAGACTGGTATTTCGGGCATTCTTCAAGAAAGTGCTCCAGGCTTTCCACCACGCCCAAATTGCACATCTGGCACTCCTTTTCACTGTTTTTACCAATTTGTCCCCTCAGGTCCAGGGACCGCGACCTCAGCTTGAACAACAGTGACCCCCCCCCCAAGGTGTCATCAAGGTACTCTTCAAAACCAGGCTTCTCTTTATCACGCAGGCCAAAAAAAGACCTCTTTGTTTTGACCCCCCCCCCCCCCCCTCGCCAATTAAGGTTACCATCCTCCATGACCTTTTCTCTGGCGATTTTTTTTTTACCCTTGTTCGAGATCTCCAATGAGTAGTTCTCAATACACTTGGACCATCCACCCTGTCTTGATATTTGAGTTGAAAATTCTATGGAACTTAACACCATAGGCTGTCGGGGAGATTTACCAAATAATTAAGACAACCGAGTTTCAATAAGTCTGTCCTGTCCTTGATCCTCAACCACCCTAGCTCACCCCTGTTTGCTTCTAGTGCTGCGGCATTACTCGACCCCATTATCCATCGGCCTGCATCGTTCTACAGGGTTTCCAATCTCTTTACAGCCGTATGGTTTAGGGGTACCATTTCCATACCATATGATATACTTGGCAGACCCACCATTTCCCAAATGGTTTTCCCCATGAAAACCTTATTAAAACTGTTTCTTCATATAAGCTTCATTTGGTTAAGGATTCGCCTCCCCTTCAGAATCAATTTTTTGTGTAGTTGCGGTAGATGCCTCTTCCTGTGATGTTTATATTTACCACCAGATACCCGTAGCCACCTGTCTCTCATACACCAAGAGGTTTGCTGCTACCTTCCTGAACACAGAACACCCCCTCCCCCCCCCCCCACACTCTCCACCTTCGAGTGGGGTCCACTTTGCGGCCCACAGGTGTAACTTTGCTCTTGCTTTCATCAAGTTCTAGTCTCCATTTGCTTCCATATTTCCCAACAATTCCCAGCATTTTCGCTAGCTCCTCTTCGCTTTCTGACACGAGCACCATATCGTCTGCAAAAAATAGCCCTGGGATATTCAAGTCCCCAACTGCTAACCCCTCGTCGCTATGCAGGAGTTCATCTCCCAAACCTTTGATGTACAGTGCAAAAAGAATTGTCGAAAGAGTTCTCCCTGTTTTAGGCCTATCTCCATAGGCACTCGTTTTGTTTTGTTACCCGGGCTAAGTTCACTCTGTACATCTTATATAATGCTTTCAGAATTACGAACAAATCCCCCCCCCCCCCCCCCCCCCCACCCAAGCTCAAGAGTCCATAAATGGGTTGTCTCCATCCCCGAACGGGATCATCTCGCGAGTATCTTGTAGGAATTCCTCAACTTTACTACTTCCTCAAACATCATTCCTACTTTCCTGAAGACAAAGGTTGATCCTACATATATCGCTCTGTTAACCCCCTCCACGCCTGTTTCCATTGTTTTCTTACTCTCATCCCAGTGGCGTTGGGGGGGGGGGGTGCCTATCCCCCTCCCCAACCCCTGAATTATATAGTTTGCGTGGGTCAACTGGTGCAATTTCATATAACCTGCCATTTTTGGCGAAAATTGACGTGTCGAGACGCAAAATCTCTCCAGATAGCATCCGATGGGGCTTATTTGTCCAAACTTACTCAGGTGAGGGCCCGACCTCACCTGGCGAATTAAAAAAAAATGTCTTCCCTGCCCCCAGCAATGGACTGTCCTCCACAATGATTTTTTTGTTTTACAACATGCTTCTATCCCCACCAACAGAAGGCGTTATATAATGTTGGTGCACCAAAAAGTCTGTGTCCTCCCCCAAGTATAAAATAATCGCTGCGCGCTTGTCTTATTCCTTGACCTGAGCAATAAGGTTTGTTTGGAAGTAAGGAGTGGCATCAGACAAGCACCTCTTCAGTCTGACTTGCTGGTAGAAAAGTCTGCATTGTCCTGTTAATATAGCGTATTAACACCCCTCCGCCATTCCTTAAAGTAGGACACTGACTCGTGTTGAGTAGTGGGGTGGGAAGTCATCCCGCTCGCCCTTAATTGTTCTGCGTACTTCCATCCTCCGACTTTCCTGCAAGGTTGGCGAGTATATATCCAGCGAAGATGCATGATTTACCATCTCTCCCTAACATCCCTCTCCATAAAATTAGACTTGCGTTCTCCTTCCTGTATTTAAAACTCTTCCCCCAATCCATTTCTGTTGTAGAAAATTCCGTCTTAACAGCATTGACTTAAGGATGCGCTCGGTAGTCAGCCTTCCAACATAATAATAATAACACTTTGGCCAGCCGCTGATTTGTCGCGGTTCTTGGACGAGAATGCCTTTGTTACCCCTGTACTCCCAACTGCCCCCCCCCCCCCCCCCCCTATTTCCACGCTTCTCTCCTTCAAACACTCGGAGACGAACTGCTTGATGACATCCCTTGCCCCATTCTTCCTAATCACTCCGATTAGCATATTAACCCTCTCCTTTGAGTCTCCCCCGAACCACATGCCCTTCATTCTCCCATCCCACTCCCCCCAATATACTCCCAGTGAATCTTATTCTGTTGGACTGGTACTTTGGGCATTCTAGAAGAAAATGTTCCAAGGTCTCCATCATGCCCTAATTGCACATCTGGCACTCATTTTCACCGTTTTCCCCCAATTTTTTCCCCTCGGCTCCAGGGACCGCGACCTCAGCTTGAATAACCGTGACCCCCCAAAGGTGCCATCAAGGTACTCTTCAAAACCTGGCTTCTCTTTATCACACAGGTCACCCGAAGACCTCTTTGATTTGACCCCCTCTCGCCGACCCCTTTCTTTGATGATTTTTTTTACCCTGGTTTGTCCCAACGTCTTTGTTCGAGATATCCAATGAGTAGTTCTCTACTAGCTCCCTCACTTGGACCATCCACCCCGTCTTGATATTCGAGTTGAAAATTCTCAGGAACATTACACCATCGGCTGTCGGGGAGATTTACCAAATAATTAAGATAACCGGGGTTCAACAGGTCTATCCTGTCTTTGATCCTGATCCACCCAAGCTCACCCCTGATTGCTTCTATCGCTGCGGCATTACTCGACCCTGTTATCCACTGACCTGCATCGTTCAGCAGGATTTCCATGCTCTTTACAGCCGTCCGGTTTAGGGGTACCGTATGTTATACTTTGCAGACCCACCATTTCCCAAATTGTTTTTCCCACGAAAACCTTATTGAAACTGTTTCTCCCTATAAGTTTCATTTGGTTAAGAAGGATTCGCTTCCCCTTCAGAATCAATTTATTTGTGTGGTTTCGGTAGATGCCTCTTCCTGTAAGGTTTATATTTACCCCCAAATACTCGTAATCACCTGTCTCTCCTACACTGAGAAGTTTGCTGCTACCGCTACCTTCCGAAATGCAGAACTCACCCACTCTCCACCTTCGAGTGAGGTCCACTTCGCGGCCCACAGGTATAACTTTGCTCTTGCTTTCATTAAGTTCCGAGTCTCCATTTGCTCCCATATTTCCCAACAATTCCCAGC
This sequence comes from Pictodentalium vernedei, assembly GCA_031216915.1. Classification (NCBI taxonomy): domain Eukaryota; kingdom Metazoa; phylum Mollusca; class Scaphopoda; order Dentaliida; family Dentaliidae; genus Pictodentalium; species Pictodentalium vernedei. The sequence continues at coordinate 301,146,638 of CM062288.1, forward strand.
ATTTTCGTTAGCTCTCTTCGCTTTGACACTACCACCATATCGTCTGCAGAAAATAGCCCTGGGATCTTCAAGTACCCAACTGCTACCCCCCTCGTCGCTATGCAGGGGTTCATCTTCTAAACCTTTGATGTACAATGCAAACATAATTGGCGAAAGGATACACCCCTGTTTTAGGCCCATCTCCATAGGCACACGTTTTGTTGTAATGTTTCCCAGGCTAAGTTCACTCTGTACGTCTTAATATAATGCTTTCATAATTCCAACAAACTCGCCTCCTAAGCCGAGAGCCTCCAGCTTGCGCCACAACCTCACCCCGACTTGAAATCAAAAGGTTGTGTACTCCTTCCAAATTGGATTTGCCAGCGCAACCATTCTATGATTTCAGAGCATTGGGCGCCTACCCGTGCCATTCAGATCCACAAACTGCACGTCGCCCTCTAACAGTTGGCAATCCACAGCTTATCGCCGACCTTGGAGTTAGTGTAAACTGAATCCAACTTATGTATATAACATCAAAGGTTATATACCCATTTCTACCTGCATTTTGCACGAGTACTTAATTGCCTGCATTCTCTCTCTCTCCCACCTATCCCTAAATGTTTTTGTTGCGAGGTAAAGATGTGCATGAGTTGTAAACAAAACTCGGCGCAGCTTGCCAAAATCCCACCTCCACACTGTTGATGTGTGACCTGGGTGCCCCATATACCTATACCCCCAACCTCACCCACGTGTTTTGTGAATTGCCCACCCCTTTTGGGGACAAGAGTGTTGTGTATAAGCCAAACAGATTACTAAATCTAGCCTTAAACCCTGATGGGATAGCCCAGTATGGACGTTTAACTAGTAGAGTGCTCAATTATTTTTGGTCCTTAGAATTGCTTTGAGCATCTTTGCCTTGTTACAATTTATGGGAGAGTGTCGGGCACTCTACCATAAATTGTAACAAGGCAAATCGTAACATATAAGATATCATTTCAAAGGTAATATGAAACATATGCACAGAATATTAAGCCTTTAAATTGTATCGGCAGAAGAAAGCCCAAATACGGGCTTCCAGCATGCTACCAGTTAAAGTACGAGGACAATCGTGAGGAGTCGGACTGCATTTTGTATGTGGAAAATAAGCCATTTGTGAGTAAATCCCCCCCCCCCCCCCCTGTATATGCCCCCTCTGAACACAGGGTTGAAGAACATGTAAAATTTATTTATAAATGTATTTTTCAATTCATTAATTTGAAAATGTAGAGATGGCACTTGAATAAAATGAAAAAATATATTCAGAAATCCTACGAGTTATTTCTCTTTCCAGTTATATCCCTTTAATTACAGCCGACAGACGGAGCGTGAATCAAAATAAACCACTAACCTATTTCAAGTGTTCAGTAGGTTATTGTGTAACACTTCGTTGTGTAATACTTTGTTGCGTAACACTTTGTTGTGTAATACTTTGTTGCGTAACACTTTGTTGTGTAATACTTTGTTGCGTAACACTTTGTTGTGTAATACTTTGTTGCGTAATAGGTTTCTTGCGTAACACTTTGTTGCGTAATCGATTTCTTGCGTAACACTTTGTTGCGTAATCGATTTCTTGCGTAACACTTTGTTGCGTAATAGGTTTCTTGCGTAACACTTTGTTGCGTAATACTTTATTGCATAATACCTAACGGTAACCTAACGGTAAAAGCTTTGTTGAGTAATGTATTAACGCGTTACAAAGCAAATTTACAGGGCAATCACTTTTGTTGAACAGTGAACCCACTCTGTGGAAGAGGAAACACTAGATATGTTCCACTTTTATGAATGCAAGACGATATACCGTCTGCCTAACATTTTACAGGGCCCGAGTGTCAGTTCCTCCTCCCAAAATAGCCCCCCCCCCCCCAAAAAAAAAAAAAAAAAAAAAAAAAAAAATACAATAACACTCAGTCTTTCTGCTAACCTTTAATAAACTATTTTTATTAATACAACTATGGTCAATAAACACAATAATTTGAAAGTTAAGTAATAACAAACGCATTTTACAAAATGAGTTTACAAAGATTGTGTGAAGTTCAGTGCATGTACGTGAATAGTGAGTTTAATACAAAAATTGTGTGAAGTCCAGTAGATGTACGTGAATAGTAAGTTTAACTCTTTCAACGCTGGCGCCCTGGAAGGTATCATCTCAGCCAATGCTGTCAACGGCGAAATGGGCAAAACCATTTGTTGTTTATTGGGAGGTTCAGTAATAATTTAATCCAACAGCTCTGTCGAATTAAATTATTACCGATCATCGCTTCTGATTTTCTCCTCTTTGTATCGCTTTCTCGTTCACTACCAATCTTTTCTTCACGCCAAAATTTATGCACACCGTGTTGAAAAGATTAACACTGAACGGCGTTTCCACTCCAATAATAATTCCAATCCCGTGGAAAAAAAAACCGTAACAAATCTTCAGTCAATTGAGTTCCAGGTTGAACACACATGTTGGGTTTAATCCCGGGAACGACAAATTCACGGCCCCCGGTTCTGAAGGTAGCCTGGATATCGGGGAATTCACATACTTGAGCTTGGAAACAATCACTCATTTGTCAAAAAATGATTTAGCTTTGTCATTCACATCGAAATGTATGCGGTGGTTCAAAACCTTTTATATGCATGTACACTTTAAAATCAGTTGGGTTAAAATAACCCCAAAATCAACGAGTGGAGTGAATATGAACCAAACTCTGTTTAGATTCCCTCAACCCGGTTGATTTGGGTTGATTTTTAACCCAATTGATTTGAGAGTGTAGCATACATCCAACACAGTACAGTCGCCGTGGATTGGTCGTAATCCACGCGTGGGCAGTGATGCCCACACATGCGTTTGCTGGGTAATAAAAATGATCATCAGCAAAATTTTAATTAATGAAGCTGGGAGCGCGGTGGCTCAGTTGGTAGAGGTGCAGGCTGCAAGCCGAGAGGTCCTCGGTTCGAATCCCACCTGCGGCAACCGCGTTGTGTCCTTGGGCAAGACACTTCATCTCCATTGCCCACGTGGGGGCACGATGACGCCGTGTACTAAGGCGTACTGCAGGTCGATGGTTCGCATGTCTTCAACTAATCTAACCCTGTCTGTTGCTGCAGTGCGGAGTTCCGATGTTGGGGAGCTGGCAGCTGCTCGTCGTTGCTCGGTGGTTCTCTCCGGGTACTCCGGCTTCCTCCACCCGTAAAACTGTCACGGTCATGATTAGCCATTGTGCATAAATATGTGACCTTAAACATCAATAAATAAATATAAATAAATTAATGAAGCTAAGGGTTGTACCCAGAGCTTCATTAATTTAATTTTTGATGATTATTCCTATAATAAGTGTTTGGACAATAATATTATTGCGTCCGTGGAAATATTGCCTTCCCGTGGAAGTGACCGGTCAACGGTAGCCGTACTGTATGTTAGATTTGAAAAGGTTATTTTCTAGAAGACTTTTGTTTAATGCTTTCGCCCATTACCGACTTTTAAAATGACGGACTCTCATATCGGGGCCCAAAATAAAGACAGTCGGGATTTTTTTCTCGTTCTGATTGGGCTCCTCCGAAGGGGGGTGGGGGGGGGGGGGGTGGTTCTTACCAAAAATCAATTGCTTGTGCTGAAAAGGTTTGGGAAAAAAAAGGCCATTTGAAACTATTGTTCTATTTGTCGCGGGGATCTCACGAGAAACCTGGATACTTGTTTAACAAAACTGAAGTACACGTCGTCCATTTATGACGAGCTCCAACTCTAATTTAAATCGGTTTATTCAATACGGGTCGGAAACTTCAAAATTGGGCGGGGCCAGAAATCTTTACCCTCCCAGAACTGAAAATATTGTTTTTAAAACTTCTCGTGGACAAATTTTAGTGTATACCTCAAAAGGAAGATGAATACCACATACCCACTATTTTTTAATTTTGGTAATCAGCCGCCACCGCACCCCGGCGTGCACTGAGCGGGTCTATGCCCCATTAATCTCCCTAACCTTACGTAGACCAGAAGAGAGTGAGTCATCACTCTCCACGAGTTGCATCGAGGCATTTGTCTGCTGCAATTTGACGTGAAAAAATGAATGGTGGGTTATTTAGTACTCTCAACAGTCTTCTACACGCTCCAAGTGGTGTAGAAGATTCCCACCTGCGTCAACCGCGCTGTGTCCTTGGGCAAGACACTTAAACCCAATTGCCCACGTGGGGGTAAGGTGGCGTTGTGTACTAAGGCATGCTGCACGTCGATGGTGCATCGTCTTCAACCCATTCTTACCCTGTTTGTGTGGAGTTAGAACGTTAGGGACTCTTGACAGTTGCTCGCCGTTGCTCGGTGGTTCTCTCTGGGTACTCCAGATTCCTCCACCCGTAAAACTGTTCGAGACGAGGTGACCCTGGCTGTTGAAAGTGTCGTTAAACCCCATTAAATAAATACATAAGTTGTGTAGAAACTGAAGGGGGCCACGCTCCTAATTCTAATTGATTATGGTCTCTTCCCACTAGACCAATTCCCTTTAGACCAACTCCCACTAGGCCAATTCCCAAAAGACCAATTCCCTTAGACCAACTATTTATTGTTATTGACTGGTTGACGGCTAGATTATTTTGGTGGTCTAATTTAGTTCATGAAATTTGTTTTATTACAGAATTATTGGAGAGTGCCCACAGGCACCACGCCCACAGACACTCTCCAATAATTTGTAATAAGACAAATTTATATGAACAAAATATTACTTGCATTTGACTGAGGGTGAATCATAAGAATGGAGAATACTGGCTTTTGCTCGGGTATCCCTTGTTTTTGAAAGCACCGATGGTGGTTCTTAGCACTCAACTCAAATTATTGATATAAAATTATTTTGAAAGTAGAAAACATCAGTTGGTCTAAGGGGAATTGGTCTAATGGAAATTGGCCTAGTGGGAGTTGGCCTAAAGGGAATTGGTCTAGTGGGAATGAACCTTGATTATAGAGGCTTCCAAAGAAAGTGTACACGATGAGCACACCTTCCAAGAAGCCCATAGTTAGTCATGCAGAGGTTTTAATTCTGAACCCACTCGGGGGGGGGGGGGGGGGGGGGGGGGGGAGGGGGTCATGCAAAAAATTACAGATACAAGGTAGAAATTTTTACATTTTCAATTTCTGGGACCCACCACCCACGGATGCAAATTTTTGCCAGTCATGTCTAGGACACCCATCCATCCCACTGAGTCCCGCACAGTTTTTCCTCAAAGACAATTGGGGACCCACCCCCAATTTATAAATTCTGTTTAACGAAGTATTCAAATTACCTAAATCAAAAAAAAATAAATAAATAAATAAATACTTTTCCCAAACATAAAAGGTGCCGCAAACCAACTTGTCCGATATCCCAGCCCTGCTCTTGGACATCCAAGGCATCCCTAGCCACAGATGGCCCCAAAACAATCTCTCTGCATGTAAAGCCACAATGGAAATGCAGCATCAGACCCCCAGGTAACCACTGGAACCCGCCTCCACCAACTGAATTGCAGATACACACCCATTAATGTTCCAAGCAACACAACCCTTACCCCGATGCACAACATGTCTATGCTGTTCAGACACCAGTCGAATCCCACCACAAAGAAGCCCTGCCCAAAATATATTGTTCCCATCTGGATATCTTCAACTGTCCACAAGAAATAGTTGTTTTTCATTTCATTACTTTTCGGTTAAATGTTTAGTTTGTACAGCTGGTCTGAGAGAGACCTAACACTGATGTTCTTTGACCCATGCCAGGGTGGCTTGTATGAGATGAATTGCCTTTTTTTTATGTTAGTGTCACTAGAATCATATTTACCTTGAAATTATACATGTTTTCCACAATCAAGATTTTTATTCTATCAATCTTTCCAATTATTCCATACATGGAAGCACACTAGACCAATGGCATGAGGAACCCCGAGACTTACAGAAGAATCAAATAACAGGAGCTCCAAAGCACTAATAAGAGGCAGACTAGACTGCCTTAGTAGAAATATAAAGGAGTGAAAATCATGACCAAATAGCTGGGAATCACTTTTTTTGTTTTGCTTATTTTTGCCAGACCCAGAACAGGACCCACCCCTTATGAAGTGTAAAACATGGGGAAACAATTCTAACATGGAGCCCCCAACACATTATCAATGCTCTATTCTGTTCTAAGTTATGAATCTAAGCACCTGAATTCACTTTGGTTGTAATTACTCGCCTGTAAAATGATATTTGGCAAAAAATTGGATGACACCAGCAAAAACTGCACTTTGGGATCGGACCCACCCACCCACCCAGACCTTATATCCTGGCATTTTTTTGCGACCCACCTCCCCTTCCCTCCAACCCACTGAGCATTTTCAAGATATTTTTCATCAAATCTGGTCATGATTGCTGTGCAGCAGCTGTGACAAGATTTGATGAAAAATTAATCCAAATGTAAAATAAGAAATCCTTGGTGAAAAATCCATTAAATTTTCAGTGTGAAAATTTATCCTTTATCATACTTACCCAAATTATACTTATTTCAGTGACAAAAGAAACCCTGTGCTTGGCAGGAATATCCGCCAGCAGCATCCAAAGAGTTAAGATTTATTTATTTATGGTGTTTAAAGTCACATACTTCTGCACAATGGCTAATCATGACCACAACATAGAAATAAAGTCAAGGTCAGTCAATCATTTATACACGTGTTGCCTATTTCAGATGACGTGCACCCAAGCATTAGTGACTGGGTCCTATTTTACCTGTGAAACAGAGCTTGTTTACCACTGTCAACAAGCACTGCTTCACTTCCCAGGGTTCCCGCGGGGATTCAAAGAGTTAATCCCTACCACATCAATCATGCATTGGAGAGGGTGCGGGGGTGTTTAAAGTATTATTAGACAGTAATTAAATTACTAAGTAAATAAAATAAATGTCGGATATCCTTCATGTAGATACATCATGTAGGTACACCTGTCAACAGGAAAATATCTCTCCTCTAGTTTATTATATAATAATAATTTAGAACTGTATAATTATAATATATTATATTACATTTGCATGTAGGAGTGAGTATGTGTGGTAGGGATGTGTGTATGTGGTTCATTCTTACGAGGCCAATTCCCAAAAGACCAATTCCCCTTAGACCAACTGATGTGTTCTACTTTTAAAATAATTCTATATCAATAATTCAATATATTTATAAACATTTATAAATGTATTTAATGTTAGGAAAATAAGCAGTCTATCATTTGCAGAATGAGGTCCCCAGAGGGTGAATTTACTGATGCTATCTCATATTGTGGGCCAGTTTATCCTCTGGGTATCTCTTTCTGTTTATGTTTGAGACCTTGATTCAGGTTGAGGTTCATAGGGGGTAAATTTAGTGATGCTACCCTGCTGTGCCGGGTAGCATCACCAAATTCACCCTCTGGGGACCTCATTTTTTGTAAAATGTATGTATATGCACTGAGCTATGCTTAAATGTTATAAACCTATATTTTTTGTCTGTTATGAATATAAATTTTTTTTTATCAAATAAAGTGCTTATCAGTAAATTAATGTTTTCTTATTTATCCTTAATCAACCCTTAATCAATAACAGTATGTAGTTGGTCTGAAGGGAATTGGTCTGAAGGGAATTGGTCAAGTGGGAAGACACCGGTGTGTGTGTGTGTGTGTGTGTGTGAGTGTTGATATCTCAATATCAAGTATACATATAACTATATAAAGATCATGAAAGATTATAATAAGAATTCATTAAGTTTACATTCAATTAGTACATAACAGAAGTGGTTGCCGAAAATTTCCCCCTTGGACATTTCCCCATCCGGACATTACCCCATCCCATTTAGGCCGAACATTTCCCCATCGGACATTACCCCATTCTGCTTAATAGCAAAACGGACAGTTCCCCATGCGGACTTTTCACCATCCATTTCTTAATTTTTTGTGGTCCGTCTGTTTGAAATTTTCCTATTGATTTGTTGTATATCATTCCCTTTTTATTAAGCTGACATGGGTAATGTTGTTTGAATTGTTCGATTAATGTGCTTTTATCACTATAATTGACAGGATTAAACCTAATCAGGATTTAACAGAATTTATATATTTTTATTTGTTCTCTCTGAGAAGCTACTTTTGTTCAAAGATGTTGTCGAATTGATTGATAAAAGTGGTGTCTTCATTAAAGGAAATGTCAATGAATACATCACTTTTTATCACACAAGTGGATTGAACAATTTGGATGTTTTCATTGCAATTTTAATATTTGTTCTTTCTGTCAAGACACTTTCGTTCAAAAATATTGTTAAGTTGATTGATAAACAGTCGTGTCTTCATTTTGTCACTCATGTGGAAGCTGTCAGCTACATTGGACATGGGGTAATGTCCAATGGGGAAATGTCCACCTCCGATAGGTAAAGTCTGATGGGTAAATGCCTGCCCTCGATGGGGAAAGGTGTTAATATCCGATGGGGAAATGTCCACCTCCGATGGGGGAAATGTCCGCCTCTGATGGGGGAATGTTGATGGGGAAATGTCCACCCTCGATGGGGAAATGTCCAGATGGGGAATTGTTCGATGGTGAAATGTCCCGATGGTGAAATGTCCCGATGGGGAAATGTCCGCGCACCAACAGAAGTATCCAAAATCTTTATATAAATATATTTTTTTTGTCACTCCATAGCAGCACCCAGCTAAGCAAATATATCCTAGTGGGACCTTAAGGAAACCAGACAAATGGACAGCTAGCCACTAACACCCCCAACTCATGCCTTATGTGTCTATTTTCTAAAATAAAATAACTTAATTATTTATGTATTTATTGGTGTTTTTAAGGTCACATATTTCTGCACAATGGCTAATCATGACCGTGACAGTCTTACGGATGGAGGAAGCCGGAGTACCCAGAGAGAACCACTGAGCAATGGCGAGCAACTGTCAGCTCCCCAACATACTAACTCCACAAGCAGGGTTAGCATTGGTTGAAGACAGGTGCATCATCGACGTGCAGTACGCCTTAGTACACAGTGTCACCGTGGCCCCACGTGGGCGATGGGGGTGAAGTGTCTTGCCCAAGGACAGAACGCGATTGCCGCAGGTGGGATTCGAACCAAGGACCTCTCGGTTTGCAGCCTGCACCTCTACCTACTGAGCCACTGCGCCCCCTAATAAAATAACTTGAGTTGAATTAGTTGCTCAAAAGTGAACAGCTCTCAGGAAATAATATTGGGCAGCTGCAACGGACGTGAAAATATTCTGTAAACTTTGGAATTCAATAATATTTGAGTTTTCATAATTATGCGACCTTGACCTTTTGTCCTTTGGATCTGATGTTGATACATAACACACCTTTCCTTTGTCACTGGCTTGTGTGGTGTTACGGTAAAATCCACTAGCCATTATGATGGAGTTCTCATTAAGACAATTTTCCAGAAAGCTGGCAAATAGACGAACAGAATGATGGACAGATAGTTGGATGGACCTGGTGGTGTCACGCTACACATATTGTCTTCATACTTTTGTGAAATTGCATCAAAATCTACCCATTTTTTATAAAGTTATTCATAATCATGTGACCTTCACCTTTGGCAGTGGACTTGATGGTGCTGCACAAAACACCATCCTTCTGTCCTTCACTGTTGGGTCAAGCTTTGTGAAATCCACACAGCTATTATAATGTTATGAATACGATAGAATATTTCGGATGAACAGACAATATTCAAAGGACGGATAACTCAGATTTAAGATGCCCCTCAACCTCCTCCAGCTGACTCAGTAAGAATGTCTTACTTAAATGAGAATACCCCCATGTAAACTGACTGAGGCACAACACACATAAGATGACCCAGAATGACGGATGACAGAACTTTGTGTCCAAGTGCTACAACCCTGTTGTGACACGTAAGGACACAGTCCTTATATTGACTATGGTTACAAACAAAGGCAAATTTGTATGGTTTTAACCCCTGACACCTTTTCCGGCCGGGTCACAAGCTACGTCATAATGTCATTAAGTGGGATGGCTACAAGGTAAATGTGTGGTATAGACCAATCAATATTTTCAACGTGCAGCCTTATGGCTGCACGTTGAAAATATTAATTGGTCTAACCCCAAATAATATGACCTCTTTTTTAGATTAGATTAGATTCTTTTTAGATTAGATTCTTTATTTTTGTGGTATAAACGTACATCTATAGCAGGGTAGATTACAAAATTGTTCTTACAAAACATAGTGCAAATGAACATACCGCATGGAGATGACATAGCCAGATTGGCTGTCTACCTGCCATCCCCTTGTAGTGAGCACATGCTATCTTCAACACTGCAGATTAACTCGAGACTAGACAATGTTCACTATGCCTTGACCCCTGACCCCAATATAAATTTAGCAGTCCACTAATTTAAGTCCGCTTTCAGCACACCCGGAAGGCCACTATGAGAAACGATGGATGGGACGAGATACTCAGAGGTACTTCAAACTAAGATCCTACTCCTTCTTGGATAAAATAGTGTTTTAAACTAAGGGGAAGATGTGGATAATGGTTGACCTGGTGAGAGAGGTGATATTTTGAGGAGAGTTTAGATGGCCCTATGAATGATAATAATGGCGTCTGTATTAGAAGTAACTACGCGTTACAGTCGGGGCAATATGGATTGTTACATTGGACATTCAACTGCTGCCATTGAACTGACATGGAAGAAACCATCAGAGTTCAAAGGGTTAGATCAAATAGTTAGTTAGTAGGCTAGATAGTGAACACAGGCCATTTAACCAGGGTTTCTGCTAGGGGAAAATTTGTGGGTCCGGTAGTTTAAAGAAAGTGAAACTCAGACGCCGAAGGCACGTACGTATAGAGGGGGGGGGGGGGGGGGGGGTCTGGGGGGGGGGGAGATCTTTAGGTGCTCTCTGGTGACCTCTAAGGGCATTCTGGTCGCTAAAATGCTGAAAAATTGAAGTGGAAAATATGTATTTTTTCCTCCTATAATTCTCTAAATTCCCACGGGACACACAATACTACATCTGGTCGGAGGTTTCATAAAAATACAAACTCAAAACACAAAATCCACGAATCCTGACAGTGACTGAGCTTTGTTTACAATCACTCGTGGTAATATTTGAAAAGAACCATGATGCAGACGTGTGACGTCATGCACAAGCAATTACATCATTTATCACTCAAAATAAAAGCCAGTGATTTCGGACCAAACACGACAATTTGAGTCCGAACTTTTATAGGCGACGTTTAGGATTTGATCTTTGTTTCTCCCTCTCGTCTGGGGGTTATAAAGTATCAGGTTGTTGCCAGTAATAGTAGGCATAGGATACAACATAATTATGCCTATATTACGTGTAAACAAAGGATCCTGAGTGTCGTTACGATACAGCATTGTACTTGACATTTTAACCACCAGCTTTTCTGACTGATCATAGTATGATCGGCAGGGGGAATGGGTCCGGTCGATGGACCCGCAGCCAGTCTAGCGGAAACCCTGATTTAACCTACATAGATGCAGCATGGGGACCTTTCTATGTAGTGAAAAATTCCACTTGAACATTTCTTCAATTATCTGTTTATTTATTGGTTTTTAGTCACATATTTTAAAAAAAAAAACGATTGACTGAACATAAAACCAAGTTTAGTCAATCGCTTATACCCATGTCGCCCATTTTAGAGGACTTCCACCCAAGCATTGGTGGCTGGATCCTATTTTACCAGTAAAACAACGCTTGTTTACCACAGTAAACAAGTACTGCTTCACTTCCTGGGGTTCCCACAAGGTCTTCAATTATAAGAGAGTTCACTATGACACTCCAATAAACGATAACAATAAAAATTTGTACGAATAAAATGTTGAATTAAAAAAAAACTTTAGACACAATACGGGATCATTCCGGTGTTATATGATATATGGATTGCATTGTGAGTTTTGCCAATTAGGAACACTTTTATTGTACAGAAAAAATTTGTTATGTGCCACCTTATAAGATACAGTACTCTCACTGTGGATTGGTCATAATCCCCGCGTGGGCAGTGATGTCCACGCTAGTGTTTACCAGGTAATAAAAATCATCATCAGTAAAATTTTAATTAACCCTTTACCCAACGTAACGGCCAAAACCGGCCAGCGCTATTCTCAAAAATCGCCAATTAATTTTCATTATTTTTTTCATTTTTTGTCTCAAAAACATAGGTTATGACCCCTCGTTGGAACGAGCTCGTCGAGCTCGTTCCAACGAGGGGTCGTAACCTATGTTTTTAAGACAAAAAATGAAAAAAATTAGTTATTCAAGAATTATTTTTGAAAGTGTCGTCTGCTTTCTACGTTAGGTAAAGGGTTAATGAAGCACCGGTTTGTACCCTTGTGTTTCATTAATTTAGCCTTTGATGATGATTCCTATAATTAGTGTTTGGAATCTAATATTATTGTGTCCGTGGAAATATTGCCCACCTGGGGAAAGTGACCAGTCCACGGCAGCCGAATTGAAGCAAAAAATGTCTAACAAATAGTTTTCAATATCCTGTCACAATTATTTCATGAATTTACTGATGTTTAGGGTTTCATATTTCTGCACAATGGTTAATCATTACAACATGGATATAAAGTCAAGTTTAGTCAATCGTTTATACCCATTTTAGAGGACTTCCATCCCAAGCATTGGTTCCTTTTTTACCAGTCAAATAGAGTCTGTTTACCACAGTAAAGAAGCACCCCTTCACTTTCAATGGACCCAGGGGGTAGGGTGATGGTAGTGGTGTCTTGCAGGTGTGGGGGTCTTGCCATAATAGATATGAGGGAATACCACTACGAAGAGAGGCTCTTTACGCAATTAATGTCGATCTTTTTTGTTGCGGGTTTTCGGCGTTTGGGTGTGACAAGTGCAATTAAAACATGTTTTAATTGCTCTTAATACAATGCAATGTATATAATAAAAACAATACTTACTGTTTGTGAGTAGGTACCAGAAATTCCTCATTTGTGACGGAATGGAAATCTAAGTTTTCACGAGAGGCTTTCATTCGCTCGAGAAAATTTATGTTTCCTTGCAGTCACTCATGAGATAATATTATGATACCTACTTAACCCTTTACCCAACGAATCGCCCGCATCCGTCAGCGTAATATGCAAATTCAGCAGCTAAAAAAATATTATTTTTTGGAAGATTTCAACAAAACCATATCATGTGACCCCTCTTTGAAACGAGCTCGTTGAGCTCGTTCCAATGAAGGGTCACATGATATGGTTTTGTTGAAATTTTTTGAAAACATTTAAAAAATGTTATTTAAAATAATAAATTTTGATATCGTCTGCGTTGGGTAAAGGGTTAAAGAAAAGTAGATAATCATCTATGTATTCAGACACAAAAACTTATACAACTGAGGTATATTATGCATCTATTTATTTATTGGTGTTTAAGGTCACTTTCATGAAGTTCAGATAATCGTTTCAACCCATAACATAATTTGAACAAACTTAAACATGACATTTATGGGGCTGCTATATACCAAATATGTGAAGATTCACTCTGGTGGATCCGAAGAAGATCCTTGAAGAATTTCCCTTACAGTGCAACAAGTTAAATTTCTGGTTTCCACAAGGAGTCCAAATATGAACAGAGGCACTTAATTTGAAACAAGAGGCCTGTCACGCCTAGAGAGCTCCACTGAGGGCCACTGATCGCATGGGGATGTTTTCTAATACTAATATTGTTACAAACTTTAGCCGAAAAATTTTCAGTTGTCACGAAAATTATGGCTTGGATCGATTACACACCGCCTATTGACATTACATGACGTTATAAAGTTTGGTCCAAAAATATTCAGTAGTTTAGAAATTATGGCTCGGACAAACAAAATATTTTTTTCTTGCTCATGTGGCCTGTGACCTTGACCCTGTGGGGTTACAGACTTTATAATGGTTGATGACACACCATCCATTGATAATACATATTGTTATGAAGTTTGGTGTAAAAATATTCAGCGGTTCAGAAATTATGGCTTGGACAAACAAATATCAAAAATATCTTCAGATTTTCTTGATCCTGTGACCTGTGACCTTGACCCTGTGGATTTACAGACCGCAGAATAATTGATGACACACGCGTCTATTGATAATACATATTGTTATGAAGCTTGGTGGAAAAATATTCAGCGGTTTAGAAATTATGGCTCGGACAAATAAAATGTTGACGACGGACGGATGGACGGACAGACGACAGACGAATCAGTATAAGAAAAGCTCTGCTGACTTTGTCAGCGGCGCTAAAAACAAACTTGAATTTGACCCTCTTAAGTATTATGCTGTATGCACTCCAAAATCAGCTGGATTGAAAGTCAACTCAAAATCAGCTGGGTTGAAAGTCAACTCAAAATCAGTTGGGTTGAGTGAATATGTACCCAATAGGGTTCATATTCACTCCTAACATGAACTTGGGGAACTGATTTGCGCAGACTTGAAAAGAAGATGACCAAGCATGAGATTGAACACTACAGATTGTCTTGAAGGGAGACAATCCACACTATTCCTCCCAAACCAGGTCATCATTTTTTTATTATGCTGAATGAACATGTTTTTTTTGCTCATCGTCACACCTCAGTCACTGGTGTGGTATATATTTCAATTCGATTCACCAGTTAAAACATGGCAGCGATTAGGGCTTTATGTGTCATTTTGATACATCTCTGTGAATCTTTCGCCATTACAAATATAAGCAACAGAATGCGGAAGTCTGCTAAAGAAATAAAGGGGCTCAGCTGAAGTGAGTAACATTGCGATAAGTAATGCCCGGCAGTATCACACCATGGAAACCTTACGAAATGACAACTGTGGCATACTAGTATTACAAAATACCACTGAATTTTAAAAAAAAAATTATTGATGTTTAAGGTCACTTTCAGTCAGCATCTTCGGCTATCTTGACCACAGAATAGGGATGAAGTCAAATTTAGCCAATTGTTTATACCTATGCTGCCCACGTTAGAGGACTTTCATGCCAGGAGTTGGTTCCAAGTCCTATTTTACCAGCAGACCAGACCTTGTTGACCACAAAAAAAACCAAGCACTGCTTCACTTCCTGGGGTTCTCACGAGGGCATTATTCTGGTAAAACATATCTTTATTTACGGGAATATAAGGTCTAATTATTCAATTTTTTTAGTGTTTAATGTCACTTTCAGCATCTCGGGCTATATCTTGACCCCTAGCCCTAGGGATGAAGTCAAGAATAGACAATCATTTATACCTATAATGCCCAGTTTAAAGGACTTCCACCCCTGGCATTGGGTCCGGGTCCTATTTTACCAGTAAAGCAGAACTTCTTAATACAGTAAACAAGCATCCCTCCACTTCCCGAGGTTCCTGCAGGAAACAAAGTATGATGAAAAGAACACAGTTATCGAGAAAACTTCAGTGATGCCAAACTGTTTAAACACTGTAAAGAGAAACACCATTCATGCAGAAATTATGATATAGCCTAAGCTGCTCAAAGAGACCATGAACACCAAATACACGAATAAATCTAAACTAAAATTTAAGAGAGTCCTAAAAAGGGACGCTTGAAATCTCAATAGCATCTCAGTAACAGTTACTGGGAGTGACCTTAGTTTTCAACATACCACACTCTAAATCAGTTGGGTTAAAAATCAACCCAAATCAGCTGGGCTGAGTGAATAAGAACCCAAATACCTATGCTGCCCACGTTATTCACTGAACCCTGTTAATTTGAGTAAATTCTTGACCCAACTGATTTTAGAGTGCACAGATGATAGCAGTGACCTCAACACTAAAACATGGAAACATACAAATAGAGGATATGGAATGAGTGTTTTTCTCATATAATATTTATGAAACGAGTCTAAGAATTTTCCGTTTTGGTGAGCCTCTGACGAGCCGAAATGGAAAATTCGGACGAGTTTCATAAATATTATATGAGAAAAACACTCATTTCATATTCTATTTATCATATGACACACACACACACACACAAATTAGCCATTTAGTATGACTTTTTAACCCATCACCTAACTTGAGTTGCAGACAGCACTTGGAAAAAACATCCTCGTATAACTAAAAATTTTCATTTTTTGCTTCCAAAACATAGGTTATGACCCCCACTGGAACGAGATCGACAAGCTCGTTCCAATGAGGGGTCATAACCTGTGTTTTGGAAGCAAAAAGTGAAAATATAAAAAATGAAAGTGTCAATGACACTGTAGCTCAACTTGTCAAGACAAAGACATGTACATGTATAGTATGTGACACAGCAATGACAAACATCTAGGTAATGACCTGATAACAAAGGTACATATAAAGTATTGTAACGGTCTGTACATAAATACTGACCGTTGCCTGTAACAAATGTATAGGTAAAGTATTGTAAAGGTGGGTGACAGTCAGATACTGAACTAGAAAAAATGTTTGAGTCCCAGAGTGGGTCTGACTGAACCCCAAAATATTTGTTCTCATAGCACAGTGATAACAAAGGCACCCCAAAACACACTCGTTCCTGTCCCAAGGTGAAAACAAAAGTACTCAAGGAGTTTTGTGAAGATCAGTTCATAAATACGAGCTGTATAGAACTTGTGACAAAAAACTGATTGGACCTAATTTCGGTACAAAATGGCCACTGGCAGCCATCTTGAATTTTGGACCGTACCCAGAAACACTCATTCTCATCCCAAGGAGATAACAAAGGTACCCAAGAAGTTTTGTGAAGATCGGTTCATAAATACAGCCTCTACCCTGAGCCGTATTGACATGTGTGCTTACATTGTGTAAGTAGCACTCAATAAATCAAAGTTCATCTAATTTGCATAATTTCTGCACGAAAAAAACCCCCTTACAATATGTGATGTATTCCATGTTACTAAACATTCATACAAAAATTTATTAAAATCAGAACTTTCATACAGAAGTTCTATACAAAAGACTGATTGCACTAATTTTGGTACAAAATGGCTGCTGGTGGCCATCCTGAATTTCGGACCACACCCAAAAACACTCGCTCTCATCCCACGGTGATAACAAAGGTACCCAAGAAGTTTCGTAAAGATTGGTTCATAAATATGGCCTCTAGTCTGAGCTGTATAGAAGTTGTGTACAAAAAACTGATTAGACCTAATTTCGGTACAAAATGGCCACTGGCAGCCATCTTGAATTTTAAACCGCACCCAGAAACACTCGTTCTCGTCCCAAGGTGATAACAAAGGTACCCAAGACATTTCGTGAAGATCAGTTCATAAATACAGACTCTAGTCTGAGCCGTATTGACATGTGTACTTACTGTGTGTAAGTCGCACTGAAAAAATCAAAGTTCATCTAATTTGCATAATTTCTGCACGAGAAAAAAACCCATATTATATGTGATGCATCCCATGGTACTAAACATTCACACAAAAAAATTATTCAAATCAGGGCTTTAATATGGAAGTTCTGTGCAAAAATCTGATTGCACCTAATTTTGTACAAAATGGCTGCCATCGGCCATCTTGAATTTCGGACCGGACCCAAAAACACTCGTTCTCGTCCCACGGTGATACCAAAGGTACCCAAGAAGTTTTGTAAAGATCGGTTCATAAATACGGCCTCTAGCCCGAGCCGTATTGGCATTTGCACTTACAGTGCTGAAAGTAACCCCAAAAAACATCAAAATTAGTCTAATTTACACAATTTACGTACGAGAAAAAAACCCGTATTATATGCGATGTATCCCATGGTACTAAACATTCATACAAAAAATTATTCAAATCAGAGCTTTCATATGGAAGTTCTGTACAAAAAACAGATTTCTGCATCGTCGGTAAAAAATGGCAGCTGGCAGCCATCTGGAATTTCGGACCGCACCCAAAAACACTCGTTCTCGTCCCACGGTCATAACAAAGGTACCCAAGAAGTTTCGTAAAGATCGGTTCATAAATACGGCCTCTAGCCCGAGCCATAGCAGCTTGGCACTTACAGCTCTGAAAGTAACACTAAATAAATCAAAGTCAGTATAATTTGCATAATTTACGCACGAGAAAAAAACCCGTATTATATGTGATGTATCCCATGGTACTAAACATTTATACAAAACTTTATTCAAATCAGAACTTTCATACAGAAGTTCTGTACAAAAAACTGATTTTTGCATCATCGGTACAAAATGGCCACTGGCAGCCATCTTGAATTTTGGACCACACCTAAAAACACTCGTTCCCGTCCCAGGGTCATAACAAAGGTACACAAGAAGTTTCGTAAAGATCGGTTCATAAATACGACCTCTAGCCCGAGCCATAGCCAATTGTTGACGTACGGACAGACGGACGACGGGCCATGACAATAGCTCAAATTTGACTTCGTCAAAGTTGAGCTAAAAATGAATGGCCTTTTTCTTGTAGGTAAAAGATTAATACAATATAACCCACCCTAAATAGGACAGATAACGTAAATTCTCCCTACTGAAATTATGTAAATGTGACCCAGTTGTATTTTGTTTAGCCAATCAAATTGTCCAGTTTTGAAATTGACCAATGAAAGCTCCCAACTCTAATTA
Organism: Pictodentalium vernedei; assembly: GCA_031216915.1. NCBI lineage: Eukaryota > Metazoa > Mollusca > Scaphopoda > Dentaliida > Dentaliidae > Pictodentalium > Pictodentalium vernedei. Next base: position 301,165,129 of record CM062288.1, read on the forward strand.
TAACAAATTATGAAAATGTGGCCCAGTTTTATTTTGTTCAGCCAATCAAATTGTCTAGTTTTGAAAATGACCAATGAAATTGACAGACAGCTTTATTTATCACTGATTAATATGAAAACGAAATATCAAATGTTTTAAAGTGAACAAAACGGATGAGTCATATGATAAACAAAATTATCAAACATAGTATTAAATTAATAAGATAAGAACACATCGCCCCAGTAAACAAATATAGGAGGAGATTCTGAAAAGTTACAATAAGCTCTGATAAACGAATACTCCTAAACGCAACGCAACCTTACCTAACTCAGAGCAAAAAATTAGTAAGAGTTCAATAAGCACGGAGTTGTTTTGCCATCACTTTGTAATGCTGGATGTGGAAAGTGACTTGCAGCCATAGCTGCTGAAAGTGAACTCAACTCATACAAACACAGCTGTGTGCGAACTTACCTAGCATAACTGAAAAAGTTGTAAAAAAGGAACATGATTTGGAAGTAAAAAAAATGAATGTAGGTGAAAAAGACAACGGTAAAAAAGACAATGGTAAAAAAGACAAGGTAAAAAAGACAATGGTAAAAAAGACAACGGTAAAAAAGACAATGATATTTTTATCAGTAGGTAAAAAAGACAATTTTGCACAAATACATTGATTTTTGAAAAATATTTATAGGAAAGGAAAAAAAAAATAAAAACCAATATCTGTTTGTTTTTTTTTTAATTTAACAAAGAGACTTACTGAAATTGACAAGCCCATTTCAATTACTGAACAAACACTTAGGAGCTTCAAAGGTTTCTTGCATCAATGTGGGACAAGCTTGTTCGAATTGCAGGAAAAACATTAAAATGCTCAATAATAGTAACTTGTTGTTTTATTAATTAAATCCGATAACACAATAGAAATGACAAGCTTATTACAGTGGTTTACTAAAAAAAACACTCAAGTATTTCAAAAGATTAGTCACAATATATATAGGTGGTTGCATTTTTCTGAATGTTACGTCAGCTCTCGTCGTCATCCACACTTCTGAACTCAGAGTGTCAGCACCTGCTAATTGACATGAAAAACCTGGATCTACCAGCACGGTTACAGAAAGCAATCGCAGCTCTGGGCGTCTCTTGCCCCATCTCCTGGACCATCCAGGAAATGGGCGAGAGCATCCATCTGAATCTTGAATTCAAGATCAAACCAGCGGAAAAAACCAAGACACCATCCTCCTCGGGGAGAGGTAGCACCTTTAGCGAGAGGATCCCCTCTCACACTGGTCCTCACCCGAGGAGGTCTGGAGGCCCTGAAAAGAGAAAAACCAGAAAGAAGAGCCCGTCCACCAGAGCCTCCAGAGCTTGGAGGCTTTCTTGGAAAAGAAGAGAGAAGCGAGCGAGGAGGTGAAAGTGGAGGAAGAGGCTACCATTTCTACTCCAACTCCCACTGAACCACCCATCTTGCCTCCAGCCTCACAGCCGGAGACGCCAGATGTGGACGGTCCTGTGGAGACAGAGATGGAAATGGAGGCTGTCTTCTCACCACTTCCAGCTCCCCTCTCACCTCTACTTTCAATTCCAGAAAGCCAGGACCTGACAGTTCCGACAGTTACAGTTCCGGAAAACTTCTCAGTAGAAGAAGTCCTCAGAAGAACCCGTGAAGTACTGGCAAAATACTCTAATCCACCACCACCAGCCTCTTCAAAGTCATCACCAAGCCAACCTCCACCCAAAAAGAAGAGCCGCAAGAAGGGCAGAAAGGGATAAACCTCTTCCCTCCTTCCTTTTCCTCCTTTGACACGCCCAGACATTCAAAAACCATCATCTACAGTCACCGTGGGTCGAAAGGGGCTTGTCCTCCAAATCGTCCCTGCGCGCCTTCGGCGCGCGAAACCATTTCCTTTCTGAATGTTAGAATTGCAAAATGGAATTCATAACAAATAACAAGGGAGGCAAAAAGCTATGTTATAATGGTTTCATGTATAATAAACACAATGTTACTACCAAAGCAATATTTTGGAGATGCTCAAAGTTCAACACAGGCTGTAAAGGGAGAGTAAAGACAACTCTAAATTTTGAAAATTTAGAACATTTACATGACCACAACCATGTTGGAGACCATGCAGAAGTATCAGTAATGAAAGCCAGATCTGAGATGAAACATTTAGCGGCAACAACTGATGATAAGCCTGCACAAATATATGCCAAAGTAACAGCAAAATCAGATAGTGGTGTCCAGGCTTTTTTACCCCAAAGTGATATATGCAAACGGACAATATGCAATGAACGATCACGTCATATCCCCGTAGAGCCAGAGGACACTTGTAATTTATCCATAAATGGGGAATGGGCATTGACTTTGGGAGATAATCAAGAGCAATTTCTTCTTTTTGACAATATGGATCACAACAACAGGATTATATGTTTCAGTTCCAATGAACAGCTGCGAGTTCTTGCCAATGCCGATATGTGGTTTCTCGACGGTAATTTTTCTTTGTCACCAAAGAACTTTATGCAAGTCTATATCATTCGAGTTCGAGTTGCTAATTCAAACGTGCTTGCAATCAGTGCTTTTTTTCAGAAAAAAACGACGGAGACATACAAGGAACTTTTTCAGACAATTGTTAACAAATGTGAAGAAGAGTTTGGTTACACTCCTGATCCAAAGATTGTGATGGCTGATTTTGAAAGTGCCACAATTTTTGTGGGGAATAGGACACACAATAAGGCTTCATTAACATTAGTGCTTTGTCAAAAAAGTTGTGCTTGGTTAATCAAAATTAAGTGTATTTTTGAAAAGTGTGTTGGGTAAGGGTAATGTTTTAGGTAGGCTCATAGGCTATTTCAAAAAAAGAGGTGTTTTGGTAATGCAAAATTAAGTGTATTTTTGAAAAGTGTGTTGGGTAAGGGTTAAGCTGGTAATGTTTTAGGTAGGCTCATAGGCCTAAACTGTGCTATCTGTTATTTTTATACAACTTTGTACTGTTTATGTAAGATTTTGAGAATAAAATAAAAAAAAAATTAGGGTAATTACTTTGTCTGATTTATTAAATCTAAAAGATCAGCAATGTAATTCCTCTAAAATTTAAGAATGGCAGCACCAAGAACAGAACCACAAGATAGCACGAAACATTATTGTCTTTTTTACCTACTGATAAAAATATCATTGTCTTTTTTACCGTTGTCTTTTTTACCATTGTCTTTTTTACCATTGTCTTTTTTACCTTGTCTTTTTTACCATTGTCTTTTTTACCGTTGTCTTTTTTACCGGCTACCCAAAAAAATATATGGACTGGAACATTTGTAAATCATGCGACAGATGGGTTAAAACTTTCATAACAAAACAAGTGTGCTCTTCTTTTTTAATGTATATGGTGCCCTTCAAAATCTATCGCTATACCATGACCGCAACAAATGTATGAAGTCAAGTTTAGCCAAGTGTTTATATCTAGGCATTCCAAAACCATCCTGGTTATTTGAAACAAGAGGCAGCTTAAATAATACAGATAAGATTACCTGTTTTGATGCCATGTCAAGTTTGGTTTCGATCAGGACCAAAATTCTAAGTTCAAGGTCACTTTGTCCTTTGGCACAATGACCCCAAAATATGTAGGTTTCTTCCTCTCATCATGTGCAACCCACAAGCTAAGTTAGATTTCAATTGAGAATGCATAATTTTAACTAGAGTGATGTCAGGAATGGCAATGCTTAGACGTAAAATAGTTGGAGCCATTTTTTGTTAACAGTTTACCTAACGAATCTGCCATATCTGCACACGTGATATAAAAAATTTGCTATTTAAATTTTTATTTTTTCATTTCTCTACTTCAAAACATACCTCATGACCTATTAATGGAACAAACTTGATGAGCTTTTTTAACAAAAGAAAAAAAAAGTGTCTAATTGCCCCCCCCCCCCCCCTCACCCCCGGGGTGGGGAGGGATACATGGCATGTAGTGACTGTAAATAGTTCAAAATGCATATTTGAGGAAAGAAAAAATGCCTAATTGGGGGGGGGGGGGGGGGGGGGCAAGGGAGGCAGGAGGGGGAGGGGTGATGATAATTTCTGTCTGGAATTTTAACCACAAACTTTAACCAAAACTGTAAAAAAGCATTTTTGACAAAAGGAAAAAAAAGGTTTTGCATGTAGTGACTGTAAATAGTTCAAAATGCATATTGGAGGAAAAAAAACAAAAAAGTGCCTAATTTGGGGAGAGTGGGGGCGGTGGTGTTTGTCTGGGTTTTTAAACAAAACTGTAAACAAGTATTTTTGACGAAAGAAAAAAAAAGTGCCTAATTGGCCCCCAGGGTGGGGTGGGTGGGGGTGGGGAATTGGGGGGTAAATAAGTTTAAAAAAAAAGGTTCCACATGTAGTGACTGTAAATAGTTCAAAATGCATATTGGAGAAAAAAAGGGGAAAAAAAGACTAATTGTGGGGGGGGGGGGGGGGGGGGGGAGGGTAGGGGGTGGTGGTGTTTGTCTGGGTTTTTAACCACAATCTTGGAGTCATCCAACCAAGCTACAATGAAATCCCTTTATAATTTTGGCCTGTAGAATTTTCTAAAGGTTTTTGGGCTTCGGGCCTCTGTTGCCATCACAGTTGCCCAAAAGGGGACATTCTCATCTGGACATTATATGAAGTCAACCTATTAAGTTACAATGAAATCCCTCCATAAATATGACCTGTAGACTGTGCTAAAGGTTTTCGGGCTTCGGGCCCCTGTTGCCGTCACAGTTGCCCAAAAAGGGATGTTCTCATCTAGACATTATATGAAGTCAGCCTATCAAGTTACAATGAAATCCCTTCATAAATATGACGTGTAGACTGTGCTAAAGGTTTTCAGGCTTCGGGGCTTGGGCAGCCATCATGGCTGAATGATCACAACCAAAAGGGGACATTCTCATCTGGGCATCATGTGGATTGATCCTACAAAGTTACGATGAAATCCCTTCATAAATATGACCTGTAGACTGTGCGGAAGGTTTTCGGGCTTCAGGCACCTGTAGCCGTCACAGTTGCCCAATCACGTCCAAAAGGGGACTTTCTCATGTAGACATTATATAAAGTCAACCTATCAAGTTACAATGAAATCCCTCCATAAATATGACCTGTAGACTGTGCTAAAGGTTTTCGGGTTTTGGGCTCTGGCAGTCGTCACGGTTGATAAATCAAGGCCAAATGGGGAAATTCTCATGTAGACATCATACAGAGTCATCGTATCAAGTTACAATGAAATCCATCCATATTAAACATGACCTGCAGACTGTGCTAAAATTTTTTGGGTTTCGGGCTTGGGCAGCCATCACAGTTGACAGATCATGCCCAAACGTAGACGTTCTCATCTAGGAATTATACAGAGGCATTCTATGAAGTTGCAATGAAATCCCTTCATAAATACGACCTGTAGACTGTGCTAATGGTTTTCGGGTTTTGGGCTCGGGCAGCCATACCGGTTGGCTGATCACGACCAAAAGGGGACGTTCTCATGTAGACATGACCTAAAACCTGCATATGAAATTTTGTGATGATCAGACAAGAACTACAGGGTATAGCCTGTACTTGAAGGTTGAATAAAAAACTTTAACCAAAACTCCAAATGTCAACTAAACAGGGAAAAAAAAAAAAAAAAAAAAAAAAACCCACTTGAACCTTTAGTAAAAAACTTTAACCACAAACTTTAACCAAAACTCTAAAAGTTAACAGACGGACAGACGGACAGACAAAAGTCATTACTATAGCCCTCACTGTAAACAGTCGGGCTAATAATTAAGAGAACCGAAACTCGCTCCGACCGATAAAACTGTGACCTTGACCTTTGGCACAATGACCTACAAATACATAGGGGTCTTCCTCTCATTATGCCTGATCCACATGCTAAGTTTGGTTTCAATCAGGCAAACAACACCTTAGAGGGCGAAAACCAACTCTGATGGATAAAACTTTAAATTCAAGGTCAATGCAATCTTTACCTTTGACACATTAACCCCAACATAAACAGGGTTCTTCCTTTCATCATGCTCAATCCATAAGCCAAGTTAAGTCCCGATCATGCAAGCAAAATTTCAATTAGAGAAGCAAACTCTGGTAAACGTTTAAGTTCAAGGTCATTGTGACCCTGACCTTTGGCACAATAAACTCACAACAAATAGGGTTCTTATTCTCATCATACCTAACCCAGATGCCAAGTTTAGTTTTAGTTGGCCAAGTGGAACTTTAATTACAGAGTGAAAACCAACTTTGATAAAAAAAAAAATAAAATTAAAGTTCAAGGTCACCTTTGGCACAATGATAACAAAATGAATAGGGTTCTTCTTCTCACAATACCTAGCCCACATGTCACGTTTGGTTCCAGTTGGCCAAGCAGAATTTTAGTTAAAGAATGGAAACCAACTCTGTCTGCAGATGGACCGACAGACAGACAGATGGACAGACAACACAACAGCTTTATCTCCTGAATTTTTTTCAGGGAGATAAAAATTCAAACCATGGCGAATTTGGAAACTTCCAACCCGTTATGACCATTTGTATCCAATGGTTGCTGAGAGTTTCATGTCGCTTCAGCGGCTAAGGTAGACATCATGTGTTAATCTGAGTGTTTTAGGGAAGAGCGTGGATCCTTTGAAGCGATGTAAAACCCTGGCCAACGAATTAATGAGGGAAGTTGATTAGGTTTCGAGTCTTTTCCCTGATGCGAGCCAAAATCTTGATTCCCCGGCCCTAAGTGTGTGTCTAATGAAATTCACAAAATGAGTTCAGTAAATTAAGTCTGGACCGAACTAAAGCTCGGTCCAGACCTAATATACTGGACAAGTTTCGAAATTTCACTAAAAAAAACTGGGGACGAGTTGAAGATTATATCTAAAAATCCTACAAAAGACACTTAAATGGAACGAGAAAAATGTTCAGCCAGTTCTTTGTATAGATATGGCAAGAAATGAGAGCAGAAATATAACTACAGGGCACTTTGTTTTCAGGAAACACTGGAAACAATGAGATTTTTATTTTTTTCGAACAACCCAGCAAGTACAGTTGTTATTAAAAATTTATTTCAGTGTTTACATGATAAGTCATAAATGCTCCAAGTACTAAAATTCCGAAGACGTTGGAAAGGGTGGAAACATTGGAAATGGTGGGAAACATTGGAAATGGTGGAAAACATTGGATACGGTGGAAACATTGGAAATGGTGGAAACGGAGGAGGGGACTTGGAGCATTTAATCGGACATTTCCAGTGCTTCCCGCAGCTGCCACCATCTCCACAATTTCCCACTGTTTTCTACATTTTCCCAGTTTTCCAATGTTTCTTCCACTATTTACAAAAATTTTAGTACTTGCAGGATTTAAACATTTCTAAATATTGTTTCCTCCGTTTCCATTGTTTCCACCATTTCCACTGACCATTTCCAGTGTTTCCACCATTCCCACTGACCATTTCGACTGCTTCCACCGTTTCCATCATTCCCACTGTTTGCAAAATGTATGTATTTGCAGGATTTAAACATTCTAAACGATTGCAATACCAAATATTGTTACTTGATGATAATACTTGAGCAGAATTATTACCAGGCGATAATACATGAGCAAAGTATAATTGTTTCCAGTGTTTTCAGTGTTTCTAGGAAACAAAGTGCCATATAGTTATATTCCTGCTCTCATTTCTTGCCACATATGTCTTTGTACTTTCCCACTTTAGAGAACTTCCACATTATTAATTACTATTATTATTACTACAGTACACCAGCTACTGGACTGGCAATATTTACACGGACGTAATACTATTAGATTCCAAACACTAATTATAGGACTGTTCAACACAAATTTAATTAACAAAGCACCAGGTCTAACCCAGTGCTTCTTAAATTAAAATTTTGTTGATGATTAATTTTAGCACCTGGTAAACGCGAGCATAGACTGTCCACATGTAGATTACAATCAGTCCATGGCGACTGTACTGTACTGTACAGTATTATTATTATTAGAGTTTAAAGACACTTGACAGCCAGGGTCTCCTCGTGTTGGACAGTTTTACTGATGGAGCACCAGCAGAGAACCACCGAGCAGTGGCGAGCAACTGTCAGACTCCCAAACTCACAAGCAGGGTTGGCATTGGTTAAGATAAGAGTACTATCGACCAGGTCTGAAAATAAGCAGAATGAGGTCCCCCAGGGGGTGAATTTGATGATTCTATCCCATACAGTGGGCCAATTTATCCTCTGGGTACCTCTTTCTGTTTAGTTTTGAGAACCTGATTCAGACTGAGGTTCACAGAGGGTAAATTTAGTGATGCTACCCTGCTGTGAAGGGTAGCATCACTAAAGTCACCCTCTGGGGACCTCATTTTGCAGATGACAGTCTGCTTATTTTCTGACTTGCTATTGACATGCAGTATACCGTGTGCACACGTGGATAATCAGGATTAAGTGGCTTTCCCAAGGACACAACGCAGTTACCCTGGCAGGGATTGAACCGTGAACCATTCGCTTTGATGTCCAATGCCGTAAGCACTCTGCCACTGCCTTCACATCCGCACTGATAGTGGAGGGGTGTAATTCTGACGACTGAACTAGAAGTGTCCAAGACATCAGAAAGATGGTTAACCCTTCAACTAAGGTTCCGCTCCAGTTTTCCAGGCATTTCCAAAAATGACATGCCATACACTCTCTTCAAGTGTAAATATTCTGTAACTTAGTTACCTAATCCATAATATGTATTACCTTTCCCAAATCCACAAAAAACATATACAGTAGAATCCTCTTAACTGAATATCCATTTTGCCAGTGAAAATTATTCAATTAACAGGAGTATACAATTAACAGGGATTTGGTCAGTTTCCTGTGTTCTGGAGGTAAACTGAGCATTTATTCTATTATATCTTGTTTGACAGAGCTCATAGAGCTCTGTCAAACAAGATATAATAGAATAAATGCCTGTATTGGATGTAGTGAGGCCAAAAAAGGTTGATAAATAAGGGGAATTTGGTGCATGTCGCAGTAATTTTTTTGATATATTACAAAAATTTATATACAATTAACAGGAGTTTACTCTACAACCCATACGCAATTAACAGAACAAATTTGTACTGAAGGTATGGTAAATGGTTTTGTGTTTGAAAATTATATTCATTTTACAGGGATATACAATTAAGAGATATCCAATTAAGTGGGCTCCACTGTAACACTAGCTAAGTAGGAATAAACCATCTGAATGTGTGTGGAATAATTTATTGTCAAAGGCAAGACTTCAACCTGCAAAATTGTGTGAAAAAAATGCCGAAACCAGTCATTTTCAGACACCCTGCAGCCTCAAAAGCCCAATTTACCAAAACACCCCGCCTACCTATCCCTGGAGAATAGCATCCCCGGTCTCTAAAATGCAAAAAAAAAATTTTATATGTGTCCATTTCATTTTTTAGTTACATGTGATAACAAACCCCTGTAAAAATGACAATTTTTCAAAGCCACTGTTTGCTATAATTCATTTACCCTTATGTATCAGACTCCAACTTTGGGATCAAAACTTCAAATTCTCTTGTCCAACTGATAGTCTCATGTAATTAAATATCTGATACTACAAATATATCTCCATTTTACATGGCCTTAGTTTCAACACAGGCCCTATGTTTAGAATTTCACCCTTGTGCAATAGTGCAAAACTGTAGAGCGGAACCTAAAGTGTCTATTTTGATAAAATAACACTGTCTTTACAGGAAAGAGATACAAAACTATGATCTCAGGCCTCCAGTGAAATTCAGTGTTATTGGTTGTTTGATTAGGCCTCATAAAGTAGACCGTTTGTTTCTCCGAACATTTTTGTAAAATTGCATGCAGGCATTTTTTAGGGTTTTTTCATTTTATTTTTTATTTTTGTAATCTTTGCAGTCAAAAGTTCATGTCCTTGGTTTGTTTATGTTTTAGGCCTCATAATCTACAAATAGCATGGATGGTGATGTTTTCGTCCCTTGACTGCAAGAAGGCTTTACAATGCTAAACCTTGTTGCACTCATGGGACAAATTTATCAATTCTATTAACTTGGGTTAAATATCAGACATAAACCATTTAATTTTTATTTTTTTTAAGTTTGCATTGGTTATAAAAAGAGCACGCGGCAGCCAAATGACCATGCGGGAGGGCCTGAGAAACAGATTCTTAACTTTCTTGGGCCTTATCCACTTTTTGTCAGTTTGCGCACAGCCTACCATTGATTCGATGTGATGATGTTTACTCACAAAGATAATATACATATCTTCTTTCGTGCTCCAGTTATAGATATTCCCACCAATAAGTATTTAATTCACCTTGAAAATCTCAAGATATTAACACTGTGGAACTACGCGGTGTATTCATAAAACTAGAGCTCTTGTGACTCTTCATAATTATTTAACAAACATTTGCAATAGTATTGATGTTGTCATCAAAGACTGGATCAAGTTTCGATGGAGAAATATTTCTTGCGTTGATTAAAAAAAATTAACTTAACCCTCTGCACACTGATGTCAAAATATCCAGATTTGAAGTAGCCATTTTTCCCATAATGCAACTGGGAATTGAACCAATTCAATCTTGTTTGACAGAGCTCATTGAGCTCTGTCAAACAAGATTGAATTGGTTAAATTTCTAGTTGCATTATGGGAAATATTTGCACCCTGAACTTAAGATATTTCAGTGTGCAGGGGGTTAATTAAATTGGCTGCTTTTCCGACCAACTGAAATATTCAAGCTGATTGAACCTAAACATAGACGATGAACTATATACGGGCTGGACTGGTTCCAGGCAGTCACAACAGCGCCACATTCCTTACACAAATTGACAGATGACTTAAGAGCTTGACAAAAACCCAAATTGTTACAACAATGCGCACAACCATTAACCGTGAATCAGGTGGATATTTGCAAGCCCCAAACACACCCATACAGCTTTCATTTACGATATTTTATTCTAGGGAGAGGAAAACAGTTCCTTTGACAGTCTTAAATATTTTCAACAAAATTCATTTCAAAAACTTCGACCTATTTCACATGTAAAAGAGGTTGCCATTTCTCTATGGTTCATTCAAATGTTACATACAAAACTAGAACTGACAAACAATCTCAGTTATAAGAATGGATCGATATTGTTTAGTTATTTGTTTACTGGAACTGAATGCCTTTCAGTAGGGCTACATCGTGTCGGAAAGTTTTACAGGTGGAGGAAGTCAGGGTACCTAGAGAGACCCACTGAGCAGCTGCGAGCAACTGTCAGACTCTCAAATTTCTTAATGCACGAAGTTTCCACTTAACTTCGCTTCTATTCGAATCAATGACCACCATGAACAACTGTGCATTATTTTAGCATTAATTGATAAAAAGATAAAAAAAAAAAACTTTATTATTTTAAATAAAGTGCAGTTACGTTTTAAATAAAGCCCACAGCATATTTCTCGACAACTTCAATCCGAAATAAACTGCATGGACAGGTATGCTATAAATAGAAACATATGAACACAAAATTCACCTTTGAACTTCTAAGATAATTTCAACGAAGATGAAAAATGACACTGCACAGAATTATCCGCATGTGATCAACTTACTGGATTGTGATGAAAATAGGCCCCCCCTGCCTTTTTTGAGAAAATTCTCACCTTCAAGTTAACTTATTTAATCGACACGATTGCTTTCTAAGTTCTAACTAATGATATATGATACATAAGGGGATGTTTGTAGAATGAAAATTGTGATTTTATATTATGATTGCTGTGTGTATTCAACGTTACATGATGCAATACAGATACTGAGAAATGTGCTTAGAACACCATACATGGAATCCAGCTTACATGAAAAAATGTGATTTAAGAATGATTCTGATTGGCTGGTACAGTAAAACCTGTTTTGAGAGACCAATGTCTCGAGAGACCACCTGTCTTGAGAGACCACATCTGCCAGGCACCAATTGGTTTTACTCTATAATGGACCTGCTATGAGAGACCACCTGTCTTGAGAGACCACTGTGACCTGGTACCAACTTGTATTTTTATGCCATAATGGACCTGTCTTGAGAGACCGCCCCTTTGAAGACTGAAACCATGACAAAAATGTTTTACCTGTTCTGGAATTGGAAAATCCATTGTGATTATACTAACATAATTAAAAGTATTAAAAGCTCTTAATTGGGTTTCAATTGCTATTCAGTTACATAACTCATTAAAGATTGAGATGTTTTTATAAGACCACTGTGAAAAGATTAGGATTATTGCTGAATAAATAATTTCATACATACCTGAATTGTCACAGATAGGATTATAAAAATAAATTTGTGTTGAAAATCTTCTTTGAAGATTTTCAACACTAATTTATTTTTATAATTTTTATAACAGTCCATTTCAATTTGTTACAAAAACTTCATAAAAAAGAACTACAAAGTAATTACAAAAATCCATTCTTCTTCATTTCTGAATTTTGTGGTTGGTTATTCACCGACTTGAGAAAACCTGAAACCTGTTATGAGAGACCACCTGTCTTGAGAAACCACTTTTGTGTGGCCCAAAGGGCGGTCTCTCAAGACAGGTTCTACTGTACACATCACAGTGATGTAATGTCACAAATGAAATGCTTCGACACAAAATGGTGTCAATCTAAAATGTAAACAGACCATTGAAGGTGTGGGCCTGCAGGAGGCTACCTCCCTGCCCTGAGGAAAGGGAAGCAGCGTGTTCTTTTATTGCTAGAAGTGCAAAAATGGAAAAAAGACTTTACTTTCCAATAGCTGAGAAACACTCAGGCATACATTTGTAACGTATTTTACGTGATCTAGGGCACACAATTTTGGGGCTAGAGAAGTTCCCCTATCTTTGAATGGGGACGCCGTTGCCGTTCCCTTACACTTTCAAGACCATGACAGTTTTACAGGAGGAAGAAGCCGCAGTACCCAGAGAGAACCACCTAGCAATGGCAAGCAACTGTCAGCTCCCCAACATACCAACTGCACACAAGCAGGGTTATCATTGGTTGAAGACAGGTGCACCATCGACATGCAGTATGCCTCAGTACACAACTCCACCGTGCTCCCACGTGGGCAATGGGGATGAAAGTGTTTTGCCCAGGGACCCAGGTGAGATTCGAACCGAGGACCTCTCGGCTTGCAGTCTGCACCTCTACCTACTGAGCCACCATGCCCATTTTAACCATGTGTAACTTGTGCATCCCGGCGGGACAATAATTCCCACATCTTTTGAAGAGGTAGGAGTTTGAGGTACTAAATTTCCTTTGAGGTGGACCTAATAGGGACCCTCATCTTGGGCTCTCCCACAATGATGCATCCCGCTTCAGCTATTGCTGTGTTTTGAACGGAATGAGTGCTCAATGCGCAGCCATTGATGATGCAAGCCGCTCTCCAACTCCTTAATTTTGGAAACTTTATATTACTTTAAATAAACATCACTGATCTGTAAAGTGACATCAGTTACTCCATGTTGTGCACTGACTTCTCACTTTTTTCAAATTGTCTCATTCTGGAATTACAATCAGTTCTGTCGTATAGTGACAAAAGAAAGTCCCTTTTATACTTTTCAAATCAAATGTTATTCATTTGTTCAGTATTCAGCACCGATTCCAATGCGAAATTCCCATCACAAGAGAAAACTGTCAACCACCGTTCTTCCCACAAACATTAACCACGACTCGCCAAGTCTGGGAACTGAAAAATAAAAAAAATGATTTCATTACATTGTGCTTAAGGGGAATGTAAACAGAAACAATGGAGAAAATCATCGCGTGGGATTTCGTTTTTATTTATTCCTAGTTTAGGATGTACTCTTGGAGCACTTTCATTCAAAATCATAAATAAGGTATGCAGAGACTATGAAAACTAGAGGGGGTATCAGTACCCCGTGGCTCACCAACAGGTGGCCAATGTAAAGGGGTGGCGTCTAGAGTAAAAAAAAAAAGTTCAAAACTTGCACACAAAAGTCCAAAATTAAAGAAAATAAGTAGCTAAGGCCAAATAAAAAAAATGAATTGATTCTCAGGCAATTTTTTCTTCAAATCAATGAGGGAGGAAGGATTTTATTTTTATTTTTTTTTTTAATTTTTTTTTTTTTCGTGTAAAGGGTTGAGTATACTCAGTAAATCTTTTTGCTGTCTTTCCTCTTGAAAAAGAGAAAAGGTTGTATTTTAGTGTAATTATAGTGTACCTTTTATAACTAACTGAATTAACAACAGCTAAAAGGATTTGTATTTTATTGTTCTTTTTAATGGTATAGATCTGTCAAACATGATCCATTAGAATAGGCCCCCGTGAGTAACCAATTCTTTGGGTAGGAGTCCTTTAAAATGGGAAACATGGCTCTAAATGATTGGTTAAACTTCAGTGAGTTTATATCTGTGTTGCGGCCATTATTAGCCATTGTGCAGAAATACAGTACGTGGAGAGCGTATTATCACTAAATCACCCGCAGAGTGGAGATCCACCCAAGCAATAATTGCAAATTTGTTGCAAAGCATAACCAGCACAAGCAAAGTTTCAGCCAATGGACCTCCGGGTTAAACCCGGAGGTCCATTGGCTGAAACATTGCTTGTGTTTTTTTGTCGATATGTACACAATTTGAAAGTTATAGCTTAGGTGACAACTCCACTCTGCGGGTGATTTAGTTACAATCCACTCTCCACGCACTGTATATGACCTTAAACACCAGCAAATAAATAAATAATTAAATCATGATATCAGAAATTGTCTTGTTACAGTTTATGGGAGAGTGCCTCTGGGCACTCTCCCATAAACTGTAACAAGAAAAACCAATTTACTGCAAACACAGCTAAATAATTATATTTCGAGAAATGTGAAAAAATGACCATTCCAAGTTTTCACAAATTCTTAAAAAACATGACATAATAAAAATGTCTAATGAGGAGGTTCAAATCCAACGAGGGAGGGCCTGAGAATCAAAACATTATTTTTTTTTTTAGCCTAAAGGGTTAAATAATATAATATTAACCCCTAAGAAGCATGCTAACATAAAATAGGAACCATGGCAATATGCTACAAGGTAAATTTCCACTTTGAAAAGAAGAAAGACAAACCTCAAAACCTGCACATAAAAGTAAAAAAAAAAGTATCACATTTGTTTCAAAGGGTTAAAAGGGTTAAAATTGAGAAAAATACCCTGAAAATGTTACAGTAACCACCATGGCAATATGCCAGTGAAGTAAAACTCCACTTAAAAAAAATATCAAAACTTGCACACAAAAGTACAAAACCTGCACACAAAAGTCCAAAATTAAAGTAAATAAGCAGCTAAAGGGTTAAATAATATAAAAATAGCCCAAGAAGCATCCTAACATAAAATAGGAACCATGGCAATATGCTACAAGGTAAGTCACCACTTGGAAGAAAAGAAAGACAAAACTCAAAACCTGCACATAAAAGTAAAAAAAGTATCACATTTGTTTCAAGGGGTTAAAATTGAGAAAAATACCCTGTCACAGTAACCACAATGGCAATATGCCAGTAAGGTGAAAGTCTACTTGAAAAATATCCACTTGGAAGAAAAGAAAGACAAACCTCAAAACCTGCACATAAAAGTATCACATTTGCTTCAAAGGGTTAAAATTTAGAAAAATACCCTGAAAATGTTACAGTAACCAATGGATGGTTGGTTGTCGGTGGTTCCAAGAGGAAACATGGGGGTAGAACCTTTGATGTGAATGAGGTAGGTGATGAGGTGGGGGCTGCTAGAAAAGTACGTAGGACAGATGAGGGGGGCCCAGGCCGGAGCAATGCTGTAAAGCGTTTGGCGTGGACTATCAAAAGTGGTAGGAAAGGGGGGCCAGAGAAGCAGGTAGATAGGGGTGTAAAGCCCAAAGGCAGTGGGGAGTGCAGCGCCAGAAACAGATTTGATGTGCTCGATTCGGAAGAGTCAGAGGAGGGGATGGAGGTAGTTGCAACAGATAGTAGCTTGGGGTCTAGGCCAGGAAAAAGGAGGAGGGATCCGGGAGAAGACCAGGGGAGTAGTCCAGGTAGTTCAGGGCCTGGAAAGAGACGGAGGGACAAGGATAGGAGTAATCCTAGGTCAAAGATACCGATACCGATAGTGATTCCGAGTGGGGCTGTTGGAGAGGAAGAGGACGCTGTAAACAATAGGAGACTAGAGGAGATAAATAGGGCGAGGGCCAAAAGTAAGTTGGTGGTTGCGGGAAGTAGCATAGTTGGACAAGGTTGTCTGTGGTCCGGACAGTAAAAATAGAACAGTTCTGTGCTTTCCGGGGGCTAAAGTGGAGGACCTGAGGGATAGAGTGGACGGTATTGTAGCTGGGTCGGGGCCTGATCCGGTAGTGGTATTACATGTGGGGTCCAATAACATCAGGGAGAGGAAATCAGTTCGTTTGGTGGACACATACAAGGACCTAATTAGTAAGCTACTTACCAGGAATGCTCGGATCATCGTTTCAGGGGTGCTCCCCGTTATGGGTGGTGGGAATGAGAGGAACTCGCGGATTATGGCACTAAACGAGGAGCTGGAAGAGCACTGCAAAGACTTGGGAATACATTTCATTGACCACTGGGATTCATTCTGGGGACAAGGAGAGTTGTATGGGCGAGACGGATTGCATTTAAGTAGGATGGGTACAGACCTGTTGGGCCAAAAAATTTTACAGGTGGCTGGGCCTTTTTTGGAGAAAAGGGGGGTAGGGGACCACAGCCGATAACCCAGAGGGGCACAAATGCTGGGAACATAGGAAGAACAACAAACATGCACAACACAGGGACATACCAGGGATATAATAATGTGCCAGTGATGACAAAAAAACAAAGATTCATTAAGTTTGGGTACTGCAACATCCAGGGTCTGCACAAGAAAGTAAGCGAAATATCAACAATGATGGACGAAGGAGACTTCGATATAATGGGTCTAAGTGAGACGTGGATACGACGGGATGAGCGGGTTGATCAGATGAAGGGTTGCGTGTGGATAGGAGCTGGGCGAACTGAGGGTCAGAAATGGGGTGGGGGTGTTGGCATCTACGCTAAAGAGGAATTACAGCCCTCATTGATTACAGATCTCACAGAAGCAAGGACTCAGATTCCAGTATCCAACGAAATAGTCTGGGCAAAAATCAAGTTAGGAAGCAGGAGTGTTGCCGTTGGTGTTGTATACTTAGCAGTGGAGGGAAGTAAGCCCGAGTGGAATGATTCAATATATACAACTCTTAGATCGAATATCACAGAGCTTGAAAGCAGAGGGTTCAGTATTGTCCTAATGGGGGACTTCAATGGGCACATCGGGGATAAGGAGGAGGGCATACAGGGAGGTGATAGGAAAATTAACACGGATGGGAGGAAGATGTTGGACCTATCAAAAGAGCTTGGTTTAAAGATCCTGAACAGGGATGCGAAATGTAAGGGTAAATGGACCTGGGAGAGGAACGATAAGAAAACAATAATTGATTATATACTCACTGACGTTAGCGTATGGAGGGAGGTTATAGATGTAGAAATAGATGACGAGGGAAAAAATGACTTGGGTAGTGATCACAACCTGATAACAGTTAAGATTATGGGCAAAAAGACGAATAGAAACAGAAATACCTTCAAGGAAGTTTGGGGACTAAAACAAGGAGCCGACTGGAAGCAGTTTCGGGAAAAACTAAAACCAAGTCTTGAATGTATACCTAGGGATGCAAATGTCCAGAGTATTTCAGATGGCATAGTAAATAGCCTAACAGAGGCAGGGAAGGATTGTATAGGAAGGGTGAGGGTCCCAACGAGAGAGCTCGGATACAGGGTTAACGAGGGACTGAAAAAGGCTATAAAAGAAAGGAAGGTAAAATGCGCTGCTTACAGAAGAAGCAGGAAGCTTAAAGGGGTGGATAACAATGACACGAGACTAATGAAAGGAGAATATGAACTGGCACGGAAAAAGGTGAATGAGATAAAGAATAATAATAGGAAGGAGCGCAATTGCAGTCTTGCCAGAACAATAAAGAAAACGGGGGGTTCGAGCTCAAACGTATTTTGGAACTGGGTAAATAAACGGGGGAAAAGTAGTGTGCAGAGTATCAAAGTGGATGGGGAAAGTACAGAAGATAAAGGCCGTATCGCTTCAGAGTTAGTCAAGCACTGGGAAAAGATAAACGATAGGCGATGGGGCAGTGGGTCCCCACCAAAAAGAAACACACTGGTGGAGGAGAACCTATCCAATCGTGTATGTAGCGAAATAACGGCAGAAGTGCAGAACGTGGTCTCAAAATTAAAAAATGGTAAAGCGGGAGGGACTGATGAAATTCCGAACGAATTCCTCAAAAATGGAGGGGAGGCACTTATTGAAGTCCTGACAAACCTTTTCAACCTGGCTCTGCGAAAACAAAAGGTCCCCAGAGAGTGGAGGGAAAGTAAGGTGTCGTTCATACACAAAAAGGGGGATAAGGAAGTTCTAGATAACTATAGGGGGATATCAGTTAGTAGTAACATCGGAAAAGTATTCTGTAAGGTCATATACGGTAGACTTGAGGAAGTTATTGAAGAGAAAGGTTTTTTAGGAGAAATTCAAAATGGTTTCAGGAAAGGTCGAAGAGTCACTGATCACCTATTTACACTCACCCAACTGATAGAATCAACAAAGGCTGAAAAGAAAAAGATGTTTCTGGCATTTCTAGATGTGAAAAAAGCGTACGACCGAGTGTGGAGGGAAGGTATGTGGCGAAAGCTCGAGGGCATCGGACTGGGGGGTGACTTTGTGGGAATCATGAAAGCACTGTATACAGATGTGCAAAGCCAACTCAGTCTAGGGAGTATCACTACAAAACGAGTCCCTATGGATATAGGCCTCAAGCAGGGGTGTATCTTTTCACCGATTTTGTTTGCATTGTATGTTAAAGATTTAGGGGACGAACTAATTCAGAGTGCGGAGGGGGTAAATGTTGGAGACATAAAGGTACCAGGCTTATTCTTTGCGGACGACATGGTGTTAATGTCTAGAACTGAACAGGGGCTAGAGAAATTGCTGGAAATTGTTGGTAGATATGGGAACACTTGGCGGCTCGAACTAAATGAAAATAAAAGCAAGGTAATACCCGTTGGACGCAAGGTAGATATGACGAAGAGATGGAGAGTGGGGGAGTTCTCAATCCCCGAAGGGGAAAGCAAACAAATCACTGTAGGAGAAACGGGAGAGTATGAGTATCTAGGGGTAAGCATAAATATAACGGGAAGAGGGGTGTACAGAAATTACTCAGCCAAACTGATTCTGAAGGGCAAAAGAATTCTGAACCAACTAAAACTTTTAGGGAAAAATAGTTTCAACAAGGTCTTTGTGGGGAAAACACTGTGGGAGAGGGTGGGTTTACCAAGTATAACGTATGGCACGGACGTGATTCCATTAAACCAAACCGTTATTAAGAAGTTGGAAAGTACTCAGAATGATGCCGGCAGATGGATAATAGGGTCGAGTAATGCTGCAGCTTTGGAAGCAGTAAGGGGGGAGCTTGGGTGGATGAAAATCAAGGACAGGGTAGATTTGGGAAAACTGTGTTACTTTAACTACTTGAGAAACCTGCCTGACAACCGGTGGTGCAAATTGATGCTCGATACCATTTGGAATTCTAATATAGATACGGGGTGGTCAAAACATGTGAGGGAACTAATGGACAATTACTCTATAGAGGTCACAAACATAGAAGTAGGAATGAAAGAAGGCAAAAGGTTTGTCAAAGAGAGAGTCATGGAAGATTGCAATCGAAACTGGCGAGCAGGGGTTAGCGTGAAAAGATCACTGCAGGGGTTACAATATAAAGAAAAGCCAGCTTTTGAGAAGTACCTAGATGGCACCTTTGGAGGGTCACTGCTGTTCAAACTGAGATCAAGATCACTGGAGCTTCGGGGAAAATTGGGAGAGATGGAGAAAAGGGATGCCAAATGTGCCACTCTGGAGTAGTGGAGACCCTGGAACATTTTCTCTTGGAATGCCCACAGTATATACCTCATAGAATAAAATTTACTGGAAGAATAATGCAGAAGTGGGGTGAAGAAACAAAGGATAGATGGCTGAAGGGGGACACGAGGGAGAGGGTAGGAATGCTTATTGAAGAAATTGAAAAAGAGGAAGTGAGGGACACTATTAAGCAGTTTATATCTGAATGCTGGGAGGAGAGGAGAGGAAGAGGGGGTGGGGTGCAGGGGGAATGATGGCCTTCTCTTATGAGGACCGCGACAAATCAGCGGCTGGCCAAAGAGTTATTATTATTACCAGCGTGGCAATATGCCAGTGAGGTAAAACTCCACTTAAAAAAATATCAAAACCTGCACACAAAAGTACAAAACCTGCACACAAAAGTACAAAATTAAAGTAAATAAGCAGCTAAAGGGTTAAATAATATAATAATAGTCCCAAGAAGCATCCTAACATAAAATAGGAACCATGGCAATATGCTACAAGGTAAGTCGCCACTTGGAAGAGAAGAAAGACAAACCTCAAAACCTGCACATAAAAGTAAAAAAACATCAAAACCTGCACACAAACGTCAAAATAAGTCCAAAATTTGATTCAAAGGGTTAAAATTAAGACGAAATACCCTGGAAAAGAGTTAAATGTTATCGTAAACCCCCACAGCAATATGCAAAGAAGAGAAAAATTTTTTTAAAAGCACAAAAATCCAAACCTGTAAACAAAAAAAGTCCAAAATTGAAGTAATTAAGCAGGAAAAGGGTTAAAGAATACAACATAGCCCTAAGATGCATGTTTACATACAATAGAAAGCATGGACATGTGCTGCAAGGTAAATCTCCACTTGGAAGAAAGGTAAAAAAAAAACCCATCAAAACCTGCACGCAAACATCAAAATAAGTCTAAAATTTGATTCAAAGGGTTAAAATTAAGACAAAATACCCTAGAAAAGAGTTAAATGTTATAGTGAACCACCATAGCAATATGCAGAAACTAAAAAAAAATTTAAAAAGCCAAAAAATCAAAACCTGTACACAAAAGTTCAAAATAATTGAGAGCGGACGCCGACGCCGACGCCGACATGAGGGCTATGCCATAGGCTCACACAACTAACGTTGGTGAGCCAAAAACCCATGAAAACCTGCACGCAAACGTCAAAATAAGTCTAAAAATCTATTCAAGGGGTTAAAATTTTTTTAAAAATGCACTGGAAAGATATCAATGTTATAATAACCACCACTGCAATATGCAGTGAGGTCAACCTCACTTGAAATTGTTTTTTTTTATCACAACCTGTACATAAAAGTAAGAAGCTGTAAGCCTAAGTCCAAAAGCTGTACATAAAAGTCCAAAATTTAAGTAATTCAGCAGGAAAAGGGTTAAATAATACAAACATAGCCCTAAGATGCATGTTTACATACAATAGAAAGCATGGACATAAGCTGCAAGGTAAATCTCCACTTGGAAGAGAGGAAAAAAAAGAATGTAGGAAAAAAAGTAAAAATAAGAAAGTGTTACTTTTTTTCCTGTTTCTTTTTTTCCTACCCAAATCTGTTACTTTTTTTCTGATTACCAAAAAAACCCCATCAAAACCTGCACGCAAACATCAAAATAAGTCTAAAATTTGATTCAAAGGGTTAAAATTACGACAAAATACCCTGGAAAAGAGTTAAATGTTATAGTGAACCACTATAGCAATATGCAGAAACTAAAAAAAAATTTAAAAAGCCAAAAAATCAAAACCTGTACACAAAAGTTCAAAATATTGGAGAGCGGACGCCGACGCCGATGCCGACATGAGGGCTATGCCATAGGCTCACACAACTAACGATGGTGAGCCAAAAATTATTTTATAAGTGAAATATTTGATAATTTCACTTTTAGAGACCACTGTGTCTCAGCAGTATTCTCATTCTCATTCAACCCAGCCTTTACAAATACTATATAGACAGGTCTGTATTTTTCTAGTGTAAATGCCCTGCAGTAGACCTGGAGTTTTGATATATTGTATCATGAAAGAAATGTGAGTAAAATAACTCTAACTCTGCCAGTGAAGCTGGTGTAAACAAACATCTTGATTTTGCTAATAACTAGCAGGGTTTTTTCAGGAAAAACCAATGTAGTTTCAATGGAAGCCAGGTTGGCGTATGATCTACTGGCTGTTGTGGAGAAAACCCCCAAGTAATTGTTTTCCGACAACATTCCACTGACTGGGTATGATACAAAACATACAGTCGGGATCACATCAGAAAAAAAAGTGGCAGGTATATGTCATTGGATTTCTCTCTGGTGAGTTGAAGTATTACATTATTTGTAACCTTTCTTTGTTTGCAACTGGGACAAGCGAAATGCAATAATTGAAACATGACCAAGTCAAACTGTTTGCCAAATCAAGTTTGATTATATTCGTGTATTTTTGGGATTCTGCAGTTTTCAGCACAGTGGTACTTGGGCTGAGCAAAAAACTCTCACGGTAAACATGACTGAAATCACCCACAAAAGTTTTGAGATAAAATCTGTTCCCCACATCAACATGGAAGTTTTTTGTTTACATCAGCTTCATTAGCATATTTTCAAAACTTTCCCACTTTATTTCGTTTTGGTACAATATATCAAATTTCCAGGTCTCAGCTCAAAGTCACCATAGAAATACAAACCTGTTTACACTGATTTTGTAGAGGTTGGATCTCACAACAATGACAATGAATTCCAAGAAAAAATTATCATTGAAAGCGAGTTTATTCAATATTTTTGTTATTAAAAACCCTTCACGGCTCTTGAGATGTTTATGGTATAGAATGCAAAGGAATTGAAAATGCATCATAAAATTGAATTGCCCTTTTGCAGTGTGCTATTTGGTCATTTGCTTTATGTTTCTTTTCACGTTCCTCTTAAGGTTTCATCTATCAGCATTTTAAAAACAAGAGGCCCCGCGGGGCCTGAAGCACTCCCCTTGAACAGAACCCGATATAAACAGAGTCCAGGAACAAATCTTCATTAAGCAATCAATCTCCATAGGATCCATTGTAAATCCTTGAGACCCCTCAGGAGTGTTTAAAATAGTCCAAGAATCATGCCATTTCGTCAGTTATTCATAATTAAAAAGTGGAGCTCCCCTATGGAGTCACTTGATACAACCTATGTAGATTAATCTTAATTACACATCTCTAGAGAGTACTTAATAAAAAAAAATTTCTTATTCTTCAGCTACATGGCTCCTTTTAAAATTAACTTGTAATTATGCGGAGGGATTTCTTCTCCCGCTGCAGGAACATGTGTGACATTGCCTTTTTAGTGTAATGGGTTTGGCCGATAGTACCTTTTCATAACAGCAGTTGATTTGGGTCTTTTACGGCTTCCGGTTATTTCCATCAACAAGCTCAATTATTGTCGCTCATTGGTTCAAGACAAACGTTATTCTTCTGTTATCCCATTCGCTAATGTGAAAATGAGGGATCAATCGGCGATAAATAAAGGCTATTTTGTCTCGTATCTGGGCCCCCATTCTTATTGTGACAACCAAAGCTCTAATCCAGCTGCATCATACAAGAACGGTACAACCTTATTTTAAGGTTAGTTATGGGTGTTCTATTTACCAGAAAAATGGTAACCGTTTAGTGTCCCGACTTAATTGGTCCGTCGAAACTCATCCTTTTTTGTGGAGTTCAAAAAGGACAAACGCTAGACATTCGGTTTATTTTCGCTCCACTAAGCTCGGCCCCGGGAAGAGACAACGTTTTACGCTGGCTCTTCCAGAGGCAGTGCTCAGGGCAGTTGAACAACCCCAGTTTTTGTAGGACGCCTGAAGTTATAATGGACTGAGAATATTCCTATGTTTTGACCAAATAATCCAATTCTCTGAAGGGAGAAACGCTTTTTCTAGAGGTCAAAATACTTTGGTGGAATAGGGGCCAGTGGTTTTTTCATCTTTCATACATCCATCTTCATTTTTTCATCCTTTATTTTGTCATAATAAAACCACGTTAGTTAAAGTCTGTGTGTCCATTTGTCTTTGTAGCATCAAACCCCAAATCCTAATGAATCTGTTTTAAACAGGAGATTTACCCCAGTGTCATAAAATTAATGACACACACGCTTCCTGTTACATTAGTAGACACCCATTCGAGTAAGGAGTCGGAATTACCATGAAAGCACGAATGGGGTTTAGATGCCTTTCTCTGCTTGAATACAAGTCACAAGCGAGGTACAGCTTTTCTGTTCAGAAACACATTTAAAAACGAAATAAAAAATGAGATTTATGACATTTCTGGAAACTTCATTATACTATACACCGTGGTTCAGGATAATTGTCTGACAATTGCAGTAGTATATGGCCCAAACAATGACTCACCTGATTTTTATAACGATTTTTTCGACAAAATAGAAAGCGTAGGGAACACTTCTATAATAATTGGTGGTGATTGGAACATCCCAATGGACTATCGCCTTGACACCAAAAACTACAAAAAAAAAAGAATGTAAAAGCTCTACAATGTGTATCTTACTACATTAAACTTTTATATCTGAATGACGTATGGAGACAACAAAATCCATCCTGAAACGTTTCACGTGGAGGGGTCCAAATGATAAGTCGGCGCTATTGGATTATTTCTTAATAATTTCTGACCTGCAGGACCTAGTTCAGTCAACTGACATTGAGCCTAGTTACCGCTCAGATCACTCTCCTGTATCCGTCACTCTCAAATTTATAAAACAAGAAAAAGGTAGAGGACTTTGGAAATTTAATAATAGCTTATTATCTGACCACGAATACACAACAGCTGTTAGAAATATCATTTTTGAAACAATAAAACAATATAGTTTAAATAGTAAAAGTGATATATCTAACAACCCACATAATGTTAAGCACTCTATAAATGATCAGCTTTTTGGGGAAACACTAAAATTAATGATACATGGTAAAACAATTTCATATGCATCTTACTTAAAACGAAAAAATCAAAACTATGAAACATATATAGAAAATAAATTAAAAGAACTACATATAAAATTAGATAGTGGGGATGAAACAGTTAGAGGTGAGATTCGATCTCTGGACTCCGAACTCAAACAATTACGATTCAAAAAAGTGCAGGGCATTATAAAAAGAACTAAAGCAAAGTGGAAAGTTGACGAGGAAAAACTGACAAAATACTTTTGTAATTTGGAGAAAAGGCAATATACAGAAAAATTAATAGCAAAATTAACAAGAGCTGGACTTTCGTCCTGTGCATACCCCCACATGGTGTACTGCCTAGTGTGGGCATACCTATGACCAACAAATATTTATTATTTTATATATTTGAATATTCTCGTACGGACTGACGGACGGATGCACAGATGGACGGACGCAATCCAGTATACCCCCTCCCCCACACTTTTCATTTTGTTCGAAAGTTTTCAACAATTTCCAACAATTTCTAAGTCAAAAGATATGGTAAATTGTTTGATGTTTGGAAGTTTTATGCAATGAGGCAGAAGCCTTTGTCATAGGCAAACTGCATGCCATATTTCACTGAAATCCGATAACCCCAATCCAGTATCCCCCCCCCCCTCCTATTTTCTTTGAAAGTTTTCAACAATTTCCAACAATATGGTAAATTGTTTGGTGTTTGGAAGTTTTATGCAATGAGGCAGAAGCCTTTGTCATAGGCAAACTGCATGCCATATTTCACTGACATCCGATAACCCATACCTGAGATAAAGGCTGAACAGACAAATAATGTCCATTTCCTACAATTTCTAAGTGAAAAAAAGGGGATAACTAAAAAAGAGAATGAGAGAAATATTGTTGAATCCCTTTTAAAAGCCTATACCATAAGCAGTGTTCATGGCAAATTTCATTGCAATAGAACATTCGATACCTGAGATACAGTCTGAACAGACAAAATTTAGCTTGGACGGACACAATTTCTAAGTGAACAAGTAATAAAAAAAATAATAATAAAAAAAAAAATCTCGACATCGATGCCGTACCTGCAAAGGGTGGTGCAATCTCACAAAATTCTAAGTTCATCAAGGGCCATAACTCCAAGAAAAATATTTGGAACAACACAAGCATTGAACAGTGGCTAGACATCAATAAGATACACTTACATGCCAAATATAAAGTCATTCCATCAAGTATTTCAAAAGTTATTGAGTTTTGAAACACGTTGGTCACAGACAGACCGACAGACCGACTGACCAACAACTCCAAGAAAAATATTTGGAACAACACATGCATTGAACAGAGGCTAGACATCAATAAGATACACTTGAATGCAAAATATAAAGTCATTCCATTAAGTATTTCAAAAGTTATTGAGTTTTGAAACTCGTTGGTCACAGACAAACTCGTTGGTCACAGACAGACCGACCGACCGACCGACAGACCAACATTGCCACTTATAGAGCTGCTAGTTGTAGCTAAAAATAACTAGTGTGGGCATACCTCTGACCAACAAATATTATAAAAAATAATAATTTACTTAAGTTATAATATTCTCGGATGGACTCACACATGGACACACAGATGGACGGACGGACGGACGCATGTAATCCAGTATACCCCCATTTTCTTCGAAAGTGGGGGTATAATTAAAGATGACAACACAGAATGTACAGATATTAAAGATATTATTTCAGAACAAAAACGTTTCTACAAAATTTATATAGTTCCAAGATAAATACTTCGTCAGTATATACATAATTTTTCAATAATAATAACCCGTTTCTAAAGAAACTTGAAGACAAAGACAATATTTTACTAGATGGTCCATTGACAGCTTCTGAATGCTTAGCTGCTTTGAAAAACATGAAATGCAATAAATCGCCCGGCTCAGATGGATTTACTTCCGAATTTTACAATTATTTCTGGAAAGATCTCGGTCCTTTTTTTGGTTAAATAGCTAAATGCTGGTTACAAAAATGGTACATTCTCAATTACACAAAGACAAGGTATAATAACATGTATTCCAAAGGAAAAAAAATCAACATTTTACATTAAAAATTGGCAACCTATTTCTCTTCTAAACGTTGATTTTAAAATTGGCTCTTCAGCAATAGCATCTCGTATAAAAACGGTCCTACCCAAACTTATCTCTGAAAGTCATTTGGTTTTTGTAAAAAGGAGGTTTATTGAGGAATCTACACGTTTAATTACCGATCTAATTGACAAGAGCAAATCAAGTAATATTCCGGGAATGTTAATATTACTGGATTTCGAAAAAGCCTTCGACTCTCTTGAATGGAACTACATTGAGAAAACCCTAAACTTTTACAATTTCAGTCCATCAATCATTCGTTGGTTTAAGGCTGTCTATAGTGACGTTTCCAGCTGTGTCTTAAACAATGGTCATCTTTCAGAGTTTTTCAATGTGGAAAGAGGTGTAAGACAAGGAGACCCACTCTCCCCGTATCTGATTATCCTGTGTGTAGAAATACTGAGTGCTAGGTTAAAATTTGGTCCGGAAATAAATGGTATAAAAATAAACAATTCTGAATATATAATTAACCAGTATGCAGATGACAGCACCTTATTTCTTGACGATGATCAAAAATCACTCAACGCAGCATTAAATATTGTTGACGAGTTTTCTCATTTATCAGGTCTAAAAGTAAATTTTGACAAAACTTATATAGTATGGATCGGTTCTCGTAAGAGTTGCGGTGTGGAACTAAAAACAGAGAAACCAATAAAATGGAATAACGGTAAAGATTTTACCATTTTGGGAATAAAATACAATTTAAGTAATACAAATTACCTGAATAAAAATTTTATAGAAAAAATGCAGAAACTATTAAATGATTGGTCGTTAAGAAATCTTACCCTTGTTGGAAAAGCTACGGTGTTAAAAACTCTTGCTCTTCCAATTATCATACACTCTCTCACAGTCCTTCCCAACCCACCCGATTGGATTATCGATAAACTCCAGCGGATAGATTTCACATTCCTTTGGTCACATAAGAAAGACAAAATCAAATGCTCAACCATGATAAACCCAGTGGAAAAAGGTGGTCTCAAAATCCTGCACATTAAAACCCTATGTAATTCATTAAAAATAGGCCGATGAAATCGTCAGATGTGTACCCATAAGCGCAACTAGTAGAAAGCTGTATGACGGAGGGCCACCACGTATGCCGACATTATGTACACCATACATGATATGGGTACATATAGAAATGGATTGGAGGAGTGTCTAATTTGATGGATAAAGGGTTAATATCTCCGGATCAAATTATCAGATTTACATTAAAAACTATACAGCACAGCACATCAGTAACCTGAATACATATATAAAGTAACATGACAATAGGATCGATATTTTCAGAGTTATCTCATGCCAAAGGGATTGGAGGAATTTTCAATTTGAAGGGTAAAGGGTTAATATCTCAGGATGAAATTATCAGATTTACACCAAAAACTATACAGCTCGGCACATCAGTAACCTGAACACAAATATAAAGTAACTTGACAAACGAAGCAATATTTTTCAAGTTATCGAATGCCAAAGGGAATGGAGGAATTTTCAATTTGAAGGATAAAGGGTTAATATCTCAGGATCAAAATAACAGATTTACACCAAACACTATACAGCTCGGCACATCAGTAACCTGAACACAAATATGAAGTAACTTGACAATCCAAGCAATATTTTTCAAGTTATCGAATGCCAAAGGGATTGGTGGAATTTTCAATTTGAAGGAAAAAAGGTTAATATCTCGGGATCAAATCATCAGATTTACATCAAAAACTATACAGCCTGGCAAATCAGTAACCTGAACACAAATATAAAGTAACTTGACAATCCAAGCAATATTTTTCAAGTTATCGAATGCCAAAGGGATTGGAGGAATTTTCAATTTGAAGGATAAAGGGTTAAAATCTCAGGATCAAATTATCAGATTTACACCAAAAACTATACAGCTCGGCACATCGGTAACCTGAACACAAATATACAGTAACTTGACAATCCAAGCAATATTTTTCAAATTATCGAATGCCAAAGAAATGGATACGGATGCCGGATGAACAGACAGATGGACAGATGGATGGACAGACAGATAGACAGACACGGATGGATGGGTAAAGGATGGACGTATGGCAGATGGCCACCCCAGATGCCGGCATTATGTGTACCATACATAGTATGGGTACACATAAAAATTGTTTGGGTTAAGAAGCTCTTAGACCCGGAAAACTCATCACAGTGGAAAACACTGGCACTTGATAACTTTGAAAAATTTGGATTCAACAATGTTTGGTATTTTACAAAAGACGGTTTTCAAAAATTATCGGAATCAATGCCCCCATTCTGGCGGGATATTGTAATTTCGTGGTCACTCCTTCAAGACAATTCTATATCAACATATAAAGATATTTTATCACAACTAATATTTTATAATAAAAGTATCAAATTAAATAATGTGTGCTATCGTTTAGAAAAATGGTTTGCAGCTGGTGTGTTTTTTATAAATGATATTGTAGATTCTAAGAGAAATTTCATAAGACATGGTGCCTTCAAAACCAGATACAACTTAGATATCCCGTTCACTACATATTTGAGATTGATAAATGCAATACCCCAAAACTGGAAAAAAATAATCCAAGAATGTACACAAAAAATTGATGTTGTGGAGTATGCATAAGTATCCCATTTAAAGTCAACTGCCAAAGTTAATAAAGATTTTTACGGTCTTTTTCTGAACAAGATAGCTGTACCAGAAAGAAAACCCAAAGCAAAATGGAGCGATGAGGTTAGATATGATATATGCACAGACGAATGGCAATATGTATACATGTGAACATTCACTTCTACCAGTGACACATATTTACAGACACAACAGTTCAAAATAAATCATTGTACATTAAACACCAATTCTAAACTATTTCGTAGTGGTCTTTCTGAAACTCGGCTCTGCCACTTTTGTTTTAACACAAAAGAATCAATAACACATCTCTTTTACGATTGTTCACATTCAAAAACAGTTTTACTTCAACTCATAGAAAAGGTTAATATTGTTTGTAATTCAAATGTTCAGGTCAGCCCTAAGGAAGTAATATTAGTAATGCAAACAGAAGCTCAGTTATCCGACATACTGTGTACATGTTTACAAATTTTTAAAAAATATATATATTTATGTAGTCTTGAAAAGCGGCTACCCAACTACACCACGTATACAGAAGTTTTAAAGAATTAGAGAGTTATTGATATATACTCACTCTATTTATACTCGTTCGGCAAGGCAAACAAAATCAAACTGAGGTGGGAGACAATATCTAAAATAATTAGTTTAATCTAAATGTCTTCTATAACCACCCAAGCCTATGTTGAATTTAGATCGAAAGAACTCATTCTTTACACATTGTATTTTTGTTTTGTCCTTATATATGTGTGTGTTAGTGTAATTTACTGTGAAAACTGTAAATAAAAAAAACAAAACAAAAAAAAACTTGTAATTATGTTTCTATTTTGAGCAAAGAGTCCAACGATAGCTAGGGTCAATTATTTCATTTAAATCAAATATCTGTTTCCTACGGAAGCATATTAGGGACATGATAAAAAATAATTCTCAGACCCAAGCAGTCAAAATTTCAACATTTTATCTTGAAATATCGACTTTTTATCTCGAAATTTCGACTTAAAATCTTGAAATTTCGACTTTTTATCTCGAAATTTCGACTTTTTATCTCAAAATTTGACTTACAATATCGAAATTTTGACTTTTTATCTTTTATTCCATTTTGATCTCCATCTGTTATGGGGGTTGGTGGGTCAGGATTCGAAATGGGGAAATGCTAGATTAGGTGGAAGTTGAATTAAAGGTGGATGGCGATTATTTCCACAATTTTTTATTTTCTGCTATAATTTTGGGGCACTGCACTGGGTGAAAGTCGCATATCTTTGTAAGGGTGATCCACTCCAGTGATATTTACAGACAGCACTTTTCGAGTAGTGTGTGTGGGGAGAGTGGGGGGGGGGGGGGGGGGGGGGAGGCAAGGCAACTTCTGCAGCACTGCTCATTGGCAGGTGGGAGAAACATGCGTGCACTGATATCATTTGGGTGTATTGCTTTATTTGTGGGTTATAATGGTGTGATGGGGAAGGCATCCGAAGTTGTGGGACATGTTCACAGAGCCTCATGTATATTATAGAAGCACTATTTGTACTTGTATTGCAACGTGATTTAACGGTACTTCGGCAATAACATGTGTTGTTTAGTATTTTATTATAATGTTTATTGGATGGACATACCTGTGTGTGTGGGGGGGGGGCAAATTTCTTGTGGAACAGCATTTGCCAAGCTGTATCCTTTGTAAATACGGTTTGGAATTGAGCGTCGGTTTATTTGATCATCAACTTTAGGATGCTGGGCAGGGATGGACTAAATTCTTATTTACCGTTAAGTAATGGATGGCAAAGTTGGTGGACAAAATTGGGCATATGTATGGGCAAGATCTGTTGCACTCGTTCGGAAAATAATATTCCACTTGGAGTGGTCGTTAAAGAATAAGAAGGAGGCCTACCCCAAGCTGGTAGAAATGTCAAGGTTCGGGTGTTGGGGGGTATTATTTGTGTTCGGTTGGTATGGCGAGAGTTTGTTAGAAATCAGAAGCCAGTGTACTGTCGTGCATTCTAATGCATTGGGAAATTATTTTATTCATCTTGGGGATAACATTGTGGTGGTGGCGATGTGGGCGGGGGTCACCCGTATTCAATATGACAGGTATAGCCAGATAACAGATAATTGTTGGTTGTTTCAGCATGGTTTTGGTCACTATGACTGACAGAGCTGCATGCTGACCATCACTTCTGTTGGTGGAATCAATACTCTTCCATAGTTTATTTACACTGGCGCCCAACGTTTTAATGAAACTAACGCTAGAATGGTATGCCCCAGGCCTCAAGCTAAAAGGGTGGAGAGAGGGGGGTGCATCCCATGATCCTGTCCGTGTCGAAATTTTTCAAGTTGTCTGTCGGAAAAAATGGCCACCCGCACGACAATGATGCCACAATTTTCATTGTGCAAAACTATCTTTAGGTTTTATATATTCTTTGTGTGTAAACGCTTGTTTGTTTATTATTATTATTTTAAAGAATTACTTTTGTGAAACGAAAGGAATTCTTGAAAATAATAATAATAAAAAACGAACGTTTGGGGACCCGTATATTGTTTTTTCCCGGAAGAGTACAACAGTCCACACCCATAAAAAGTCCAGTTTTATCCCTTGAATTTGCCAGTCCTTTTGCTAACGATCAATAGGAATATAATACACCCGATTACACAGCTTCCTAAAGTTTACGGCGAAATACATCCAAATGATCTCAGTGCGCACTTGCTTCTCCTACCCTCGCAAAGTGCTGCCCAATAAATATAAGTTTTACCCAGTGCGCTGCTCAAAAACTTACAGAATACACTTCTGGCATTGTATCCCCTACAACTTAACTTGGTAGTGGTCAGGGGGGTTGGCGGCGAGGTCGTAAGGGGAGGGGTGTATTTGTTGTTTATCCACACAATGACGCTTCACTTGGGTGGCATGCATCTCATTCTGATTCTCGTTTTTAATTTTTCCTTCTGTAATGTTTCGGCGGTGTACTTGGTAATTCTTGAAAGTAATAAAGATTGAGACCAAATGTTATAAGTGGAGTGCTCACTGATTGAAGGCAGACATTTTCTTTTGTTTATATTTTGATTTGGGGGAGTTCAACAAAGGTCAACTTGAAGGAGTCCACTAGAAGAAGTATGGAAGGACAAAAGAGTGTCTCCCAATATACAGATGTATGTGTTTAACACTTTTTTTTCTTTTTGAAGTTGAGTTCATCATATCACCAAATATCCTTCAAATTGGAGTAGCAGTGGTTGAGATACAAAGGAGAATGTTGGTGTGGGTTAGATGACAGAGGTCTCCACGGCACTAGATGTGCCTTTGACTTTCCAACTTCCAGGTCCGGGGCATAATAATCACAACACACCCACCTTATCAATTCATAATTTCAGTAAAATAAACAGAATTATCAATTTTAATTAATTTATAAATGATGGGAAAATATTTGGCTTCTATCGCCTTCTCGTACTATTACCACAAACATCTGCAGTCAGAACGATGTTGACAAATGAAACTGAACGCATGTGGTCTGGTGTGTCGGGTTAAAAAGTAACTCGGTACGGATAATGAAGAAATTGCGAATATTTCGTGTATTTCATTTGTTTAAATGCCAATTGCGGCTAATTCTGACCGAGGATTCGTTAATTCGTTTCGGTTTTGACCATCACGGTCACGCTGACAGCTGTTATGTTTATTATGATATGCAAATTGGGAGATAGTTTCCGGTAAAGGAGATTTGTCACATTTGTCAGTGTAAAACGATGACAAAAGACACTGATCGACGCTTGTGTTGGTATGGTTGGTTGCAAGAAAAAACTAAATTCTCAGCATCGCCCAAACACATCTTATTTAAAAGAGCGAATGCATCATTTTCAACCCATCTTCAATCGGTCCTTTGCCGACATCAACACAGTCCGTGGTGAAGATCCATGGTTACAATGAAGTAAATAACTTCACAACATCGGGGAAATCAACACGCACAATATAGTTTCAGGTCACTTGAAATATACTTCGAGAAAAAAGTGATTTTTTACTTTTTATGAATATTACCTTATTTTATGTGTATCATCCCGATTTTATACACTAGGTTATTTTTTTTTATAAATGGTTCATGTTTGTCTTTTTAGTGTGCAATAATTCAGATTTTTTGTCAACAAAAAAGTTCAGACAGCCTGTAGAAACTGCATGTCACTGGAGGGAATTTCAAACCATATTTTGCAGTTATGACATTAACAGCTCAAGTATTTGCTGTCACCTATTTGCAAATCCGCTCATACATTGTCTTGAACAAATAAAGGGCGTGATTACGTCCCTTCATTCTTGCGATCGCCCAAAATGAGTATTTCTGCAAGAACCACATTGTAATCACATGACCGGAATAACATCATTGAAACATGGCCACATCCGGAACATCCAAAATTTGTGTTGGTGGTATTACATTCCAACATCAAAACACACCAGAGTGTGTGTCATAAAAATGCTTTCTCCGAGTCTGTAGTATGTTATCATTACATTGAGGACAAGGCTTTCAAATTACCAATCATTTTGAGGTTTTACAGGTTCGGTACTTATGCCACTGACAAATTAATGTTTTTCAAATTCATAAAATTCACTTTTTTTCCTGAAAAAAATTATATGTACCGTTTCTATGCACTTTACTCATTATTTTGATATATAATTTGCCTTTCCTTACTTCTCTTATCTGTTTCTGGGGCATTGGGAAAAATGTCAACAAACTGACCAAAGTTACGTTGGACTACCCCTTAACGGAACTCTCAATGGCTGGAGGTGGGGTGGACAGCATTCTTGTCCTGTCAGTTCGGTGAGAATTTGTTAGAACTCAGAACCTGGTGTATCGGAATCTATCACACACTGCTAATGAACAAAATACCATGTGCATACCAAGCGAGATGAAATCTCGACTTTTTATCTCGAAATTTTGACTTTTTAGCTTGAAATTTTGACTTTTTATCTCAAAATTCCCTCCCCTCCCCCCACCCTCCCTAGAGATGTTACATACCAAAGATGTAACCATTCGGATTGGTGGATCTGAAGAAGATTTTTAAAGAAATTTCCTCATATTACACTAAGTTAAAATTCAGGCTACCATAGGGAGCCCAACTATTAAACCAGGGACCAGATTTGAACAAATTTGAATCTGACCTCCCGAGAGGTGTGGTATACCAAATATAAAAGGTTTCTGACTGGTGAATCCGAAGAAGATGCTTGAAGAAATTCACTTACACATGTATTGCTCCAAGTTAAAATTTGGGCTCCCATAGTGAGCCCAAAAATATTATCCCAGGCATTCTATTGAAGAAACTGTTTGTGCAACAGAACTGTCTGATTTTTAAAGAAATTTCATCATATTGCTCTAAGTTAAAATTCGGGCACTACCATAGGGAGTCCAATTATTAACACACACCCCTCCCCCCAGAGATGTTGCATACCAAATATGAAACCATTCAGATTAGTGGGTCTGAAGAGAAGAATTTTAAAGAAATTTCCTCAAATTGTGCGAAGTTAAAATTTGGGCAACCAAAGAGACACCAAATATGAACCCAGGGACCCGATTTGAACATGAATCTCTCCAACATGACCCCACCCCAATGGATGCTGTGTACCAAATATCTAAAGATTCTGATCATTTGTTCTGGAGAAATTGTTTTTAAAATGTTTGCAAATATACTGATTCAGCATTCCACCCAACCCCCCCACCCCCACCCCTCCGCCTATGATGCCTGCCTCAGAACACCATGACACAACCAATGGCAATTCTACTGGTCCGAAGAATGCTTCATAACAAATAACAGTTCTCTGTTCTGTGTGGTTTGGGAAATAGGGGCATTTGAAAATATACACCTGGAACTCAATTAAGCACCCCCTGAAATTATTCATGACAGAGAAGTTGCTGTTACTGATTATTATGTTTTAATGATTGCTATGTCTTGCAGTACATTTCATCTGGTGAAACATGATGTTTCTGGTTGATAGCGTACCCCAAACATATCCCCTCGCGAAGCATGATTCCCAGAATATCACAAAAAGCACTATCATCCACATGCATCATCTGGGTATAAAACAAGAAAATTTGTCACTTCTTTTATCTATAAATGTTGACATGGCATGGAGGAGACTGTCAGAGGCACTAAGATGGCAAATTGTTGGCACGCATGCAACAGGCATGTCATTCATTCAAAGCTATTGGAAGGCTACTTGGCTTTTGCCATTCTGTCATCAGCAGACTTGTCCGAAAACATCAACAAACCAATGATGTTAAGGACTGACTAAGGCCTGGAAACCCCAAAAGACCTCTCCTTGGGAAGATCAGAGTCTGGTCTGCGTGAACCCTTTGCTTCAAGTGGGGTTCTGAATCACCGTTGGCTCCCCAACCGGCATTTGTGCAACAGAACTGTCTGTCTCAAAGCACTGGGTATGAGGTCCAGAAGGGTCAACAAGTGTCCAGCTCTGTCCGATCAACATTTGGAGTGGTGTATGGCAAACAACATTGGAATCTCAGGACATGGAGGAGAGTTCATTGATCAGACGAGAGTAGGTTCCTGCTTCACGTCACAGATGGTTGCATGAGGGTGTTGAGGCATAGAAATACTGCTTACGTGCTCAGGAACATCAGACATACTGGTCCTTATGGTGGAGGATCAGTAACGATCTGGGGATGCCTATCTCATGATTGTAAACTTGATATGGTGACTGTACGTGGGAATCTCAATAGTCATCAGTACATCCGGGAAATTCTCAATCCAGTTGTTGTGCCTTATTTTGACAACCACCTGTTGCCTATTCATCCTGTATTCATGGACGACAATGCAAGGTCACATCGATCCCATGCTGTGAAAGCATACATTCAGAACAACGCTATTACAACACTGCCTTGGCTTGCAATGGGCCCCGATTTGAATTCCTTGGATGCCGTGTGCAAGCAGGAGATCCACCTGTACAGAATTTGGCCGATTTGAAAGCTGCATTGCATGAGTAGTGACAGCAGTTACCTCTGGACCATATCAGAAGGCTCACTGGTAGTATCAGGAGGAGGGTTCAGGATGTCATCCGGACATGCAGTGGATACACACGCTACAAATGTCAGACACTGCTATTGTGTTCAGGAGATCACAAGTTACATTTTT
Source organism: Pictodentalium vernedei (assembly GCA_031216915.1). Classification (NCBI taxonomy): domain Eukaryota; kingdom Metazoa; phylum Mollusca; class Scaphopoda; order Dentaliida; family Dentaliidae; genus Pictodentalium; species Pictodentalium vernedei. The sequence goes on from CM062288.1 coordinate 301,201,754, forward strand.
TGTCTGTAATTAGCGGCACTGTTTCATCATGGACCGTCCCAGCACCATACTCGTTAAGGGAACATTTTTCCATCAAAAATATTAGTGACAGATATGTGAACTTAGAGCCATTAAAATACTGCACATTTTCATCATTGTGTTGTCTTTCATTTGTCAATAGACCATTCTTTCCGAAACAATCACCTTTGGTCATCTGAAAGATGGCATGAAAGTAATGTAACGTATTCTGGAAATGGGTGAATTAAAAGGAACAAAGGAAGTAATTCACAGAGTATTAAAGTAGAGGGCAGAAATACAGACGATCAGGACCAAATTGCCTCAGCACTTGTGAAGGACTGGGAAAAGGTAAACGATAAGCGATGAGGCATGGGGAACCCACCGGAGTGCCACACTGAGGTAGAGAGAATTCATTAAACTTTGTGTGTGGCAAAATAAAAACCGAGGAGGTACAAAAAGTAATCTCAAACTTAAGAAGTGGAAAAGCAGCAGGGATGTACTAAATTCCTGAGTTCCTAAAAAATGGGGACGAGGAACTCTGTAAAAGCTCAACAACCTTATTCAATTTAGCCCTAGAAAAACAAGATGTTCCAAAAGAATGGGAGAAAGCAAGGTTACATTTATACACAAGAAGTGGAAAAGGATGCAAGCGATGGGGAACCCACTGGAGTGCCACAATGAGTAAGAGGAAAATCTATCAAATTTCATGTGCAGCGAAATAAAAACCGAAGAGGTACGAAAAGGGATCTCAAAATTAAGGAACGGAAAAGTGGCAGGGATGGATGAAATTCCTAATGAGTTCCTAAATGAAAGTGTCAATGACACTGTAGCTTAACTTGTGTGTTGTGTTTGATGAAAAAGATAATGTTCAATGCAGGGATTTTTCTACCCTTTTTGGGAAAGGGTCCAGGGGCCTTTCCAGTTGGGAAAATTAGCGTCGCGGGGGTCAAAATTGGGAATTTATGTGAGCGACTGGCGACAAAAATAAATGAACTTACCAGCATGTTATCCTGGTGAGAAATCAATGTTTTAGTGAGTGATTATACGCGCCCCGACTTACCTGGTTGGTGGTGACAGTCGGTGGGAGCACTACCCCCTCTTTTGCCAGGGATTCACCTGTCTATTGATTATGTCCTCACACATGACTTCCTATAAGAAAACTTGTACTTTATCTTAAACTACTCAACAGAATAACAGAACTTGAAACTGGTTTTTGATTTCAAATAATGTAATCAGTGTCTATTATTTAAATAAAATTTAAATGAACAAAAAACACAACACTTGTGATGTTGTCTGTTAATTTGCAGGTCCAACTCAATGTCATTGCTACTTACTTAGTAACAGTAAGTGTGTGTTACTGTAGGAAATGTTGGATTAGTAATTTACACAACTGTTCCGAATTCAGGTGAAAGGTAAGTTGCATTGTGAACTTCACAATGTAACTTTCCTATCACCTGAATTCTTGAACTCATCTATGATCCAATCTATGTCTGTCTGGTTTAGTGTGGGTGGCCCTGAGCATATTCGCATAAGACTATCAAGTCTGTCTTGTCCCAGTCTGTTGCGCAGTGGAGTGCACAATAGATTCATCAAAGAAAATGACCTCTCTACAGAAGCTGTAGATGCTGGTATAATTAAACTGTATCTCAACAGTTTCATCATGATTGGAAACATATTTTGCAGAACTGAGTCATTTTTCAATTCATTGTAGAGTTTTTTTGGAACATCGATTTTTTTTTTATTTTTCAATGAGAACATTTGTGACTTGAACATTGTGTATTCCGTAATGGCACTTTGCTTCAAAAATTCAGGGTCAGCCTTGATTGAGTGTCCCCCAAACACATCAATGGCGCAAGAGCCATAAAATGTTGCAAGCACATCCATTTCTTTAGACATGTGGTCAGGTAGGTCTACTGCATTTAGGGGCAGCTGTCTAGGGTCAAGTGCAGAGAAAGCATCCAGCTCTGGGGAAACTTTGAAAGCCATTTTCACCTCCTCAATAAGAGCATGAACAAATGGAATTCCGATTTTCTCAAGAAACGTTTCTGGAGTTGTATTTCCGCTGTCTGATCGCCTTCGCTGGGCTAGGTCTGTTCGATCATTTATTTCCTCAAACATAACAGTACATTTAGAAAAATATAGTGACACCTTCACCTTATCCATTTCAAGGTCATGTATCAATTCATGAAGTTCATCTGTACATTTTTCAACATGGTGTGCCACTCTGTTGAAGTCCACATATTGTCCTTGGAGATAGAAACTTAAAACCTGCAATGGTTTCAAAACATCGCACAACATTAAAATCATGGCCAGTACTGGCTTCTTCATGAGTACTTGGCGAATTCCATAAACTTTTGGCTCAGACTTGTTTGCATAAATCTGATCAAGTGCGTCAATGATTACAGCATATCTGTTCACCACTCTTACACAAGCACCATGGTGTGAGAGCCATCTAGTGGGCACTGCACGAATCATAGTGTAGGTTTTCTCACCATACACCTGTTGAAGTTCTTTGAGAACATGAAATCGCTGTGGAGAATACTCAAACAACTTCCATAATGACATGAGGGCATTGTCTAGTTCAGTCATTATTTTAAACTCAGGTTTGACAATCAAGTGCTTGATGCACAAAGCTAGTCTATGGTTCCTACAGTTAATGTAGATCGAATGTGGTGCAACATGTCTTATACGTTTCTGCAAACCCGACTTCTCCCCAGACATAGTGTTGGTTCCATCCAAAGCCACAAATTTAACTTTCTTAATATCAACACCTTTAGCAATAAAAAATTGCAGAATGTAGTCCAGTAAACTTTTAGCATCAGTCCGACCCACCTCCACTAATCCAACATACTTCTCAGTGAAGTCTCCATCACACTCCCACTTGCACAGAATTGACAGTTGAGTTCTGTTACTTTCATCTGTTGATTCGTCTGTTAAGAGGGAGAACTCAGTTGCATTTCTGAGTGAATTCAATGTTTGATGTTCAAGCCTGGCGCTAATACAGGTAAGTAGTTCAGTAGCTGTACTGGATGACAGGTAAGTTACCTCTGGATTTTCATTTTGAAATTCTTCTATACCAGGAACACCAACTTGTTTCAGAAACATAACTAAGTCCTCGAGATTCTCACTCACAGCCCATTTCTTCCTAACTAGAAAGTACTCAGCTTGAATTATTTTAGAAATGTAATTACGATTTGCCAATCTTTTCTGTTCATCCTTTTCTACATTTGCTTTTACAACTTTATCCCATAACTTGAGTAAAGCCCTTGGTTTTTCACTGCTGCTTTGTTTTCGTGTTTGAAATATATGCAGAGCCTTTTGGTGGCGTTCACTACAGTCATGTTTGTCCAACTTTCTGCTAGGGTGGGAGCCCAGAAGAAAACCTTGTTCTACGAATGCACGTGACAATCCTGGCGTTAGTATTGGTGCGAACAGTTCACAATACTTGCAGATATAGCCTTGTTTTGTCATATTGTAATACAACCATTTATACTCGGATTCGTATTTCATGCTGGCAAAGAGTCTCTTGTCCAATCTGTGGGCTATTTCATTATCGTAGTCTGAGTCAGATTCACTATTATCGCGATCGGCTGAATCAGTTTGTATGCCGCCAGTACTTTCAGTTTTTGAACTTTCTGCTGTTGAAACGTCATCGCGATTGATACATGTACTTTTGTTTAATGCACGGCATGAATCACTAGAAGACGTGCTCTGTGCATTTAAATTGCGCGATTCCGATGTATTATTAACATCTTCAGAACATTCTGACCACCCCTTGCGTAAAAACTTCTTGATCGATTGGCAATTAGCTTCTGTTTCCTTCATAACCCTTTTTCGGTAGTATTTTGAATTGTGTGACATCGTGAATATCAACAAACTTTCACAAAACGGAAGTGCAGTTTACAAGTTGATTGCCACAGAGCCGCATCAACCGTCCCCTGGTCGAAGCGAGCCCTGGTCGAACTGCCCCAAGAAAAATTCAGTCAGCAGGAGTATCAGACCTGTGTTCAGTTTGGGTAAAATAAATTGGGACAGTTCAGCCAGGGAACAATTTGGGATCAGTCAGCAGGAGTGTCAGACCTGGGGGACGGATGGGTAAAATAATTGAGGACAGTTCGACCTGGGGACGATTTGGGGTTTCATGATATCAAGTTGCAAGAATATCAAACTGGGGAGCGGTTTGGATAAAATACAGGTTATCTGACTCGATTTCAGATGAAAACGGAACTTAAAAATCGGTACCGTGGTTCAAGAAACACACGGTAACGAAAGTTAGGTACCGTTCGTGAACAGTTATGGTTTACAGCAATGCAATTTGTCTCTTTCCTTCGCTCACAATTTATTTACTTATTTATCGATGTTTGAAGGTCACATATTTATGCACAATGGCTAATCATGACCGTGGCAGTTTTACGGGTGGAGGAAGCCGGAGTACCCGGAGAGAACCACCGAGCAACGATGAGCAGCTGCCAACTCCCCAACATCGTAACTCCGCACTGCAGCACAGGCAGGGTTAGATTGGTTGAAGACATGCCTACCATCGACGTGCAGTACGCCTTAGTACACGGCGTCATCGTGTCCCCACATGGGCAATGGGGGTGAAGTGTCTTGCCCAAGGATACAACGAGGTTACCGCAGGTGGGATTCGAACTGAGGACCTCTCGGCTTGCAGCCTGCACCTCTACCTACTGAGCCACCGTGCCCCCCCCCCCCCCTTCGCTCACTGCGAGTCGTTCAATTATCATTGCTGCACATCAAGGGAGTTAATTTCGATCGCCGACATCCAGGAAAACATTGTCAATGCGGTTTCAAATCAACAGAAGTGAATGCCAATCGCACTGAAACAATTCACAATCGGAAGCCCACTGCTGAATATTCGGTCCTTGTCAGTTACAATCAACTGGTCACACAGAAATGAATTCCCAACTGGAGTCAATTGGGAATTTTTTAGAGCAAATTGTGAAAAAAAGAGACTATTTTCGATTGGGAATGGGGCCGATTATCGGCCCCTCTCGTCAGTAAAAAAAACCCCTGCAATGTTTAAGAAAGGATTATGAAATAAGACAAGAATTGTGATAATTGGGAATATGTTCATTTCTGTTCCCTGTATGCTATGTTTATGATAAAAGTAATATGAGGTGTACACTGTACTAAAGATCTGAGGGGTGGGTTAATATGACCTCACAGTTAATATATGTGGCCCTCACAGTTAACGTATATCAACAAAAGTTACCAAATTACAATGAAATTATTCCAAAATGAGTCATCCTATCAAGTTACATGAAAATCCCTTCATAAATATGCACTGTAGACTGTGCTAAAGGTTTTCGGGCTTTGGGCCCCTGTAGCCGTCAGTTTCCCAATTGCGTCCAAAGGGGACATTCTAGACATTATATGAAGTCAACCTACCAAGTTACAATGAAATCCCTCTATAAATACGACCTGTAGACTGTGCTAAAGGTTTTTGGGCTTTGGGCTCTGGCAGCCATCATGGTTGAATGATCGCAACCAAAAGGGGACAATCTCATCTGGGCATCATCTGGAGTGATCCTACAAAGTTACAATGAAATCCCTTCATAAATATGACCTGTAGACTGTGCTCAAGGTTTTTGGGCTTCGGGCGCCTGAAGCCGTCACAGTTGACCAATCACGACCAAAAGGGGATGTCATCATCAAAGCATTATATGGAGTCAAACTTACGGGTTACAATGAAGTCCTTCCATAAATATGACCAATAGACTATGCTAAAGGTTTTGGGGTTTTGGGTTCGGGAAGCCATCCAGGCTGAATGATCGCGACCAAAAGGGGACGTTCTCATCTAGACATTATTTAGAGTCATCCTACCAAGGTACAATGAAATCTCTTCATAAATATCACCTGTAGACTGTGCTAAAGATTTTCGGGCTTTGGGCCCCTGTAGCCAACACAGTTGACTAATGGTGTCCAAAAGAGGCTGTTCTCATCTAGACATTACATGAAGTCAACCTACCAAGTTACAATGAAATCCCTTCATAAATATGATCTGAAGACTGTGCTAACGGTTTTTGGGCTTTAGTCTTGGGCAGCCATCATAGTTGAATGATCGCAACCAAAAGGGAACATTCTCATCTGGACATCATCTGGAGTGATCCTATGAAGTTACAATGAAATCCCTTTATAAATATGACCTGTAGACTGTGCTCAAGATTTTCGGGCTTCAGGCACCTGTTGACATCACAGTTGACCAACCACGACCAAAAGGGGATGTCAATCATCTAGGCATTATATGGAGTCAACCTAACAAGTTACAATGAAATCCTTCCATAAATACGACCTACAGACATGCTAAAGATTTTTGGGCTCGGGCAGCCATCAAGGCTGAATGATCGTGATCAAAAGGGGACCTTCTCACCTGGACACTATTTGGAGTCATCCTACCAAGCTACAATAAAATCCCTTCATAATTATGACCTGTAGACTGTTCTAAAGGTTTTCGGGCTTTGGGCCCCTGAAGCCGTCACAGTTGCCCAATCGTGTCCAAAAGGGGACGTTCTCATCTAGACATTATATGAAGTCAACCTACCAAGTTACAATGAAATCCCTTCATAAATATGACCTTAGACTGTGCTAAAGGTTTTCGGGCTTCGGGCTCGGGCAGCCATCATGGTTGAACGATCGCAACCAAAGGGGACAATCTCATCTGGGCATCATCTGGAGTGATCCTGCGAAGTTACAATGAAATCCCTTCATAAATATGACCTGTAGACTGTGTTCAAGGTTTTCGGGCTTCGGGCACCTGTAGCCATCAGAGTTGACCAATCACGACCAAAAGGGGATGTCATCATCTAGGCATTATATGGAGTCAACCTAACAATGTTACAATGAAATCCTTCTATAAATATAACCTTTCGCCTATGCTAAAGGTTTTTGGGCTCGGGCACCCATCAATGCTGAATGATCACGGCCAAAATGGGACGTTCTCATCTAGACATTATTTGGAGTCAACCTACCAAGTTACAATGAAATCCCTTCATAAATATGACCTGTAGACAGTGCTAAAGGTTTTCGGGCTTCGGGCACCTTTAGCCATCAAAGTTGCCCAATCATGTCCAAAAGGGGACGTTCTCATCTAGACATTATATGAAGTCAACCTACCAAGTTACAATGAAATCCTTTCATAAATATGACTTGTAGACTGTGCTTAAGGTTTTCGGGCTTCCGGCTCGGGCAGCCATCATGGTTGAATGATCGCAACCAAAGAGGACAATCTCATCTGGGCATCATCTGGAGTGATCCTATGAAGTTACAATGAAATCCCTTCATAAATATGACCTGTAGACTGTGCTCAAGGTTTTGGGCTTCAGGCACTTGTAGCCATCACAGCTGACCAATCACGACCAAAAGGGGATGTCATCATCTAGGCATTAAATGGAGTCAACCTAATAGGTTACAACAAAATCCTTCCATAAATATGACCTTTTACCTATGCTAAATGTTTTTGGGCTCGGGCACCCATCAAGGTTGAATGATCGCAATCAAAAGGGGACGTTCTCATCTAGACCATTATTTGGAGTCATCCTACCAAGTTACAATGAAATCCCCTCATAAATATGACCTGTAGACTGTGCTAAAGGTTTTCGGGCTTCGGGCACCTTTAGCTGTCACAGTTGCCTAATCATGTCCAAAAGGGGACGTTCTCAGCTAGACATTATATGAAGTTAACCTACCAGGTTACAATGAAATCCCTTCATAAATATGACCTGTAGACTGTGCTAAAGGTTTTCAGGCTTCGGGCTTGGGCAGCCATCATGGGTGAATGATCGGCGTTCTCATCTAGACATTATATGAAGTTAACCTACCAAGTTACAATGAAATCCCTTCATAAATATGACCTGTAGACTGTGCTAAAGGTTTTCGGGCTTCGGGCTCGGGCAGCCATCATGGGTGAATGATCGCGCATTCTCATCTAGACATTATATGAAGTTAACCTACCAAGTTACAATGAAATCCCTTCATAATTATGACCTGTAGACTGTGCTAAAGGTTTTTGGGCTTCGGGCTCGGGCAGCCATCATGGCTGAATGATCGCACGTTCTCATCTAGACATTATTTGGAGTCATCCTGCCAAGTTACAATGAAATCGCTTCATAAATATGACCTCTAGACTGTGCTAAAGGTTTTCGGGCTTCGGGCTCCTGTAGCCGTCACAGTTGCCCAATCACGTCCAAAGGGGGACTTTCTCATCTAGACATTGTATGAAGTCAACCCACCAAGTTACAATGAAATTCCTCAATAAATATGACCTGTAGACTGTGCTAAAGGTTTTCGGGTTTTGGGCTCGGGCAGTCGTCATGGTTGGTAGATCATGCCCAAATGGGGAAATTCTCATCTAGACATCATAAGGAGTCATCCTACCAAGTTACAATGAAATCCCTCCACATTAAACTTGACCTGCAGACTGTGCTAAAAGTTTTGGGGTTTCAGGCTTGGGCAGCCATCACGGTTCATAGATCATGCCCAAAAGGGGACATTCTCATCTAGGCACTATACAGAGGCATCCTACCAAGTTACAATGAAAACCTGTCATAAATACGACCTGCAGACTGTGCTAATGGTTTTCGGGTTTTGGGCTTGGGCAGCCATACCGGTTGCCCGATCGCAACCAAAAGGGGACGTTCTCATCTAGACATGACCCCAAACCTGCATATGAAATTTCGTGACGATCAGACAAGAACTGCGGGGTGTAGCCTGTGCTAAAGGAAAATGTGAACAGACATCACAGACTCACAGACTAACAGACTCACAGACTTCCGCACGCATGATGGCAATAGCTTATCTTGACTATGTCAAGTTAAGCTAAAAATGGGGAAGAGGAACTCGGTAAAAGCTCAACAGCCTTATTCAATTTAGCCATAGAAAAACAAGATGTTCCAAAAGAATGGAGAGAAAGCAAGGTTGTTACATTTATACACAAGAAAGGGAAAAGGATGTATTGAACAATTATCGGGGGATTTTTCTCAGTAGCAACATTGGAAAAGTTTTCGGTAAAGTCCTGTATCTGAGACTAGAGAAGGGGATCAAAGCTACGGGTTTTTTGGGGAGAGATTCAGAATGGCTTCAGGAAGGGAAGGAGAGTCAATGACCATGTTTTCACACTATCCCAAATGATAGAATCCGCAAAGGCGAAAAAGAAAAAGGTGTTTATGGCCATTTTGGATGTTAAAAAGGCATACGATAGAGTATTGAGGGAGGGTATGTGGCGAAAGCTTGAGACACTGCGCTTGGTGCAGGTTTGTTGGAATTCTGAAAGCATCATATAAAGATGTAGAGAATGAACTTAGCCTGGGTAACATAACAAAACATGGTACCTATGGAGATAGGCCTAAACAGGGGTGCATCCTCTCACCAATTCTTTTTGCACTGAACATCAAAGAGTTAGGAGACAAACTCCTGCATAGCGATGAGGGGTAGCAATTGGGGACTTGAAGATCCCAGGGTTAATTTTTGCAGCAGACGACATGGTGCTATAGTGAGATATGGGAACAAATGGAGACTCGAACTAAATGAAAACAAAAGCATAAGCAAAATGATAACAATGGGCCATAAATTGGATCCTACTCATAGGTGGAGAATGGGGTTGTTTTGAATTCCGGAAGGTAGCAACAGACTTCATAGTGAAAGAGAGACAGGTGAGTATGATTATTTGGGGGTAAATATCATGGGAAGAGGCACCTTAACAGGGCAACTGCCACTAACTTTCAAAATATAGTTATAACGAGTGATTTTAATGAACACCATCTCACTTACAATCATAAACATATACACGAAATATCCAGGTCATGTTCCTTAGAGCAGCAAGTAATATTACCTACGTACATTATGGAAGAGTCTTCTTCACGCCTAGACCTATTCCTTTGTACTGAAACAGATCCGATACACGAAGTGGGAGTGCCTGAACCATTTTTTGCTAATCTTGTAAGGTACCATCAACTGGTGTACATAATCATAACAAGAGGCCCCAAGGAGCCTTAATCGCTCACCGGCGAAAGTGGTTCAAAGAAGTATTTGGGGTCACATTCAGTTAGAAATGGTTCATCAACACTACAAAGGAATGAAGTCATGAGAGACAAATTTTATGGAACTAGGGACATGGCTTGAACAGACTTGAATCTTACCCCCCTAAGGATGCTGCATACCAAATATCAAAAGCATTCATCTGCTGGATCTGAAGAAGAAGATTTTTAAAGAAAATTCCTCATTTTGAACTACGTTATCATTTGGGCTCCCACAGTGAGCCCAAATATGAACCCAGGGACTTGGCTTGAACAAACTTGAATCTCACCCCCTAAGGATGCTGCATGCCAAATATCAAAACATTTTGACTGCTGAATCTGAAGAAGAAGATTTTTAAAGAAAAATTCCTCATATTGACTAAGTTATAATTCGGGCTCCCACAGGGAGCCCAAATATCGACCCAGGGACTTGGCTTTAACAAACTTGAATCTCACACCCTTAAGGATGCTACAAACCACATATCAAAACATTCCGACTGCTGGATCTGTAGAAGAAGATTTTTTAAGAAAATTCCTCATTTCGAACTAAGTTACAATTCAAGCTCCCACAGTGATCCCAAATATGCACCTAGAGACATGGCTTGAACAAACATGAATCTCACCCACCTAAGGATGCTGCATACCAAATATTAAAACATTCTGACTGCTAGATCTGAAGAAGAAGATTTTTAAAGAAAATTCCTCATTTTGAACTATGTTATCATTTGGGCTCCCACAGTGAGCCCAAATATGAACCCAGGGACTTGGCTTGAACAAACTTGAATCTCACCCCTAAGGATGCTGCATGCCAAATATCAAAACATTTCGACTGCTGAATCTGAAGAAGAAGATTTTTATAGAAAATTCCTCATTTTGAACTAAGTTATCATTCAGGCTCCCATAGTGAGCCCAAATATGGACCTAGGGACATGGCTTGAACAAACTTGAATCTCACCCCCCTAAGGATGCAGCATACCAAATATCAAAACATTCTGACTGCTAGATCTGAAGAAGAAGATTTTGAAAAAAAATTCCTCATTTTGAACTAAGTTATAATTCGGGCTACCACAGTGAGCCCAAATATGAACCCAGGGACTTGGCTTGAACAAACTTGAATCTCACCCCCCTAAGCATGCTGCATACCCAATGTCAAAAGATTCTGCCTGCTGGATCTTGAGAAGAAGATTTTTAAAGAAATTTGCCTGAAATACACTAAGTTCAAATTTGGGCTCCTATACTGAGCCCAAATATGAACCCAGGGGGCCAATTTGAACAAACTTGAATCTGATATACCGCACAATGTTGCATACCAAATATCAAAAGATTCTGCCCACTGGATCTGGAGAAGATTTTTTTTAAAATTTGCCTGAAATGCACTAAGTTCAAATTCGGGCTTCTATAATGAGCCCAAATATGAACCCAGAGGGCCGATTTGTACAAACTTGAATCAGATCCACCCCACAATGTTGCATATCAAATATCAAAAGATTCTGCCTGCTGGATCTGGAGAAGATTTTTTAAGAAATTTGCCTGAAATGCACTAAGTTCAAATTCAGGCTTCTATAGTGAGCCCAAATATGAATCCAGGGGACCGATTTGAACAAACTTGAATCTGCACCCCCTAGAGATGATGTATACCAAACAGGAAAGAAATCCGCCTGTTGGATCTTAAGAAGAAGATTTTTTTGAATTTTGGAAAGAAATTCATGGGTGCTATCAGAGTTATGCCTCTTGTGGTGCCCCCTGTGGGTGCGGCAAGGACAACAGACAGCGGACGGCAAGTGATAAGTTAAGCTCCCTTCGGTGAGCTAATAACTGATACATCTCATCAAAAAGAAAAAAACTTTAACAAGAAGAATGTCTCTAAGGTAACACATCCCCCCCCCCCCCCCCCCCCCCCCCCATCTAGCAATAGAATGGACCGTAATGTCCTTTCTATTAGGCATCAGAGACAGAAAGAAGCGTTTTCGTCCCTTTCTGATAAACTGAGATCTTTGTTTATAAATACGTAAAGCTCTAACCGGACAGAGTAAAGGCCTATGCCTGTCTGAAGACGGAAGAGCCTTAATAACAATAGCTTCCGGATATTTATTAGGAGCCTGATTCTTAGCCAAAAATCCAACATTAGTAGTAAAGGTAATAGTGTTCCCGACACTACGATAGTGAGAATCGTCCACCAATAGTGCATGAAGCTCACTGACTCTTCTAGCAGAAGAGAAAGCTAAGAGAAATGCTGTCTTATAAGACAAGAATTTGAAATCTACTGTCTCAAGAGGCTCAAATGGCTTTTCTTTTAGTTTAAGAAGAACCCAAGCTAAATTCCATTTAGGAATTAATCTAAGGGTTCTAGGTCTATTTATCGAGAAGTTTCTAACTAATTTAGATAAAGAGACATTAGATCCAATTTGTAAACTATCATGATGTACATAGGTATCAGATAACATAGACCTATAACGTTTAATAGTAACAGGCTGCAGTTTGATCTCGTCAAACAAGTATACTAGAAAGTTTGCAATGTCTGGTATGGAGGGATAAGAAATATCAACAGAATGATCCCTACACCAACGACGAAAGACCTTCCACTTAGCCGCATAGTTTAGCGAAGAGGAGGTCCTCCTACAGTTAGAAATCGCGTCCACTGCTCATCCTGTAAAATGCTTGCCGTGCAAGAAGGACCGCACAACGGAAATACGTGAAGGTTGAGACCTTGCGGGTTGTGATGAAGTTGACGCGATTTCCCCTGCAAAAGAAGATCCTCTCGTGGAGGAAGTTTTCGCGGTAAGTCCCACAGCAGACACCTGAGTAGATTTATCCACGGTCTCTGTGGAGACAGAGATGCTACCAACAGAATTTTGCATTGTGATTGTTTTATCTTTAGCAATATTTGCTGGATCAACGGCGCTGGAGGATACGCATATCCTATCATTCCGTCCCACGAGATCGATAAGGCATCTACTGCATATGCTCGGGGATCCGGACATGGTGACACATACGTCTGCAATTGATTGTTGAGTTGTGTCGCAAATAAGTCTATCATTGGCCGCTCCCATTGGTAGCAAATCTCATTGAATACCTGTTTGTTGAGAGTCCATTCTGACGGCAACAAGCGACCCTTCCGTGAAAGGGAGTCTGCTAATACATTCAGACGACCTGGAATATGACCGACCGAAAGCAGAACTTGGTGTTCTAGAACAAACAGAAGGATTCTTTCCGTTAAATTGAATAATGGAACGGAATGAGTGCCTCTCTGGTTCCGGATATACGCTACTAGTGTCGTAATGTCGGACAGGATTTGGACATGTGCTATCTGAATAATGTTCATCCAATGACGTAGTGCAAGCCAAATTGACATCATTTCCTTGATGTTTATGTGCTTGCCTAGAAACTGCGGATCCCAAAGACCCTGGCACTTCGAATCCGTTGGGATCAATGTTGCACCCCAACCTGTTTGACTAGCATCCGTCATAATCGTAAAACTAGGATCCAGCAACTGCAGTGGAACTCCCTGAGTTAACCACTGAATGTTTGCCCAAGTCTGAATCTCTTGTTTCACTTGATTTGACAAGAGAACGTCTATATCGAGCGAATGAATCTTTACACTCCAATTCTGAGTCAAGAAAATTTGGAGAGGACGAGTGCGTAACCGCCCCATCGGAATGAGATCCGCAGCGGCTCCGCACAGATCTATCAGTCTCATGAACTCTCTCGCTGTAACTTTGTCTGAGTGAAGACAATAGCAAGCGTAACAACTGATTAATTTTGCTCTGGTTAACGGCAGACGAACGAGATTGTTGTGTGTCTCGAAGCTCATTCCCAGATGAGTGAATGACTTGGACGGCACCAGATCCGACTTCTCCTCATTTATTATAAAACCGAGACGTCGGAGTAATAGAAGCAGATTCTGCACATCGTTCTGAAGCGTTAACTTGTTGCCGTACCTCTGAAGAATGTCGTCCAGGTAGGCCGACGTTACCGCAGACGAATGAGCTCGGAAATGTATCATTACCGAGTTCATTATTCGAGTGAAAGCCCAGGGCGCTAGGTTCAAACCGAAGCACATCGCTCGGAACTGATATACAACTCCTAGGACGGCGAAGCGTAGATACTTTCTGAGTGTCGGATGTACCATGACGTGAAAGTACGCATCTTTGAGATCTATGCTTGTAGCGTAGTCGTTCACCCGAATACTCGCTCTGACTGATCGCATTGTCTCCATATAGAACTTCGGAGCGACGATCAGCTTGTTTATCCAGCTCAGATCTATGACTGGACGGAACGAGCCATCAGGTTTTCGGAACCAGAAACAGATGGCTGTAGAAACCCGGTGATTCCTGGTCTTCTACGACCTCTACCGCGTTCTTCGTCAGAAGAGACTATACTTCTGATAAAAGAGCATCTCTTTTCTGCGGATTTGACGGAAGCTGAGGCCATTTTGGACTTCGAGTTAATGGAGGCTTTCATTTGAAGGATATTCTTAGTCCTTCCGAAATTACCCCTCGGACCCAGGGGTCGTCCGTAATGGACGCCCACTCATTTATAAAACTCGATAATCTTCCGCCTACCGGAACACGATAGAGGTTCAAACCATCACCTCCTGGACCTGCGAGGCTTGCGGAGGGAGAAACTACGTCCTCCACGACCCACACCTCGTCCCGTCGACCTAGGGACGTCTGACCGGTTGTCTCGGCCAGAATAACGTCCCGTACATGAGTCGCTGCCTTGACGGTCTCTAGAATAAGACCTAGAGGACGTATAAGAACCTCTATAGGAACTTCTCTTGGGCGTACTTGTCCCAGAAGTGCCTGTCTTACTCTTTTCTGCTGTATCCGACTTTTTGGAAGCGGATTTGAATAGCAGAGAATCCGAAGCTTTCATAGTTATCTTATCATAGATTGCTGAAAGCTTGCTGTTGAAGAGAAGCTCTCTGGAGACCGAAGCGACTCTGAGAGAGTTCTTCACCTTACTATCCACGCGCGTGGATGTAGCTAGGGCTGCGTCACGTCTAACCAACTCCAGGTTTGCCACTGAAAGGGCGGAGTTATACGTGGAATAAGCTACTGCCCTTGACAGAAGTCTTAATGAGGATTGTATATCCTGGAATTCTTTCCCTTGAAGACATAATGATAACGCCCTAGTAAGGTGGTCTGCGTATGATAAAGCGTCTAAGTTAACTCGGTTCGACATTATTGTCGTTTCCAACGTCGTGGTTAGAATTGACAAAGACGGCGGTATAGACAATTCCAAGTCTTCAGCCTAGTCGTCTAGATACAGAGGAACTCTCGGTATGCCCTGTCCTGCCGTTTCGAATTTATTCCTTGAATTGATGAAAGGCAGATTTAGAGCATTTGCGGACAAGAAACCAGACCTGCCTGTTTTGGTAGCAAGCTTATATATAGCGTTGTTCAATAATTCGAATGTTCTTGTGACATTATTGGACTGTGTCGGAAACTCAGGGACGATGTCCCTGAACCGATCAAAAAATTCCGTGTCCAATGACGCTACCAGTCTCTTATCCAGAATAGCAGCATTCTGGTCCGACGGAACAACCTCTGGAAGATAATGCCGGATGAAATCTACGGCAGCTTTATGTTGTTCCGAAAGGGAAAGCTCCAAATCCCTTTCGCCATCCTGTCGGACCCTATGAAGTTCTCGGTCATCCGTACCTGATGCTTCAGCGGAGCATACCGACCCAGCGTCGTCGGATAATTCCTGATCCGACAGAGATTCTGTCGTTTGCAGGGATGCTGCGATAAGTTGTGCTATTTGGGATAGCACGTCCGTCACTGAGGCCTGTGGAGTAGCGGTCTTACGTTGCTTTGCCACTGGAAGCTCCGTGTACGTTGACTCCTGCATACTTCTCTTATGCGAACGTCCGGAGTCTACAGGCCTCGTGTCCCTGGCTCCCGGATGGCGTGACCTGGTCGCCGTGGAATCCCTGATTGGCGAAGCTAGCTGGATATCCGCGGTCACATAGCCAAGGTGCGGTCGTGTGCGCTGCCGTGAGGATGAGGAAGCCTTATCGACAGTCTCTCCGGACTGTCTATATAACGGAGCGTCCCGTGCGGCGGACGTATGCTCCGAATGCGAAACGTTTTGTACCACAACATCTGGTCCCAGAGGCTGTTGTACGAGAGAGGGACCTCTCTCGCTCGCAGCCCGGATGGACCTGGACGAGCTAGGAACCGGACTAATAGGCTTCCTCCGTTCTCTCCTCTGATCCGTCTTCACTGGGTGTGCACTTTGTCTATTTATAGTGCTCGCATCACCCAAATCTCCTTCCTGGAGTGCAACGGACGAACCAAGGTGCCGAACCATTCGATGAATGGACGCTACACCGGGCAAGCTAGCAGACGCCAATGCCGTCGATCCTACTAGGGACCTCTTAGGCAATTGACGTATTTCCATGAGCACTTTTGCCGCTAGCCCTTCATTTAACTGTGACGACGGAGGCACACTTTTGGAAGACATCACGGAAACATCACCCTGTTCTTTTTCCTATGAAATAGAGATTGATAAACTAGAGTGACTCTGCGGAGAAAGGACCGGCATGGCCTTTTCCCCGCTAACAACATACCGTGACACACGTTTCCAATGTTTGTCATCCCAATTGACACATACTGAACAGGTGTTAGTGCGACTACAATTAATACAATGATTATGAAAGTCAGAGGAAGATTTCCTCTTATTACAATTTGAACAATATCCTTTCATTGTGAAAAGAATACAAAAAGTCCTAGTACTCGATCCAACCCCTGAAAACAAAGATACATAATAACATGATCCATTAACATAGAAAAAATAATTGAAATCAAAAACTTTTTTTGAAAAAATATTTTTTCAGAAAAGCCCAAGTTTCTGAAAAGTAACGTTGAGCCCCTATGGATCCCAAGAAGCCTAAGTGTGGACAAAAATTTGAAAAATATTTTAAAAAATTAATGCAACACTCACATATAATAATAATGTATCTTGTTATGATTAAGCTAATACAAAGACAAGAAATCCCCCTCCACAGAGACTGTTGTCAATGTAAACAAGAAGTGTATAAACACCAGAAACATGACTCCAGGCACTGATAACCATGGCCCGAAATCAGTTACCAATAACACACTATCTGATGCAAAACAGAGACTTCCAGGGAAGAAACTGGAGAACATCAGATGGTAGATGCAGAACACTACGCCTAAACACCCATGGGTGAGGACGTAAACATGGGGAAAAGAACAGAATTCATTCTGTTACCCAGCTAAAACTCCCAAGAAATTTTAGTAATAATATTACAGAAAATATGCCAAAAGCATGGGAGAATAGCAAGGTGGGGGGACTTAAAGGAAAGGGAGAGAGGAAACACTGAACAAGCAGTGTAACTTTATAGCAAGAATGACAACAACAGGCCCATGCCTCGAAATTAGGCAACATAACATAATTTCGTAAAAAAATTTTAAGTTACAGCCCTGAATATTTCCTGCCACTCATTTTTCCTCTCCTCCTTCTATTTCCTCTTTAGATCCACCATTTCTCTAATATTTATGTGTCTGGCATCATTTAAACTGAGATTTACAAGCACAAATATCAGTCAGATGTGAACTGATGAAGGGCCAAACAAAGAATGATAACTGGTGCCAATTTCGAGACCTCCTTGACACTGCGCATGCGCAGTGGAGGGAAAGTATGGAGGACCATTTAGGACATGATTTTTTTGGTTTTAGATGCAAATTTTGGGGACTGGGGGGGGGGGGGGCAAAATTTGTGTTTGGCCCTAGATTTTTAAGAGTTAGCACCAGCTATGTACATTGGTACAGTATAAAAATTTTGAGATTTGCGGGACCTTATAATTTACAATTATAATACGGGGTGTGGCATGAAAAAACCCAACGACAGATGGCACAGTCCTCAACAACAACTTCACAGTTTACAGACTAATACGTGGTGTGGCATGAAAAAACCCAACAGCAGATGGCACAGTCCTCAACAACAACTTCACAGTTTACAGACTAATACATGGTGTGGCATGAAAAAAACCAACAACAGATGGCACAGTCCTCAACAACAACTTCACAGTTTACAGACTAATACGTGGTGTGGCATGAAAAAACCAACAACAGATGGCACAGTCCTCAACAACAACTTCACAGTTTACAGACTATGTTACAGAAAACTGGGTGGAGGGACATTGCTGAACAGAAATGTGGAACCTTTACAATTCAGTTAGACACAGAACTAACCATACAAAAGGCTAGCATCGAAAGCTGCAGCTGGTGTTAACTGGGTCACACCCCAACATATTCATAGCAATAGATATTTTGAAAATAGAACAAGCTTACCAGGAAGCAACCATATTACAACTGAATGCTGGTAGAAAGTTCATACTGAGGAAGAAAAATACTGAAAAGTGGATAATTTCTTCCGGCATTTTTAACGTCTACTTTGGGAGGGTAATATTAGTCTCCTACAGTATTTAATGGCCGAAAGCCGAACTCAGGCCAAATTAACACAGGATGAATTGATTCAAGGCCAAATTGACCCGCCCTACGGAGATGTTCCTTTAAAAATCTCCTGCAGATACACCAGTCAGAATCTATTGATATTTGATATGCAGCGCCCTAAGGAAGTTCAGATTCCAATTTGTTCAAATCATGTCCCCTGGGTCATATTTGGGCTCCCTGAAGAAGCCCAAATTTTTACTTAGTGCAGTATACCGAGTATCCTTTAAAAAATCTTCTTCACATCCACGAGTCAGATTCTTTTGTTACATAGCCTTAACATCCTTAGTGTGGTGAGATTCAAGTTTATTCAAATCAAATCCCTACACTCATATTTGAACTCCACATGGGGGCCTGAATTTTAACTTAGTGCAGTATGAGGAATATTCTTCAAAGATTTTCTTCTTCAGACCCACCAGCAGAATCCTTTGACATTTGGTATATATGTCAGTAAAACCTGTCTTCATAGACCACTGTCTTGAGAGATCACCTGTCTTGAGAGACCACATCTGCCAGGCACTGACTGGTTTTACTCTACAATGGACCTGCTATGGAAGACCACCTGTCTTGAGAGACCACCTTGTCTTGAGAGACCACTGTGACCTGGTACCAACTTGTATTTTTATGCCATAATGGACCTGTCTTGAGAGACCGCCCCTTTGAAGACTGAAACCATGACAAAAACGTTTTACCTGTTCTGGAATTGGAAAATCCATTGTGGTTATACGAACATAATTAAAAGTATTAAAAGCTCTTAATTGGATTTTAACCCTTTACCCAACGAATCGCCCACATCCGCCCGCGTAATATGCAAATTCAGCAGTTGAAAAAATATTATTTTTCAAAAAATATCAACAAAACCATATCATGTGACCCCTCGTTGGACTGAGCTCATTCCAATGAGGGGTCACATGATATGGTTTTGTCGAAATTTTTTGAAATATTTGAAAAAATGATATTTAAAATAATAAATTTTGATATCGTCCTCGTTGGGTAAAGGGTCAATTGCTATTCAGTTACATAACTCATTAAATATTGAGATGTTTTTATAAGACCCCTGTGAAAAGATTAGGATTATTGCTGAATAAATAATTTCATATATACCTGAAATGTGACAGATAGGATTATAAAAATAAATTTGTGTTGAAAATCTTCAATGGAGATTTTCAACACTAATTTATTTTTATAATTTTTATAACAGTCCATTTCAATTTGTTATAAAAACTTCATAAAAAAGAACAACTACAAAGTAATTACAAAAATACATTCTTCTCCATTTCTGAATTTTATGGTTGGTTATTCACTGACTTGAGAAAACCTGAAACCTGTTATGAGAGACCACCTGTCTTGAGAGACCACTTTTGTGTGGCCCAAAGGGCGGTCTCTCAAGACAGGTTCTACTGTACTCCCAGATTAACGTTTGTTCAGTGCTGCATGTAATTAAATTAAAAAACCTGACTTCTGTTATGATTTAAACTATGGAGATATGAAAATAGTGCGATCCAAATTTCCCCGCTTGACCTAATGAATGATAAAATATTTGTCTTCAATTTTTCTCAAATGGCTAAGATATATTCATTAACTTAACTGAAACAAAAGTAACTTTAACAATATTGAAACCAGCAGGATGCTTCTAATTTTCTTGTTCATGTAATACTTTACAGTACATGCATGCCAAATGTGCTGTTGAGTTTCTTGTTTTTATTGTTTATTGTTGTTTTGAAAAAAACGTATTATGTGATTGATCTGTCCGTCCGTAAACTTTCCAGCTTCCGGATAATAAATTGAGTTTGGATGTACAGATCAGTACCAATCTTGGTTTGTGCCTCTGTTATACCAAAATGAAGGTTAAGTTGAATTTGGGGGTTAGCTCCGATGCTTTTTGCAAGAGTTATGGGGCTTTTCGACTTAGAAATTGCACATTTCCATCAACATTTTGGTTTCTATACTAAACTAAACTTGCTTAACATTCAACATATAAGTTGAGTCAAAATCTGGTTTCATTCTTAATTATTTTCATGTGTCGCTACTCTTGGGATCCTGTCGGAGATAGACATATCCACATCACGCCAGAAAATAAGCAGACTGACATCTGCAAAATGAGGTCCCCAGAGGGTGAATTTGATGATGCTACCCTGCACAGCAGGGTAGCATCTCCAAATATACCCTCTGTTGTGAACCTCAATCTGTATTCGGATCTGAAACCTAAACAGAAAGAGGTACCCAGAGGATAAATTTGCCCACTGTATAGGATAGCATCAGCAAATTCACCCTCTGGGGACCTCATTCTGCAAATGACAGATTGCTTATTTTCAGGCTTGATCCACATTCGATTATGACATAGACATATCTACAGTTACACTTGAGTACTTAAGGGCTAGAGACATTTAATTTCGAAAAACAATCTATAAACATAATAGGTACGATTTCTAGTCCAACATCATCTACTTTTGTGACTGATTTTGGCTGTGGTTCTAGTTTGTCAATTACTTTTGTCACTCATTTTTGCTCCAGTTAACTTTAGATCAGTTTATAGAAATAGGAGTTATTTGTTGGATGAAAACAGTGGTTATGTACCATTCGAAAAAGCTTACAGGACGTATTATACAATGCCAGGAGAAACTCTTGCTCTATTTCCGATTGAAATAAGCAGATAACACATGCGCTTCAAAACAGTTCCGGACCATCATAATTATAGGAGCCAAGACGATTATCAGCATGGTCATATTCATATAGAATGGACCAAAGACTCCCCCTATCCCTTGTGGCCAGGGATGTGACTAACTGATGATTATTTCTTTTGACATCTCAAACTCTGGCAGCGGGAGGGGGGGGGGGGGGATTTTCATTTTCAATCCATGATAACAGCTGCATTGTTGCTTTTCTGATAAGAAATCATAAAAACAACAAATATCATCAAATACAGATGAAAACATGCTTAACCCTTTACCCAATGAATCGGCCGCATCAGCCCGCGTAATATGCAAATTCAGCAGTTGAAAAAATATTATTTTTCAGAAAATTTCAACAAAACCATATCATGTAACCCCTCGTTGGAACGAGCTCGTCAAGCTCTTTCCCACGAGGGGTCACATGATATGGTTTTGTTGAAAGGTTTTGAAAAATTTTAAAAATGATATTTAAAATAATAACTTTTTTTATCATCTGCATTGGGTAAAGGGTTAATGAAAAATGCATGACAACAAAAATGTGTAATCAGGTTCTTGGCACCAAACCACTATTCATCATGTCTGACAACCCCATTGGAAAATTCAAATTCCTAAACTGAGGTAATAAATCTGCAGTACCATTATTCAAATATGCAAAATGTTCAACATTTCATTTATTTATTTATTGGTGTTTAAGGTCACATATTTCTGCACCATGGCTAATCATGACCGTGACAGTTTTACGGGTGGAGGAAGCCGGAGTACCCGGAGAGAACCACCGAGCAATGGCGAGAAACTGTCAGCTCCACAACATACCAACTCAACACAAGCAGGGTTAGCATTGCTTGAAGACAGGTGCACCATCAACGTGCAGTACGCCTTAGTGCACAGCGTCACCGTGCCCCCACATGGGCAATGGGGGTGAAGTGTCTTGCCCAAGGACACAACGCGGCTGCCGCAGGTGGGATTCGAACCGAGGACCTCTCGGCTTGCAGCCTGCACCTCTACCAACTGAGCCACCGCGCCCCCACAACATTTCATAAAAACATAACAAAATTGTTACCCGCGTCATTGGAAAACATGGCAGTTTTAGATCCCGATTTGCACCACTAAAAGATGAACAAGATAGTCAGATATGAACACAGGGGCTTGATTGAACAAACTTGAATCATACCTCATTCAAGCTGCTACATACCAAATATCAAACGATTTTGACTGCTGGATCTGCTTAAGATTTTAAAAAAATATTCCTACTGTCACATTAATTTAAAATTCGGCCTCCCACAAATCCCAAATATTATCTGAGGAAATTGATTTGAACAAACTTCAAGCTGACTACCACCCCCCCCCCCCCCCCCCCCCCTCAAAGAAACAGTATACCAAATATCAATTGAGTTTGACTGGTAGAGCTGAAGAAGCTTTTTAAATAAATTTCCTCATATTGCACAGCTAAAATTTGGGTTTCCACAGAGAACCCAACTATGAATCTAGGGACTTGTTTTGAACAAATCTGAATCTGACCCCTCCAATTCAACTATAGAATAAAAAAAATGCCGATAGGATCACCGATGCAATGTCTAGTTGTGACAGCACAAAAGTGGGTTTAATCATTATCAACTTATTGTCCGTAAACCAACTGTTTACAATTTACTATGTAAAGGGTCACTGTGACCTTTACCTTTGACCTAGTGATACCAAAATAAATAGGGCTCTTTCTTGCACCAATGCCAACCAACCTATGAAGTTTTATGAACAAAGGTGGAACCATTGTCAAATTATCATCTGGAAACCAATTGTTTATGATTTATTATGTTCAAGGTCACTGTGACCTTGGCCTTTGACCTAGTGAGTCCAAAATAAATGGGGGTCTTCCACGCACCTAGGCCAACCTACCTAAGAAGTTTCATGAATGTGGGCCAAACCATTACCATGTTATCGTCAGGAAACCAATTGTTTATGATTTACTGTGCTGAAGGTCACTGTGACCTTGACCTTTCACCTAGCAAGTCCAAAATAAATAGGGTTCTTCCTCTCACTGATGCCAACCTACTTATGAAGTTTCTTGAACGTGGGTCGAAATTTACTATGTGAAGGGTCACTGTGACCTTGACCTTTGACCTAGTGATTCCGAAATAAATAGGGCTCTTTCTTGCACCAATGCCAACCTACCTATGAAGGTTCATGAACGTAGGTGGAACCATTGTCAAATTATCATCTTGAAACCAATTGTTTACGATTTTTTATGTTCAAGGTCACTGTGACCTTGGCCTTTGACCTAGTGAGTCCAAAATAAATAGGGGTAATCCACTCACCTAGGCCAACCTACCTATGAAGTTTCATGAATGTGGGTCAAAACATTATCAAGTTATCGTCCGGAAACCAATTGTTTATGATTTACTATGCTGAAGGTCACTGTGACCTTGACCTTTCACCTAGCAAGTCCAAAATAAATAAGGTTCTTCCTCTCACTGATGCCAACCTACCTATTAAGTTTCATGAACTTGGGTTGAAACATTATCAAGTTATCATCCGGAAACCAATTGTTTACAATTTACTATGTTGAAGGTCACTGTGGCCTTTACCTTTCACCTAGCGAGTCCAAAATAAATAGGGTTCTTCCTCTCACTGATGCCAACTTAACTATGAAGTTTCATGAACATGGGTCGAACCATTATCAAGTTATCATCCGGAAACCAACTGTTTTGATGTACTATGTTCTGGGTCACTGTGACCTTGACCTTTGACCTAGTGAGTCCAAAATAAATAGGATTCTTCCTCTCACAAAGGCCAACCTACACATGAAGTTTCATGAATGTGGGTTGAACCGTAGTCAAGTTATCATCCGGAAACCAATTGTTTACAATTTACTATGTTCCAGGTCAGTGTGACCTTGACCTTTGACCAAACAAGTCCAAAATTGATAGGGTTCTTCCTCTCACTGATACCAACCTACCTATGAAGTTTCATGAACATGGGTTGAACAATTATCAAGTTATCATCCGGAAACCAATTGTTTATGCCCGCACGCCCGCCATTCAAACTATAAGTCGAGTTTGACTTCGTCACAACTGGACTAAAAAATGAGGAAAAGATGAAGCCAACACAACCAGGCAAAGAGAATGAAAGAGTGGTCAAACTACAAACACTACCAATAGGAATGTAAGAGAGAAAGCAAAATGGAACTTTATAAACTCGGCCATATTAAAAGGGATAAAACAAAACAACAAAACCATTCTGGAAAAATGTAAAATCAAGAAAACGGGATAACATCGGAGCAGCACCACTTCAAGAAAAAGACAACTAGTGAATAACAGCAGAGAAAAAGCACATTTCCTGATCAAACAGTTCTCATCAGTTTTCACAATGGAAAAGAAAAGCATTCTGCCTAAGACTCCAATCCATGTCCATCAGACTATACCAACCATCAAAATCAACGAAGGCAGAGTAGCAAAATTACTTAAAAACATCAACTCTGCAAAAGCATTAGACAATATTCCAAATAGAGTACTGAAATAGTGTGCAGACCACCTTGCTCCATTAATAACAATCATATTTCAGGACTCAATAGACCATGGTAATTACTTCCAAATGACTGGCTCAACGCAA
Organism: Pictodentalium vernedei; assembly: GCA_031216915.1. Lineage (NCBI taxonomy): Eukaryota > Metazoa > Mollusca > Scaphopoda > Dentaliida > Dentaliidae > Pictodentalium > Pictodentalium vernedei. The sequence continues at coordinate 301,226,537 of CM062288.1, forward strand.
ATATATCCTGCATATTTAAAAAGGGAGAAAAACACGCAGCAGAAAATTAGAGCCAGCATCCCTAACCTCAGTGCCATGCAAGCTGCTCAAACACAAAATCTGCTGATATACTGAAACACCTAGTGGAGAAGCACAATGTATTAAAATCATTAAATCTTGGATTCAGGGAGGGTTACTCCTGCGAAACCCAGCTTGCAGTCACAACCCATGGCGTATTAAAATCATTCGACCAAGGCAAACGAGTCGACAAAGCCATACTGGAATTCTCCAAATCATTTGACACAGTCCCACACGGCAGACTCCTCCATAAAATTGAGAAATACGGAATCAGAGAACCAATACACACATAGCTCACGACATTCCTCGCAGAAAGTTAAATGCGAGAAGCTCTACAAGGGGAAGTCTTGGATGAAGCAACCATTGACGAAGGAACTGTCATGGGTTAAATACTTTTCCTACACCACATCAACGATCTCCCAAACTAAGTAAATCATCACTTAGACTATTTGCAGACAACTGTGTATTGTACCGGGAAATAAACAACAAGGGGGCCACAGCACCCTATATAACAAACTAACTTGTCTAGAAAACAGGCATCAGACTGGAAAGTCATCAATTCTTCACCCTAATCACCCATATACTAGAACATGTTCCATCTAACTCTTACCTTGGCCTACAAATACAGGAAGACCTTAAATGTATCATCTTCAGAAAGAACTCTGTAAGAAACAATGGTAGACCCCTAACTCTACCAGCTTGCAAAACAGACTAACACATACATTCATTTTTTGTGGGCACAGCAGTCGATTGGAACCACCTTTATGAAAAAGCTGTAGCAGCTAGCACAATAAGAGAGCTTAAAATCTACCCTAGCAGGCCATCAAGATAGTCTATGACTGACAGACTGACTGACAGACTGACTGACAGACTGACTGACAGACTGACGGATGGATGGACAGAGTGTAAATGAAACTTGATCTGTAAGTCATCGTTCTATAGTAGGTTATCAAAAATGAAATCATTCCGCTGAAGCGTTTCCAAAAAAAGTTCGGAAAACTGATATTCTGGCGCTTTTCCATATTTCCAAGGGCCATAACTCACACAAGAATAAGGCAATCAGCATGAAACTCAAACTTGATCTGTAAGTCATTGTTCTACAGTAGGTTACCAAAAATGAAATCATTCCGTTGAATTCAGTGTTTCCAAAAAAATGTCCCTAAACTGATAGTTTCCATATTTCCAAGGGCCATAACTCACACAAGAATAATGCAGTCAGCATGAAACTGAAACTTGATCTGTAAGTCATTGTTCTATAGTAGTTTACCAAAAATGAAATCATTCCATTGAAGCGTTTCCAGAAAAACTTTGGAAAACTGATATTTTGGTGCTTTTTCCATATTTCCAAGGGCCACAACTCACACAAGAATAATGCAATCAGCATGAAACTCAAACTTGATCTGTGATTCATCGTTCTATAGTAGGTTACGAAAAATGAAATCATTCTGTTGAAGCGTTTCCAAAAAATCTCCGGAAAACTAAAGTGTGACTGACAGACAGACAGACTGACAGGACTGACAGGACTGACAGACGGACAGACTGACGGATGGACAGAGTGCAAGCCTATAGTCCCCTCCGGCGATGCTGGTAGAGGACTAAAAACAATCCTATGATAAATGTGGCCTGTAGGTCATGTCAAAGAATGTTGATGCACAAATGCAATAAATTCAAACATTGTTGATAACAGCAACAGTTTTTGATGGAAATGAAAAGAAAATCAATAGCTCCTATCTTTGTCACCCTGCATGAGCATACAGAGTTTCAAAACAACCTGATAATGAATATGCCCTCTGAGGCATTCCCAAGGAAAATGTTAATCTAATGCACAAATGCACTATGTAGACGGCCATTGCTTGTGGCAATGTTTTTTGTTTTGTTTTTTTTGGGGGGGGGGAGGGGGGAGCGGTTTATGGAAATTCATATTGGCAAAGAAGGTTGTGACGTGGAGGGAGATGTGCTGGAACTGCTGCCAACAGAGAGTGGAGCTGATTGATCCTCACCCACTGAGGTGACAGGGGAGCGATCAGAATGATTCGACAACTGCAGGTTGGAGTTGGAACCTGCTGGAAGGCGTAGCCAACTAGACCATTCCAATCGAGTGACAGAGCATCTATGGCAGAAACCAGAGGATCTAGATACAGGGACACGAAAGTGTACACCTGAGGGTTCCAACAGGTCGCAAAAAGATCGATGCCCTGTGAAGCGTCCACTCGGTGGAAATGAACCAAACCCATCGGGACAGGGAGTCGGCTAGGGCATTCAGATGACCGGGAATGTGATGAACCACCACCCCGGCAGTGACATCATGAGCGAGCAGTAGAAGATCCCGAGCCAATTCGTACACGGGAACCGAGTGAGTGCCGCCCTGGTTCCAAATGTAAGCGACCACTGTTGAATTGTCAGACAACAGAAGGACCTGACAATTAGAAAGGTGGGGGATCCACTGCTGGAAAATCAGAAGAAGAGCAGGATCCTTCTGGTTGTTGTGAAGAGCTGCTTGATTCTGGTCCCATACACCATGAAGGGAAAGACCAGAGGATCCAACGTCTCACACCATCCAAGATAAGACGTCAGAACACAATCGGACATGGGCAAGTCCAATGAAACTCCCTGGATAATCCACTGAACATCCGTCCAGGGAAGAAGGTGACGATGAAGAGATGCTGGTAATTGAAGCACCAGATCCAGGGGATCGGCTTTCAGCCTCCAACGACTGAGAAAGTGTTGGAGAGGTCTGACATGCAGCCGCCCTAGAGGAATGAGATCCATCACCGAACTGCAAAGACAGAACAGCAGGAGAATACTCCGAACTGTTACAGACATTGACTGGGTCAGAGTTGGGGCAAAAGCCGAGAGAATCACAGCCATCACCCGTAGGAACCGCCACTGTATTCAGCTGAGTATGGAAGTCAATCCCCAGATGATAAAACGACAGAGAAGGGACCAGGTCTGACTTCTCCTTGTTGACTCTGAACCCTGGCGACATGAGCAATCACAAGTGCGTCGACATTTGACTCCAGAGGGGCAGCACTGGACTGATTGGAGTGCCCCTGGAGGATATCGTCCAGATACGCCGAAGTTGTCACTGAGTGCGATAGAAGGCGATCACATGCAACATCAGTCGGATCAAGGCTCACAGAGCCTGGTTGTGGTTGAAAGGCGCGACCGTGAACTGGCAAATTTGCCCCGGAAAAGTAAACCTAAGATACTTTCGCAATGTCCGATGTAGAGCTGGTCGGTTTAACAAATCGAAACCGAAACTCGTTTTTTAAGTGAAAACCAAAACCGAAAATGAGATTAAAAACCGTATATTTTCGGTTTTGCTTAACTTTTGAATATTCACATTTAGTACGCCATAGATTTTGTATAATCAACAAAATGTCAGCTAAAATGCATGGTAGCATATCAATAAGAAACGACGATAGAAATGCCAAATGCCTATTATGCGATAAGTCAGTCATCGCCCAGTATGTAAATACCTCCAACCTACCTCGCCACATACAGAATCATCATGCCGAAGAGTACAACACTGTTATTAAACAAGAGGCCCCAAGGAGCCTTAATCGCTCACTGGCCAAAGTGGTTCAAAGAAGTATTTGGGGTCACATTTAGTTAGACATGGTTCATCAACACTACAAAGGAATGAAGTCATGAGAGACAAATTTTATGGAACTAGGGACATGGCTTGAACAAACTTGAATCTTACCCCCCTAAGGATGCTGCATACCAAATATCAAAAGCATTCATCTGCTGGATCTGAAGAAGATTTTTAAAGAAAATTCCTCATTTTGAACTAAGTTATCATTTGGGCTCCCACAGTGAGCCCAAATATGAACCCTGGAACTTGCTTGAATAAACTTGAATCTCAACCCCTAAGGATGCTGCATGCCAAATATCAAAACATTCCGACTGCTGAATCTGAAGAAGAAGATTTTTAAAGAAAAATTCCTCATATTGACTAAGTTATAATTTAGCCCAAATATGGACCCAGGGACTTGGCTTTAACAAACTTGAATCTCACCCCCCTAAGGATGCTACACACCACATATCACAACTTTCCGACTGCTGGACCTGAAGAAGAAGATTTTTTAAGAAAATTTCTCATTTCGAACAAAGTTACAATTCAAGCTCCCACAGTGAGCCCAAATATGGACCTAGGGACATGGCTTGAACAAATTTGATCTCACCCACCTAAGGATGCCGCATACCAAATATCAAAACATTCCGACTGCTGGATCTAAAGAAGAAGATTTTTAAAGAAAGTTAAAAAATTTATAGTAATTTATATATTTTTTATACTTACCAATGAGCCAGACTTAGCTGGTGCTAACTCCTAAAAATTCTAGGGTCAAACAGAAATTTTGCCCCCCCAATCCCCAAAATTTGCATCAAAATCCGAAATTTCAATGTCCCATTACGTGTACACTCCATATAAAACCGCACTTCGCGTACCCCACTTTTTGTGTAGAAAAGTGGGGTACCCAAGTGCGGTTAGGAGAGAAGCATTACATAATCATTTAGTGCTCGACGAGAAATTTCTTCCAGAGTCTGAACCTGATTAGCAATATTAGTCTTCAGTCAGTGAATTTCTAAAACCTGCATTTCATAAAATAATGACATAAAAATATTATATCTGTCTTTTCCAGATCATTGTACCCCGGAATAATGTCCGCTTTTAAACAATTCGCCCAATATTTTTCGAGATATTTAACTTGTTTCCGTATTAAAATAAAATGATTTGCCGATATGTCATTTGGATTCCCCCCTGTATAATTAAAGGTATGTTTATCGCCATCGAACATGATCTTGTCCACCTTCATTCTCGAAACATTTCATCGAGACATTTTCAAATAAAATTTCCAAATAGAGGAAGTATTTTAAAATAAAACAAATTCTGTGCGTTGCTATGTTTTTTAGATCAATAATGTGACAGTCTCGGCGATACATCCTGTCTTTACGAAGTGCGGCCCCTATTTTTCAGACTCGGGATCATTACGAACTCGGCATATGATTTAATATCATTGCAGATAAGCTGCTTCACGTTTACCTCAGTAATTCGTTTTGACGAACTAAATTGAGAATGAAACAGAATTAATAAATAAATCCATCTACTCCTTCCGGTCATTTTCGTAACAACTCGGGTGGATTTTTCAAATTAAGTTCAGTCTTCGGAATCATGAAATTTTAGAAGCCAGAGACATACGAATCATGGCCTACGGTAAACAAATTTATAGTGCAGTTTAGGAAGTGGAAGGCACCCACAATGGGATTTTCTTGTCAACTTCCAATATCTGAAAAAGGCATGAAAAATTGGTGGGGTCACTGGGGGCCGGGTAGGTATTTGCCCCTTAAACGTAGATTTTGCCCACATTTGCTTCCCACGTCCATCACACACACACACACACAAACTCTCTCTCTCTGTCTCTGCCCCCACCCCGCCCCGCCCCCGTAACCATGGCGTATTCACGCCTCCCGTGAGTCAACGATCAACAGTATAATCTCTCCACTTTTAAATCTGATCCGCCGCGCCTGGAAAAATTCTCCCTTAAAATTTTATATATTTTCCTTTTTTTACAGCTTGTGGCCCTCATTAACGGGGGAGGGGAGCATTCCAATGAGGGGCCATAAACTATGTGACTGAAACAAAATATGGAAATTCACTAAATTCACAACGCCAATTGCCGAATTTGGCCAGCACTCAGGCTATACAAAAATCTGCAAATTTTATTATGTTTAAGTTTTTGTTTCAAAAACATAGCTTATGACCCTTCATTGGAACGAGCTAGTGGATTTTGAGTCTTTCCATTGAGGGGTCCCAAGCTCTGTTTTGAGACAAAAAAAAATCAAATTTTTAGTTGTTATTAAAGAATTTATCTTGCAAGTGCCACCTGGTCCTGTAGGCGGGTGGAGACTATTGGATCACTGGATTTATCTTCCTAGCATTTGGTACGTTTTTTCTTGGAAATAGTATGTTTATTTTCGTGGCTGGAAACTGGGTAGACTGATAACATTTTGGCCAGACGCTGTTGTCTGTATGTTGGTGTTTTGGTAATAATAATTCTCCCCAGCCAGCATGGGTTTCTTTTCAATAGATGCTTCAAATGCTTCAGCCCTTTGACAGATTAGTAAGTAAATTAGCCTTAGAAAAGGTGTTGAACATATGACATACCAGTATACAATTATGCTCAATTAGTTACTTCTGTTCAGTGGCGTGTTAAATTAAATCCTTTGTTTGTTGTTAATCCCCAAGAAAATGTTAAAAGAAACGAAACACTTGCTATGTTTCATCATATCACATCCCCCAAATATAAAAATATTCACAGGAAACATTTTTAAAATCTCCTGAAATTTAGTGCTTGCGCGGTCTCGAGTCCAATGATATTAGCTACAAATAAGAGACTTCATTAGTTGAAACTTTGGATATTTAGTGCTTAACACGATGTCTTGATCAAGTAGTCCATAATATTAGCTATGAACACGCGTCTCATCAAGCTTTATTTATTTTTTATTATTTGTTGCTAATATTATTGGTGGACTGTTTCATTATCCACATCATAGTATGATGCCGCAACACTACCACCGAGTTAGGGTGAGAACGGTTTGAGTTCCGCCGAATTGAATAGAGCATGCGTTTTGGCCCTAATCTTTTCAAAATCAGCCCCCTCCAAAAAAAAGAATGGGAGCCAAAACTCGTTTTATCACCAATATCAGTCACCGCTGATAGGACCGATTCCCCGGGTTGAATAAGATGTCACGACGTTGTTCTCATGACCATAAACTCAAGTAATGTATTCCTGGGTGGCGTCATTTCGTTCCCGTGGGGACACACTTCATCGATCGGAATGGTCCCGAGTTGAATTATGATACCGTGTTTTGAAGTAGCTCCAGGAAAAAGATGAGAGAAGCACGGATCGGGTTTACCCAAATTGGATCTGATCCGCGTTTTGAAGATAATCTCCCCCGTGTCTGGGGTTCCATAGTGGCTGTCAGATAGAATAAAAAATGTGTTTTAATTTAACATTTGGGCGGATTATGATGTTATATCCGGACAAAAAGCTGATAAATTGCCAGTATGTTCAAAAAGAAAAATGTGTAGTTATCTGTACCCATCCATTTCGGTTGAGAATCAGAATGTTTTTTTTCAACAACAATGACCTCGATTAAGCGAGTTCAGACTATTTTATATCATGTAAATCCAATAGATGGAAGAGCCACACTGCTTCACGGGATCGTCAAAATTCACATTTTTTTAAAGATTTATTAGAACACAAAACGTGAATTATTGAACCGATTTTCACATTTAAAGGATTTTTTTGATACTGAAAATTCCCCCAAAATACATTTCAGTCACAGAAAAAGGATTTAGTGAAGAGAACTTATTATGTAAATTGCAAGGTGTTTTCCCAATCAACACTGATTAGTGAGTAAATACCTGCTGTTATATAATCATACATAATACACTCAGTCGATATTAGGATATTTTTTTTATATGAAGTGTACACGTAATGCTATGTGGTCCTCCATACTTTTTATCCACTGCAAATGCGCAGTGTGAAGGAGGTCTCGAAATTGGCGCCAAAAGTAATTCTTACAACCAGTGCCTGGTAAGCGTTATGTAATCAGCGGGGAGGCATGAGTTCCCAACTCATGGGAGGGCCATCCCCGTCTGGGTCATTGTTAAGTATAAAAAATATATAAATTACTATAAATTTTTTAACATTTTTATACTGTACCAATGACCCAGACTTAGATGAATAGAAAAAAGGCTGGAGAGCCTAGGACATAAAGGAAAATCCAATAAGCTCAAATACATGTAAACAGAATTATCACCTCAAAGAGAAAAGGAAAAACAGGCTTTACATGTATCTTTCTTATTTGTATCAAAAAAGAAAGACACAATACCATTCTGTAATTGAGCACAATAACATCAATGATCTCTATTAACATCCAGTATAACCCGTTATACTAATTTTTTAAAGGAAAGCCAATAAATAAAGGAAGTCCAGAGAATGAGACTCTTTGTACTCATTAAAAGTGTCCGAGGATTGTATATTAACGCTCGTATGACACTTGACATATACAAATGCTTCACACTGAGCTACACTTTAAAAATATTACATGAATGAGTTAAACATTAGCTTTACACTTTAAAACCATCCCGGCACCGACTCGGAATTACTGACTCCAGAGGAGGTATTCCCTTGCTTTTCACTATAAAGCAGGTGACCTAAGGGAACACCATCCCCACCCCCCCCGCCCCTTGCCCTGGGTCAAATACTCCAGAGCGAAGAGGGCAGCAGGACAGAGTCACTGCTAGAACAGAAAGCCTGCATAACTATAGTTGCAACTGTTTAGTGGACGACATTCTGAGCAACGGATAACGGACCAAAACAATGCAGGTCTCCAGAAATGGACTCAATATTTCTAAGATAAAAATTCGTGAATGTGGAAGGCTGAGACCAATATGCAGCCTTCATCAAATCTGTAATAGCAACACTATTAGCATAAGCCCAAGATGTAGATAGAGCTCTTACTTCATGTGCCAAAATCTTAAGAACAGACTGCTGAGTTGAAGATAATTTTTCATAAGCAGTACGGATAGTTAATTGAATCCACCTTGCAATAGAATGGACCATAATGTCCCTTTTATTAGGCAGCAGCGACAGAAAGAAACGTTTACGTCCCTTTCTGATAAACTCAGATCTACGTTTGTAAATACGTATAGCTCTAACAGGACAGAGTAAAGGCCTATGCCCATCTGAAGACGGAAGAGCCTTAATAACAATAGGTTCCGGATACTTATTAGGAGCTTGATTCTAAGCCAAAAATCCAACATTAGTAGTCAAGGTAATAGTGCTACCTACACTACGATAGTGAGAATCATCAACAGATAGTGCATGAAGCTCACTAACTCTTCTAGCCGAAGAGAAGGCTAAGAGAAAAGCTGTCTTATATGTTAAGAATTTGAAGTCCATCGTGTCAAGAGGCTCAAATGGCGCTTCTTTTAGCTTAAGAAGAACCCAAGCTAAATTCCACTTAGGAATTAATCTAAGGGTTCTAGGTCTATTTATCGAAAAGTTTTTCACTGACTTAGATAAAGAGACATTAGATCCAATCTGTAAACTATCATGATGTGCATAGGTATCAGATAGCATAGACCTATAACCCTTAATGGTAACAGGCTGCAGTTTGATCTCATCAAACAGGTAGACTAGAAAATTAGCAATGTCTGGAATGGAGGGATCATAAATATCAACAGAATGATCCCTACACCACCACGAGAAAACCTTCCACTTAGCAGCATAATTTAGCGAAGAGGAGGTCCTCCTACAGTTAGAAATTGCGTCAACGCTCATCCTGTAAATTGCTTGCCGTGCAAGACGGACCGCACAACGGAAATACGTGAAGGCTGAGACCTTGCAGGTTGTGATGCAGTGTGCACAATTTCCCCTGCGAAAGAAGATCCTCCCGTGGAGGAAGCTTCCACGGCATGTCCCACAACAGACACCTGAGTAGATTTATCCATGGTCTCTGGGGTGACAGAGATGCTACCAACAGAATTTTGCAGTGAGATTGCTTTATCTTGAGCAATATCTGCTGAATCAATGGCGCTAAAGGATACGCGTATCCTATCATTCCGTCCCAAGAGATCGAGAGAGCGTCTACTGCAAACGCTCGAGGATCTGGGCATGGCGACACATAAGTCTGCAACTGATTGTTGAGATGCATCGCAAATAAGTCTATCATTGGACAATCCCATTGGTAGCAAATCTGATTGAATACTCGTTTGTTGAGAGTCCATTCTGACAGCAACATGCTACCTTTCCGAGAAAGGAAGTCTGCTAGAACGTTCAGACGACCCGGTATATGACGGACCGATAGAAGAACTTGATGCTCTAGGACAAACAGAAGGATCCTTTCCGTTAAGTTGAATAACGGAATGGAATGAGTGCCTTCCTGGTTCCAAATGTACGCTACTACTGTCGAATTGTCGGACAGAATTTGAACATGCAAATTCTGAAGAATGTTCATTCATTCACGTAGGGCAAGCCATATTGACATCATCTCTTGATGTTTATGTGCTTGTTTAGTGGAGTGGACGAGTGCGTAGCCGCTCCATCGGAATAAGATCTGCAGCAGGTCCGCACAAACCTGTCAGTCTCATGAATTCTCTCGCTGTTACTACATCTGAGTGAAGACAAAAGTGAGCGTAACAACTGACTAATATCGCTCTGGTTAACGGCAGACAAACAAGATTGTTGTGCGTCTCTAAGCTCATTCCCACGTGGGTGAATGATTTGGACGGCACTAGATCCGACTTCTTTTCATTTACTATGAAACCGAGACGTCGGAGCAATCGAAGCAGACTCTAAACATCGTTCTGAAGCGTTAACTTGTTGCCATAACCCTGAAGAATGTCGTCCAAGTAGGACGACGTTAGCACAGACAAATGAGCTCGGAAATGAGTCATTACCGAGATCATTATTTGAGTGAAGGCCCAGGGCGCTAGGTTCAGACCAGAGCATCATTACTCGGAACTGAAAACAACTCCTGGAACAGTGAAGCGAATGTACTTTCTAAACGCCGGATGTACCATGACCTAAAAGTATGCATCCTTGAGATCTATGCTCACAGCATAATCGTTCACTCGAGTGCTCGCTCTGACCGATCGGGTGGTCTCCATATAAAATTTTTGAGCCACGATCAGCTTGTTTATCCAGCTCAGATCTGTAACTGGACGAAACGAGCCGTCTGATCTTGGAACCAGGAACAGGTGACTGCAGAAAACTGGAGATTCCTGGTTTCCTACGATGTCTATAGCGTTCTTGTCCAGAAGAGATTGAACTTCTCTCTTCTGAACGTTTAATGGAAGCTGAGATCAGCGTGGACTTTGAGTTAACAGAGGTTTTTCTTTGAACGACAGTTTAGACCTTCGGAAATAACCCCTTGCACCCATGGGTCGTCCATAATTGACAACCAATTGGTTAAGAATCCCGACAGCCTTCCGCCCACTGGAATGCAATAGAGGTTTAGACCATCACCTCCTGGCCCTGCGAGGATTGCGGAAGGAGAAACCACATCCTCCACGACCCGCACCTCGCCCAGTCGACCTAGGGGCGTCTGTCCGGATATCTCGTCCAGCATTACGACCCTATGTGAGTCACTACTTGGACGGTCTCCGGAGTAAGACGTAGAGGCTTTCTTAGATCCTCTATAGGAACTTCCTTTGGACATATTCGCCCCCGAAGTACCTGCTTTACTCCTCCCTGCTGAGTCCCTGCTGACTTTTTCAAAGCGGAATTAAAAGCAGAGAATCCAAAGCTTTCTTAGTAATCTGTTTATAGATTGTGGAAAGCTTAACGTCGAAGAGAAGCTCTCCTGAGACCGGAGCGACTGGAAGAGAGTTTTTTCACCTTAGTATCCACTCTTGTGGATGCAGCCAGGGCAGCATCACGTCTGACTAACTCCATATTGCCACTGAAAGGGCGGAGTTATACGTAGAATATGCTATAGCCCTCAAAAGAACTCTTAAGGAAGTTTGAACATCCTGGAATTCTTTCCCTTCGAGATGTAGTGACAATGCTCTGGTAAGGTGATCTGCGTGAGATAATGTGTCTAAATTAATTCTATTAGACGAGATTGTCGTCTCCAGTATACTGGAGTTAATAGACATGTATGCCGGCAATGACAATTCCAGGTCTTCAGCCTAGTCGTCCAAACGCAGAGGAACTCTCAGCACGCCTTGTCCTACCATTTCAAATCTATGTCTAGAATTGATGAAAGGCAGCTGTATAGCTCTAGGCGATAAGAAACTGGATTTGCCAGTCTTAGAGGCTAGCTTGAATATAGCGTCATTCAAAAGTTCAAATGTCTGTGACATTTCTGGACTGGGTCGGAAACTCAGGGACAGTGTCCCTAATCCAGCTGAAAAAGTCTGTGTCCAATGACGCTTTCAGTTTTTTATCAGGTAACGCAGCATTTTGGTCCGGAAAAACAACTTCTAAAAGGTGATGCCGGATGAAATCTATGGCAACCTTAAGTTGTTCGGAAAGGGAAATCTTCAGCTGTGCTGATTCCCTTTTACCAACCGCCTGGACCACATAAGAATCTCGGTCGTCCCTTACTGACTCTGCAGGGGAGCGAACCGACCCAGCTTGCTCAGACAGTTTCTTTACCGAAAGAGTTTCTGATAGCTGCTGGGATGCTGCTATGAATTGAGCTATCTGTGATAGCAAGTCCGTCACGGAGGCCTGTGGAGCCGCGGTCTTAGGTAATTTAGCCGCTGGAAGCTCCAGGGACGTTAATTCCTGCATACTTCTCATATGCGAACGTCCCAACTGGAAAGGCCTCGTGTCCTTGGCTAGCGGATGGCGTGACCTGGTCCACGTGGACTCCCTGGTCGGCGAAGCAGGCTGGATATCTGTGGTCACATAGCCAAGGTGCGGTCGTTTGTCCTGAAGTGAGGACGAGGAAGCCAATAGACAAGCCGCGTCGGACTGTCTATGCGACAGAGTGTCCCGAGCAGGAGGAGTGGACGTATGCTCTGACTAACGAACGTTACATACAACAACATCTGGGCCCAGATGTTGTTGTAAGAGAGAGGGGACCTCTCTCGCTCGCGGTCCGGGTGGACCTGGATGAGCTAGCTACTGGACTGACAGGCTTCCTCCGTACTATCCTCGAATCCGTCGTCGCTGGGTGTGCACGTTCAATGTTTATAGTGCTTGCATCACCCGAACTCCTTCCCTGGACCGCAACGGACGAACCCGGCTACCGAGCCATTCCATGAATGGTCGCTTCGCCGGGCGAGCTAGCGGATGACAACACCGTCGATCCTACTTGGGACCTCTTAGGCAATTGTCGATTTCCATGAGCACTTAGCCGCTAGCTCTTTATTAGACTGCGACGACGGAGGCACACTTCTTGAAGACATCACGGAAACATCACCCTGTTCTTGTTCCTCTGAAAAAAGAGACTGAAAAACTAAAGTGACCCTGCGGAGAGAGGACCGGCATGGACCTCTCACCGCTAACAATATACCGCAACACACGTCTCCAACATTTGTCATCCCAATTGACACACACTGAGCAAGAATTAGTGCGAGTACATTGACTACAAGAAACACAATGAACATGAGAATCAGAGGAAGACTTCCTCGCATTACAATTTGAACAATATTCTTTCATCATGAAAAAATATAAACAGTCATAGTACTCGCACTAACCCTTGAAAACAAAGATACATAATATAATATAATCCATTATAACATTTCGAAAAAATAATTCAAAAGAAAATAATTTTTCGAAAAAATTTCAGAAGAGCCCAAGTTCCCAATGAGAACAATGAGCCCAAATGGATCCCAAAAATGCCTAAGTGTGGACAAAAATTTTAAAACATACTTAAAAATTAACGTAACACTTACGGACAATATTAATGTATCTGGCAAAGAGCAGAACTAAACAGAAGACAAGTAATCACTATCAGAAGTAACCGTTGTCAACGTAAACAAAAGTGTACAAAAACTGGAAACATGACTCCAGGCACTGTAAACATGGCCCAAAATCAATTACCAATTTAAACACTATCCAATGTAAAACAGAGACTTCCAGAGAAGAAACTGCAGTACATTGGATGGTAGATGCAGACCAAAACGCTAACCACCCAAGGGTGAGGACGTAAGCATGGGGAAAAACAGAATAATTATTCTGTTACCAAGCCAAAACTCCCAAGAAATTTTAGTAAAAAAAAATAACAAAAATTATGCCAAAAGCATGGAAGAATAGCAAAGGGAGGGGGGGGGGGGGAGGGGGGAATAAAGGAAAGGGAGAGAGGAAAGACTGAACAAACAATGGTAAATTCATAGCAAGAATGACAACATCAGGCCCATGCCCCGAAATTAGGGAACATGAAATAATTTCGTAAAAAAATAGGCCGATGAAATCGTCAGATGTGTACCCATATGCGCAATTAGTAGAAAACTGTATGACAGAGGGCCACCACAGATGCTGACATAATGTACACCATACAAGGATTGGATTGGAGGAGTGTCTAATTTGATGGATAAAGGGTTAATATCTCCGGATCAAATTATCAGATTTACATAGTAACATCAGTAACCTGAATAAATATATAAAGTAACATGACAATCGGATTAATATTTTTTGAGTTATCTCGTGCCAAAGGGATTGGAGGAATTTTCAATTTGAAGGATAAAGGGGGTTAATATCTCCGGAAGTAACTTGACAATCCAAGCAATATTTTTCAAGTTATCGAATGCCAAAGGGATTGGAGAAATTTTCAATTTGAAGGATAAAGGGTTAATATCTCAGGATCAAAATAACAAATTTACACCAAAAACTATACAGCTCGGCACATCAGTAACCTGAACACAAATATAAAGTAACTAGACAATCCAAGCAATATTTTTCAAGTTATCGAATGCCAAAGGGATTGGAGGAATTTTCAATTTGAAGGATAAAGGGTTAATATCTCAGGATCAAATTATCTGATTTACACCAAAAACTATACAGCTCAGCACATCAGTAACCTGAACACAAATATAAAGTAACTTGACAATCCAAGCAATATTTTTCAAGTTATCGAATGCCAAAGGGATTGGAGGAATTTTCAATTTGAAGGATAAAGGGTTAATATCTCTGGATTAAATTATCAGATTTACACCCAAAACTATACAGCTCGGCACATCAGTAACCTGAACAAAAATATAAAGTAACTTGACAATCCAAGCAATATTTTTCAAGTTATCAAATGCCAAAGGGATTGAAGAAATTTTCAATTTGAAGGATAAAGGGTTAATATCTCAGGATCAAAATAACAGATTTACACCAAAAGCTATATAGCTCGGCACATCAGTAACCTGAACACAAATATAAATTAACTTGACAATCCAAGCAATATTTTTCAAGTTATCGAATGCCAAAGAGATTGGAGGAATTTTCAATTTGAAGGATAAAGGGTTAATATCTCGGGATCAAATCATCAGATTTACACCAAAAACTATACAGCTCGGCACATCAGTAACCTGAACAAAAATATAAAGTAACTAGACAATCCAAGCAATATTTTTCAAATTATCGAATGCCAAAGGGATTGGAGGAATTTTCAATTTGAAGGATAAAGGGTTAATATCTCAGGATCAAATTATCCGATTTACACCAAAAACTATACAGCTCGGCACATCAGTAGCCTGAACACAAATATAAAGTAACTTGACAATCCAAGCAATATTTTTCAAGTTATCGAATGCCAAAGGGATTGGAGGAATTTTCAATTTGAAGGATAAAGGGTTAATATCTCAGGATCAAATTATCTGATTTACACCAAAAACTATACAGCTCGGCACATCAGTAACCTGAACACAAATATAAAGTAACTTGACAATCCAAGCAATATTTTTCAAGTTATCGATTGACAAAGAAATGGATACGGACGCCGGACGGTCAGATGGACAGACGGACGGACAAAGGATGGACGAACGACAGATGGTCACCCCGGATGATGGCATTATGTGTACCATACACAGTATGGGTACACATAAAAGTTAAAAAATTTATAGTAATTTATATATTTTTTATACTTACCAATGACCCAGACATAGCTGGTGCTAACTCTTAAAATATAGGGCCAAACACAAATTTTGCCCCCCAATCCCCAAAATTTGCATCTAAAACTAAAGAAAACATGTCCTGAAAGGCCCTCCACACCTCGCCCCCACTGCGCATGCGCAGTGTCAAGGACGTTCCGAAATTGGCGCCATTTATCATTCTAATAACCAGTGCCTGGTAAGCGCTATGTACTCAGCAGGGAGGCAAGAGTTCCCAACTCCTGGGAGGGCCATCCCCGTCTGGGTCATTGGTAAGTATAAAAAATATATAAATTACTATAAATTTTTTAACATTTTTATACTGTACCAATGACCCAGACATAGCTGAATAGTAAAAAGGCTGGAGGGCCAAGGACATAGAGCAAAATGGAATACGCTCAATAAAATAAAATAGAGTCATCCCCTGTAGGGAAAAGAAGTAATAGGCCTTACATGTATCTTTCTTATTTATGATAAATTAGAAAGATACAACACCTTCCAAAAATTGAGCTTCATACATCCATGTACTCTATTAATATCCAATAATCCTTATACTAATAATTTTTAAAGTAAGCCAATAATAAAGTAAGTCTAGAGAATAGAGACTCTTATACTCCTAAAAGTGTGTGAGAATAGCATAATCATGTCCGTTGACATATGCAATATTCAAAAGCTATACTTTAAAAACTAAGACTTGAATGAATTTTATAAACTTAAACTTCTCACTAAACAACCATCCCAATAACAGCTCAGAATTACTAACTCCGGAGGAGGTATCCCCTTGTTTTCATAGTAAAAACAGGTGACCCAAGGGAACACCCTCCCCCCCCCCCCTTTTTCTTGCCCTGGGTCAAATAGCCCAGAGCGAAGAGGGCAGCCGAACGGAGACACTGCCGAAACAGACAGCCTACCTAGCTATAGTAGCAACTGTTAAGAGAATGATATTCTGAGCAGTAGATAATAGACCTAACAATAGAGGCCTCCAGAAATGGACTCGATATTTCTGAGATAAAATTCATGAATGGATGGCTGAGCGCAATGAGCAGCCTTCAAAAATCTATAATAGCAACACTATTAATGTAAGCCCAAGAAGTAGAAGAACTCTTACTTCATGAGCCGAAATCTTAAGCACAACTGCTAAGCCAATGATATACCATAAGCAGTACGCTAGTTAATAGAATCCATTAAAAATAAAATGGAGCGTAACGTCCTTCTACTAGACATCAAAGACAGAAGAAGCTTACGCCCTTGTAATAAACAGATATCTGTTTATAAATACATAAACTGTACCCGGAAAGAGTAAAGGCCTATGCCCATACGAAGACGGAAGGACCTTAAAATAATAGGTTCCGGAAATAGGAGCCTAACTCTTATGCAACAATCCAACCTAAATAGTAACGGAAGTATTGATTCCGAAACTATGAAAGTGAAAATCATCCATCGATAGTGCATGAAACTCACTGACTCTACAGTAAAAGAGAAACCAACAGAATTACTGTCTAAAAGGTCAGAATTTGAAAACTACTGTTTCCAGAGGCTCAAATGATTACATAGCTAAATAAGAACCGAAGTTAAAATCCGTATAGGAATTTAATCTAAAGATTCTAAGTCTATTTATCAAAAAGTTACTAACTGACTTAGATAAAGAGACAAAAGACTCAATTGTAAACTATCGTAGAGTGCATAGGTATGAGGTAACATAAACCTATAACCTAAATAACAACAGGCTGCAGTAGATCTTGTGAAACAAGTATACTAAAAACTAGCAATGCGTAGTATGGAGGAATCAACCATATGAACATAATGATCCCTACACCACGACGGAAGAGCCTCCACTTTAGTCGCATAGAATAGCGAAGAAGAGGATCTCTTATAGTAAGAAATCGCGTCCAAAGCTCGTCCAGTACAGTGCTTACAATGCAATACGGACCACACAACGGAATACATGAAGGTTGCGACCTTGCTGGTTGTGATAAAGATGACACGATTTACCCAGTGAAAAAAGATCCTCACATAGAGGAAGATTTCACGTTAAGATCCACAGTAGACAAGAGAGTAAATTACTCATGATCTCTGTGAAGATAGAGATGCTATCAACAGAAATGTATTGTGGTTGTTTATCTTAGCAATACCTGCTAAAACAACAGCGCCGGAGGATACGCGTATCCTATCATTCCGTCCTATAGATCAATAGAGCGTTAACAGTATTAGCTCAGAGATCTAGACAAGCCAACACATACGTCTGCAATTGATTAGCAAGCTGTGTCATAAATAAAACATCATTGGGCGCTCCCATAGATAGCAAATCTGATTAAATACTTGTTTGTTGAGAGTCCATTCTGACAGCAACAAGCGACCCGTAAGAGAACGGGAGTGCGATAAAACAATCAGACGACCCAGCTGAACTTGGTGTACTATAACCAACAGACAGATTCTTTCCATTAAATTGAATAACGGAAACGAAAGAGTGCCTCCCTGGTTCCGGAGATACGCCACTACTGTCGAATTAAATGACAGGAATTTGGGCATGCGTTTCTGAATAATGTTCATGCAATGACATAAAGCAAGCCTAAAAAACATTATTCCGCGGAAGTTAAACTGATAGCTAAAAGACTGCGGAACCCAAAGACCCTGGCACTTCGAATCCGTAGGGATCAGAATATCCCAATCTGTTGGACTGGCAACCGTCATAACAGCCACACTAGGGTCCGGCAACTGCGGCGGCACTCTCTGAGTCAACCACCGAATGTTTGCCCCAGTCTGAATCTCTTGTAACACTAGATAGACAAGAGAATGTATAAATCAAGCAATTCATGGATTGCCGGAAAGTTGCCGTCGAAGAGAAGCTCCTCCGAGAACGAAGCGACTCTGAGAGAGTTCTTAACTTACTATCCACGCGTGGATGTAGCTAGGGCTGCATCACGTCTAACCAACTCCAATCAGCCACTGAAGGGCGGAGTTATACGTGAACAAACTACTGCCCTCAAAAGAAATTACATTGAGAATAATATCCCGTAAATCTTTTCTTGAAGACGTAATGATAACGCCTCAGTAAGGCGGATTACGTATAATAAAGCGTCTAAGTTAAGTCTACTATACATAATGTCGTTCCCAACATTGAAATTGGAAAAGACATAAACGGCGAAAAAGAATATATGCAGTCTTTAATCACACCGTCTAGACGCATATGAACTCTCGGTATGCCCTGCTCTGCCAAAATAAACTATATGTAAAAAAGATAAAATGGCAGAAATGAGCCACGCGGACAAGAAACTAAACTATCATGCTTAGTAGCAGGCTTGTATATATATATAATATATATATAGCGTCGAAAAATAAAACACATGTTGTAATGACAATATTGGACTGCGTCGGTAAGTCAGGGACAAAGTCCCTGTACCGATCGAAAAATCCGAGTCCAATGACGCTAGAAGTCTCTTATCCAAGATCGCAGCAATGAAGTCCGAACAATAATCACTGGAAGAAATGCCAGAAGATATGAAAGGCATCTTCCGATACTACTAAAGGGAAAACTCGAAATCTTTCGAATCCCTTTCGCCATCCTGTCGGACCCTATAAAGCGTTCGGTCGTCCGTAGCTTGATGCAACCGCGGACCGCACCGACCCAGCGCCGTCGGATAATTCCTGATTCGACCGAGAAACCGTCAATTGCTGGGATGCTGCGAAACAACTGTGCTAACTCGGATAGCACGTCCGTCACTGAGGCCTGAGGAGCAGCGGTCTTACGATGCATTGCCGCAGGAAGCTCCGAGATCGTTACCCCCGTGCATACTTCCAATATGCGAGCGAACGGAGTGTATAGGCCTCGTGTCCTTTGGCTACCGGATGGCGCGACCTATTCGCTGTGGAATCACTGAATGCCGAAACTGATCGGATACTCGAGGTCACGTAGCCAATGTGCGGTCGTGTGCCCTGCTGTGAGGATGAGGAAGCATTAAAGACAGTCTCTCGGACTGTCAATATAACGGAGCGTCCCGAGCAACGGACATATGCTCCGAATGTAAAATATCTGAACCACAACATGCGGTCCCCTATGTTGTTGGCTTCCTCCGATCCGTCCTCAATCTGCCGTCACTGGGTGAGTACTAAAGTAATTAAAGTGCTCGCATCACCCAAATCTCCTTCCTAGACCGCAACGGACGAACCCGGCAGCCGAACCATTCGATGAATGTACGCTACACCGGGTGAGCTAGCGAATGTCACTCCGTAAGCGATAGACATATTCCATGAGCACTTATTGCCGCTAACTCTTCATTAACTATGACGACAGAGGCACACTTTTGAAGACATCTCCATAACTCTTCGAACAAGAAACCAGAAATGCTTGGATAGCAAGCATAAAATAATAATATATATAGCGTCGTTCAATAATTCGAAAGTTTGTGTGACATTATTGGACTATGTCGGAACTGAGGGACGATGTCCCTGAACCGAACCAAAAATTTCTAAGTCCACCGACGCTATCAGTTTCTTATCCGGCATCGCAGCATATGTTGTTCCGAAAGGGAAAGCTTGAAATCCACCGAATCCCTTTCGGTATCCCGTCGGACCGGATGAAACTTTCGGACGTCCGTACCCGCTTCCGCGGAGCGTCCCGACCCAGCATCGTCGGATAAAATATATGCGACAGATTCAGTTGATGCTGGGATGCTGCGATAAACTGTGCTATTAAGGAAAGCACGTCCGTTCCCGAGGCCTGTGCAGTAGCGGACTTACGATGCATTGCCGCTGGAAGCTCCGTGTACGTTGACTCCCGCACACTTCCTATGCGAACGTCCGGAGTCTGCAGGCCTCGAATCCCCGGCTACCGACCCAGCGCTGTCGGATAATTCTCGATCCGACACCGTTTCTGTCGGCTGCTGGGATGCTGCGATAAGCTGTGCTATGTGCACAAGAATGTCCGGCGTCGAGACCTGCGGAGGCGCAGTCTATCGGTGCTTCGCCGAGGGCAGCTCCGCATCAGATGGCTCCCGCATACTTCCTATGCGAACGTCCGGAGTCCATCGGTCTCGAATCCCTGGCTGCCGGATGGTGTGACCTGGTCGCCGAAGAATCCTTGATCGGCGAAGCTGGTAATATATCGGCGGTCACGCAGCCAAGGTGCGGTCGTGTGCGCTGACGAGAAGAGGAAGCCTTAGCAGTCTCAGCGGACTGCCTATACAACGGAGCGTCCCGAGCGACGGACGTATGCTCCGCTAACGACACATTTGTACCACAACATCTGGGGCCAGATGTTGTTGAACGAGAGAGGGGCCTCTCTCGCTTGCCGTCCGGATGGACCGGAACGAGCTATGAACCGGACTAGAAGGCTTCCTCCGTTCTCCCTCCGATCCGCCGTCACTGGGTGTGCATTAAGTTAATTTTATAGTGCTCGCATCACCCCAAAATTCCTTCTAGACCGCAACGGACGAACCCGGCTGCCGAACCATTCGGTGAATGGACGCTACACCGGGCGAGCTAGCGGACGTCAAAGGCCGTCGAACCTACTAGGGTCCTCTTAGGCAATTGGCGTATTACATGAGCACTTTTCCGCTAGCCCTTCATTAATTGTGACGACGGAGGCACACTGTTGGAAGACATCACAGATACATCACCCTAATCTTGATCGTCTGAAATAGAAATTGATAAAGTAGAGTGACCCTGCGGGGAAAGGACCGGAGTGTCCAAATCCCCAACAACATAGCGTGACATACGCTTCCCATATTGTCATCGAAATCATACGATACAGAACAGGAGTTAATGCGAGTACACTGACCACATATAGAATGATAATAAGGTCAGAGGAAGACTTCCTCTTAAAACAATTGATCAATATCCTTTCAAAGTGAAAAGAAAACAAGTCCTGGTACTCGCACTAACCCCTGGCAATCAAAATACATAATAATAATATGATCCATTAATATAGAAAAAATAATTGAAATCAAAATATTTTGAAAAAATATTTTTTCAGAACAGTCCAAGTTTCTGAAAAGTAACGTTGAGCCCCAATGGATCCCAAGCCTAAGTGTGGACAAAAATTTTAAAAATATTTTAAACAATTTATTCAACACTTACGAACAATAATAATGTATCTAGTTATGATTAAAATAACATAAAGATATTATTATTTAGAAATCCCCCCCTCACACAGAGGGCTGTTGTAAATGTAAACAATGAGTGTAAAAACACTAAAATAAGACTCCAGGCACCCAGGCCCGAAATCAGTTACCAAAAATACCCCATCTGATGCAAAACAGAGACTTCCAGGGAAGAAACTGCAGAACATCAGATGGTAGATGCAGAACACAACGCCTAACCACCCGTAGGTGAAGACGTAAACATGGGGAAAGAACAGAATTCATTCTGTTATTCAGCTAAAACTCCCAAGAAATTTTAGTAATAATAATTACAGAAACTATGCCAAAAGCATGGGAGAATAGCAAGGGGGAATTAAAGGACAGGGAGAGAGGAAAAACACTTGAAAAAACAGTGTAACTAAATAATCAGAATGACAACAAAATGGCTGCTGCCTTGAAAATAGGTAACTTAACATAATTTCATTAAAAAATTTTAAGTTACAGCCCTGATAATATTCTGTCACACATTCTTTTCCTCTCCTCCTTTTCTATCCTCCTTAGAATCACCATTTCACTAATATTTATGTGTCTGGCATCATTTAAACTGAGATTTAAAAGCACAAAGATCAGTCAGATGTTAACTGATGAAGGGCCAAACTTAGAATGATAAATGGCGCCAATTTCGGAACGTCCTTGACACTGCGCATGCGCAGTGGGGGCGAGGTGTGGAGGGCCTTTCAGGACATGTTTTCTTTAGTTTTAGATGCAAATTTTGGGGATTGGGGGGCAAAATTTGTGTTTGGCCCTATATTTTAAGAGTTAGCACCAGCTATGTCTGGGTCATTGGTACAGTATAAAAATATTATAAGTTACAGCCTTGAATACATCCTGCCACTGTTTCTTCCTCTCATCATTTTATTTCCTCCTTAAATCCACCATTTCCTTCATAATTATGTGTCTGGCATCATTTAAACTGAGATTTACAAGCACAAATATCAGTGAGATGTTACTGATTTTAGGTCCAAACAAAGAATGACTTTTGGCGCCAATTTCGAGACCTCCTTGACACTGTGCAGTGGATAAAAAGTATGGAGGACCACATAGGACATTGAAATTTCGGATTTTGATGCACATTTTGGGGATTGGGGGGCAAAATTTGTGTTTGCCCCTAGAATTTAAGGAGTTAGAACCAGCTAAGTCTGGGTCATTGGTACAGTATAAAAATATTCCTCATTTTGAACTAAGTTATAATTCGGGCTACAACAGTGAGCCCAAATATGAACTCAGGGACTTGGCTTGAAGAAACTTTTATCTCCCCCCCCCCCCCCCCCCCCCCTTCCCCAAGCATGCTGCATACCCAATATCAAAAGAGTCTGCTTGCTGGATCTTGAGAAGAAGATTTTTAAAGAAATTAGCCTGAAATGCACTAAGTTCAAATTTGGGCTCCTATACTGAGCCCAGATATGAATCGAGGGTGCTGATTTGAACAAACTTGAATCAGATCCACCCCACAATGTTGCATACCAAATATCAAAAGATTCTGCCTGCTGGATCTGGAGAAGAGGATTTTTTTAAAGAAATTTGCCTGAAATGCACTAAGTTCAAATTCGAGCTTCTATAGTGAGCCCAAATATGAATCCAAGGGGCCAATTTGAACAAACTTGAATCAGATCCACCCCACAATGTTACATACCAAATATCAAAAGATTCTGCCTGCTGGATCTGGAGAAGAAGACTTTTTAAGAAATTTGCCTGAAATGCACTAAGTTCGAATTCGGGCTTCTATACTGAGCCCCAATGTGAAACCAGGGGGCCGATTTCAACAAACTTGAATCAGATCCACCCCACAATGTTGCATACGAAATATCAAAAGATTCTGCCTGCTGGATCTGGAGAAGATGATTTTTTAAGAAATTTGCCTGAAATGCACTAAGTTCGAATTCAGGCTTCTATAGTGAGCCCAAATATGAATCCAGGGGGCCGATTTGAACAAACTTGAATCAGATCCACCCCATAATGCTGTATACCAAATATCAAATGATTCTGCCCACTTGTGCTGGAGAAGAAGATTTTTTAGTAATTTCTCTAATATACATAGGGTGCTATTGGAGTTATGCCCCCTATGGAGCCCCAAGTGGGCATGTCCATTTCATTTGAACAAACTTGAACTGACATATGGTAATGAACACCCATACCAAGTTTCGAGCAAACCAACCTAGCAGTTTCAGAGGAGAAGTCGTTTGAAAAATGTTCACGATGCCGGACGGACGACGACGGATGACGGACAGCAAGTGATAAGTTTAGCTCCCTTTGGTGAGCTAAAAAGAACAGACTGTGACACCTGCAAAGTATCAATTCGCTCAAAGTTCAGTTGATGTGGGGAACCTTTTTGCAGGAAAGGGGTTACATCAATATTAATAAAACTTTAGCTGCCAATACCTGTCATAAAAGTGTCAATCAGAAATTTGAATAGAATGAAAGTAAAAAACCAAAATACACTTATTCGTGCAAAATGCACGTGGCTAGGTTGTTTTTCGATGTTATGGGAATTCTCGGAATTCAGTGACTCTCTGACAATGATAATTCAATGCAAACTGAAAAGAAGAATGGACATGGAAATCAGGTCAGGTGACGATATTGTCGGTAATTTGCACAACCTCTTCAGTGCTTTGTAAATGAATGATTCTGGGATTTAGAGTTTGCTCCTTTCGGGTTCAAAAGTCAACTTTTCAAGTTAGATTGTGAAATAGGTATTTGTTTTACTGAAAGTAAATGGCATATTCTAAAGTTCGCAACTTCTCCTTGAAATTGGGCAGTTGCTTTCTCAAATTCCAACCCGCTTCACTTATTTTCATGTCAGGCAACACGTCAATGCTGTGAATGGAAATGAAAAACAAATCGGACAGGATGGTGGAATCATAAAGTTTCCGTCTCAAATGGCATCTCTGTGACTAAATGTTTGAGCCCCCTCCCCTCGACACACACTCCCTGACTCCCGTATCTATGCCCTTGGGCTTGAATGACTTTTTATGAAGGCATATGCAGATTGCAGATATAATTTTTTGTTCATTTAATTTACAGAACAAAGCTCTAGTCCGATGAATCGGAACATGAAAGAAAGTGTCTCACAGGTCGATGCTGGAAGCGAAATCTCCCTGGTGAATGGAACGGTGAACCTAAAAGAAAGTCCCCATGCTGAACTTGGCCCAATGATAGACTGGTTCAGGATACTCAGATCGATAACTGGTCAGAGTAGCTTGACCTTCTTCGGCACCAAGAACAGACGGGAATAAAATCCCACTGAATGAATGTTCTTGACGATCTTATTTGCCTCCTTTGACAGGAGATTGCCTATTTCCATGATCAAAAGTTTCCGGCGTGAAACATCTAAAGGAACTTGGGTTGGAAAAGGCACTCTCAACAGAATGGAGTGCCTCCGAAAGGATATCAGCAGACTGGACCAAACATTTAACACCCAAGGATCGGATGTGATTGTGGCCCAATGGTCTGTATATTCGGATATCCCTCCTCCAACCTGGGACGAATCGAGGTGAGGACCTTCATTTCTAGCCCCGGCGAGGCCTGTGAGAGGAGAAACCACCTCCTCTGCTAGATGAAGGATCCCGAGACCTCCTTCTGGACTGGCAATGCTTACCCTTACCACGTGAGTAAGAGGAAGGCGTGAAAGCAGGATGATAAGCGCTTGGCTTAACAGAGGAAACAGAAGGGCGTTTGTTAGGCTTGAAACAGCCCCGGCCTCCAACAGAAGGTGGATTAAGCTGGCGAAGCTGATCTTTGGAATGACGTAGGACGTCATCCCGGACGATCGCCATGGAATCATGGAATAGGCGCGGGCCCACCAAAGAAGCGGATCAAAGAGTGGCGCCTTGACCGTCAAGAAGGGAACAGCTTGTGCCTAACACAGCGTCCATCACATGCAAAGGAGCCTGTATGTCAGCAAACTTACTGGAGGCAGATAAGCAGCCAAGGCAGAAGTCACGTGATCCAAGAGAGAAAGCATGCCTAGCATCTCTCTGGATAAGCTAAAGATGGACTCTAAAGTCGCAGTAGGAATAAAGGCAGACTTGGCTTGCAGTCCAGATCCAAGATCGTCAAAGTCTTGCAGACTGACGGATTGGCGGAATTGTAGGAACAATAATGCTCAGGGGGCAAAAAGGTATCAGCCTAGTGAAGACCGAAGTCTTCATAGCCTTGGAACTCTGTTTTGAGTCCAATGCTGCAAAAGCTTTGACCACTTGTACCGACTGGCACAGTCGAAGGCGCCCAGAAGCAGGTTGCTCCACAAGCTGTAGGCGTGCGACCTATGATCGCGGCCTGGCTGAAACCTCCGGCTGGTCTGACGGTTTAAAGGAACTCAAACACAAAGTAGTGTTCAACCGATTACCAAAAATGGTAACTGACCGATTACCGGTTACTTGAGCTTACAATCGTCCGATTCTGATGCCGATTCCGGTTGTAATACCGTGCACTACCAGACAAATTGAGGTTCGAAAGGACTATATTAAACTGAACATTTTTACAGTGTTAAACTTCGTTGACTGGGGTTGCAGTAAAATTACCAGTCGCACACACATGGACGGTAAACGTAGCTCTCAGAGCCACGTTTACTGCCCAAGTACGTGCGACTGGTAATTTCAATGCGACCTGAGTCAATGGAATGCAACATCCACTTTTCCGGCATGAACTGGTGATTGCCGTAAGTACGCCCAATGGTAAGCTTTACATGTCATTTAACTTGTACATCCTGTAAAAGGGTGTCCAGAGAGATTAAGAATACACACTGTGGTTCTTTCTCATCTTTATTGAATGGTATCATTGACATCATTTTACATTAACAATTGAACAATTGCAGAAGATAATAAAATATGGTTAATGAATCATCACAAAATGCTTGGTAACAATCGACTGAACCGATGTTGCAGGGGCCGTTGCCGTTGTCATCTGATTGCCCACAATTGGCCGGATGCGATCATCGGTTCAACACTAACACAAAGGCAAGAGCCACTCCCAAGGCAGAAGACTGATGGCTCTCAACGTCAAGTGTGTCTGACGAGTCGGAAGACCCATAGCCCAAGTCGGGCATCTCAGCCGATGCCTTCCATGGTGTAGGAACGCCAGAGGGATCAGAAAACAGCGCCCTGCTTCCAATCCCCAGGAGGCAGTGCATAGGATACCTAAAAGAAACCTCGCTAGAGGCAAAAGGAAGGCTCTTGGAAAGAACCTGCGTGAGCAAGGAGAGGGCCTCCCCAAACTCACATCTGCCGGGATGGCGTGGGAATGGCCCTGAAAAGTGGCTTCGCATCTGACCCTTTAAACTAGTGAAAGGTAACAATCCTCTAGAACACCCGTCGCCCCACTGATCTGAATTCAGATGCTTATAGGGGTATGAAATACCCGAGGATCTGAAGTGCAGGAACTCAGGAGAGTCACCACGGACCTCTGAGGGACAGAAGGTCCAGGCTGCACAAAAATGTGTTGGTCCCGCAAAATTGGCCGAAGGACCAGAGTGTGTGGACGGAAGCACAACAGAGTCCATGGTGACTCCACCATGGACATTTGAATCCAAACTAAAACCTGCTGGGCTCGATAGCTGAGAGACCACAGCAGAGGGATCGACCGACAACCACATCCGACTTCGCAAAGTTGATGCCAGGGAAAATTGGGGCCGATATCCCACGTCCAAAGAAGCAGAAATCCCTGCTGACCCCTGCAGGGATAAGCCGAGTCCGGCTGAAACAGAGACCGATGACGTCACCAGTGGAGCAGCAGCAGGAGCGGATACATCAGAACCTGTTGACTAAAGCGGAAAGGCGGAGTGGGCAACCAAGTTCAGCTCCAAAAGGAGGAGTCACAACCCTAGTGACAACCTCAGATGTTAACTGGAGGGGGGACAGTAGTCCCGGAACCAGGCACCTTCGCCATAAAGTCAGCAGCTACCGTGGTATCCACGCCAGAAAAAGACTGCAAAACCCCCAGGAGGGGAGGCCAAAACGACTGTATTCCCCTTCCCGCAGGTGCGGGAGGAAAATAGCATGTGCCCGAACTACACAACTGAAGCCCAAAAGGTGGAAGAGCACCCAGCCCACATGGTCTTTCAATAGAACACCCAAATAAAGTGGAGCATGAATAAAGGGAAACATCAACATGCTAAAACAAAAATGGCCCGCAAAGTCTTGTCATGTTTACAATCGGATCACAACTCGCGCTGACGGGCTCGTTGCGATCTGATTGTAAACATGACCTTGAATCTTGATACAAATTACAGGACATGCATATGGTCATGATAATGTATATATATCATCGTTCTGACCAGTCAAAGAACTTGATCATGGAAGCAGACAGTCATTTCAGGGCTGAGCTCTGAGCATTCTCATATGCTGTATTGTCACTGATAATTCGTTCAAACACTTGCAAATACACAAAATATAAAGACAATATTACCCTGTTAAACATCATGTATATTATTTTTAGGGCTGTCACGATTTTTTAATTTAGGAATCGATTAATCGTCGCAAATAATCAATAATAATCTATTAATCGTACCTAGACTACCCCCTCCCTCCACGTGAGTCGCTAAAAATGAAGATCAAGCCAGCTGAGCTACCTCAAGTAAACAACGAAGACGACCTCTTTTAGGTGCATTCAAAGCTCTGATGTTCTGAACTTTTGAACCGTCAGTGTAATAATCAAGACCGGTCATCAGTTGCGAACTTCACAACTGCCGACCAGTCTTGATTATTACAGTGACGGTTCAAAAGTTCAGAACATCAAAGTTTTGAATGTACCTAAAAGACAAATGCTTCTAACGGCTTCTTGAGGTTTAACGTCGACGTTCTTGACCTTTTGCTTTTAGAAACAACAGTTTTTTCATCAATTTTTAAAAAATTATTTAACGTCTAAAACGGGATAAAATTTACCGATTCATCGACAACGAAAGATGCTAGTCGATTTCGGCGTGACCGATCGACAATCGATTAATCATGACAGCCATAATTATTTTTTGTGATTGTTTATGACTGACTCGTCACACACCTGAACACAAACCAGCCAGTTGTTGCAGCATCAGACCAAAAGCGTAGGTTTGTTTATGAATTGAATTAAATTGTTTTTATTTGCACATGAATAAAAAGTTAAAAAATTTATAGTAATTTATATATTTTTTATACTTACCAATGACCCAGACTTAGCTGGTGCTAACTCTAACAAAACCAGGGCCAAACACAAATTTTGCCCCCCAATCCCCAAAATTTGCATCCAAAACAAAAAGAAATCAGGTCCTAAAGGACCTCCATACTACGCCTCTACTGCGCATGCGCAGTGACGCAGTCGTCCCGAAATTGGCGCCAATTATCATTCTTACTGGCAGTGCCTGGTCAGCGCTATGTACTCAGCGGGGAGGCAAGAGTTCCCAACTCCAGGGAGGGCCATCCCTGTCTGGGTCATTGGTAAGTATAAAAAATATATAAATTACTATAAATTTTTTAACATTTTTATACTGTACCAATGACCCAGACTTAGCTGAATAGTAAACAGGCTGGAGGGCCTAGGACATAGAGGAAAATCCAATAAGCTCAATTATATAGTAAAGAGGTAACCCCTTAAGGAGAAAAGGAGTATTAGGCTTTACATGTATCTTTCTTATTTAATATTAAATTAGAAAGATACACTACCCTTAATAATTGAGCACAATAACATTCATGTTCTCTATTAACATCCAGTATAACCCTTATACTAATTATTTTTAAAGCAAGCCAATAAATAAAGTAGTCCAGAGAATTGAGACTCTTTATAATCATTTAAAAGTGTCCGAGTATTGTATATTAAAGCCCGTTTGACACTTGACATATACAAATGCTTCACACCGAGCTACACTTTAAAAATAAGACATGAATGAATTTAAACATTAATATTACACTTTAAAACCATCCCGGAAGCGACTCAGAAATACTGACTTGGAGGAGGCATTCCCTTGCTTTTCACTATAAAGCAGGTGACCTAAGGGAACACCCGCCCCCCCCCCCCCCCTTCCCCTTGCCCTGGGTCAAATAGCCCAGAGCGAAGAGGGCAGCCGGACGGAGTCACTGCCGGAACAGAAAGCCTGCATAACTATAGTTGCAACTGTTTAGTGGACGACATTCTGAGCAACAGATAACGGACCTAAACAATGCAGGTCTCCAGAAATGGACTCAATATTTCTGAGATAAAAATTCGTAAATGTGGATGGCTGAGACCAATAAGCAGCCTTCATTTAATCTGTAATAGCAACACTATTAGCATAAGCCCAGGAAGTAGAAAGAGCTCTTACTTCATGAGCAGAAATCTTAAGCACAGACTGCTGAGAAGAAGATAAATCTTCATAAGCAGTACGGATAGTTAACTGAATCCATCTAGCAATAGAATGGACTGAAATGTCCTTTCTATTAGGCATCAAAGACAGAAAGAAACGTTTCCGTCCCTTTCTCATAAACTGAGATCTCTGTTTATAGATACGTAGTGCTCTAACAGGACAGAGTAAAGGCCTACGCCCGTCTGAAGACGGAAGAGCCTTAATAACAATAGGTTCCGGATATTTATTAGGAGCCTGATTCTTAGCTAAAAAACCCACATTAGTAGTGAAGGTGATAGTGTTCCCAACACTACGATAATGAGAATCATCCACCGATAGTGCATGAAGCTCACTGACTCTTCTGGCAGAAGAGAAAGCTAAGAGAAAAGCTGTCTTATAAGATAAGAATTTGAAATCTACTGTCCCAAGAGGTTCAAATGGCTTTTCCTTCAATTTAAGGAGAACCCAAGCTAAATTCCACTTAGGAATTAATCTAAGAGTTCTGGGTCTATTTATCGAAAAGTTTCTAACCAACTTCGATAAAGAGACATTAGATCCAATTTGTAAACTATCATGATGTGCATAGGTATCAGATAACATAGATCTATAACCCTTTATAGTAACAGGCTGCAGTTTGATTTCGTCAAACAAGTATACTAGAAAGTTTGCAATGTCTGGTATAGAGGGATCAAATATATCTACAGAATGATCCCTACACCAACGACGAAAAACCTTCCACTTAGCCGCATAGTTTAGCGAAGAGGAGGTCCTCCTACAGTTAGAAATCGCGTCCACTGCTCGTCCTGTAAAGTGCTTGCCATGCAAGAAGGACCGCACAACGGAAAAACGTGAAGGTTGAGACCTTGCGGGTTGTGATGGAGTTGGCGCGATTTCCCCTGCGAAAGAAGATCCTCTCGTGGAGGAAGCTTCCGCGGTAGGTCCCACAACAGACACCTGAGTAGATTTATCCACGGTCTCTGTGGCGACAGAGATGCTACCAACAGAATCTTGCATTGAGATTGTTTTATCTTTAGCAATACTTGTTGAATTAACGGCGCTGGAGGATACGCATATCCTATCATTCCGTCCCAAGGGATCGACAGAGCGTCTACTGCAAATGCTCTTGGATCCGGACACGGAGACACATACGTCTGCAACTGATTGTTGAGATGTGTCGCAAATAAGTCTATCATTGGCCGTTCCCATTGGTAGCAAATCTGATTGAATACTTGTTTGTTGAGAGTCCACTCCGACGGCAACAAGCGACCCTTTCGTGAAAGGGAGTCTGCTAGCACATTCAGACGACCCGGTATGTAACGGACCGAAAGAAGAACATGATGTTCTAACGCAAACAGAAGGATTCTTTCCGTTAGATTGAACAACGGAACTGAATGAGTGCCTCCCTGATTCCGTATATACGCCACTACTGTCGTATTGTCGGATAGGATTTGGACATGAGCATCGTGAATAATGTCCATCCAGTGACGTAACGCAAGCCAAATTGACATCATTTCCTTGATGTTTATGTGCTTGCACAGGAATTGCGGATCCCAAAGACCCTGGCATCTCGAATCCGTTGGGATTAATGATGCACCCCAACCTGTTTGACTGGCATCCGTCATAACGGTAAAACTCGGATCCGGCAACTGCAGCGGAACTCCTTGAGTTAACCACTGAATGTTTGCCCAAGTCTGAATCTCTTGTTTCACTTGATCTGACAAGAGAACGTCTACATCGAGCGAATGAATTTTCACACTCCAATTCTGAGTCAGGAAAATTTGAAGAGGACGTGTGCGTAGCCGCCCCATCGGAATGAGATCCGCGGCGGCTCTGCACAGACCTATCAGTCTCATAAATTCTCTCGCCGTGACTTTGTCTGCGTGCAGACAATAGCGAGCGTAACAACTGGCTAATTTCGCTCTGGTTAACGGCAGACGAACGAGATTGTTGTGCGTCTCGAAGCTCATTCCCAGATGAGTGAATGACTTGGACGGCACCAGATCCGACTTCTCCTCGTTTACTATAAAACCGAGACGTCGGAGCAATAGAAGAAGATTCTGAACATCGTTCTGAAGCGTTAACTCGTTGCCGTACCTCTGAAGAATGTCGTCCAGGTAGGCCGACGTTACCGCAGACGAATGAGCTCGGAAGTAGATCATTACCGAGTTCATTACCCGAGTGAAAGCCCAGGGTGCTAGATTCAATCCGAAGCACATCGCCCGGAATTGATACACCACTCCCAGGACTGCAAAGCGTAGATACTTTCGGAATGTCGGATGTACCATGACGTGAAAGTACGCATCTTTGAGATCTATGCTCGTTGCATAATCGTTCACCCGAATACTCGCTCTGACCGATCGAATCGTCTCCATATAAAACTTCGGAGCGACGATCAGCTTGTTTAACCAGCTCAAATCTATGACTGGACGGAACGAGACGTCTGGTTTCGGAACCAGAAACAGATGGCTGTAGAATCCCCGAGATTCCTGGTTTTCTACGACCTCTACCGCGTGCTTCATTAAAAGAGACTGCACCTCTGATAACAGAGCGTCTCTTTTCTGTGGATTTGACGGAAGATGAGTCCACTTTGGACTTCGAGTTAATGGAGGCT
The DNA here is from genome assembly GCA_031216915.1 of Pictodentalium vernedei. Classification (NCBI taxonomy): domain Eukaryota; kingdom Metazoa; phylum Mollusca; class Scaphopoda; order Dentaliida; family Dentaliidae; genus Pictodentalium; species Pictodentalium vernedei. The sequence goes on from CM062288.1 coordinate 301,259,233, forward strand.
TTCGTTTGAAGGATATCTTTAGACCTTCCGAAGTCATTCCTCTCACCCAAGGGTCGTCCGTAATCGACGCCCACTCTTGTGAAAAACTCGACAACCTTCCGCCAACTGGAACGTGATAGAGGTTTAAGCCATCACCTCCTGGACCTGCGTGGCCTGCGGTAGGAGAAACCACGTCTTCCATGACCCGCACCTCGCCTCGTCGACCTCAGGGCGTCCGACCGATTGTCCCGGCCAGAAGGACGTCCCGAACGAGAGTCGCTATCCTGACGGTCTCTCGAATAAGACCAAGAGGACGCACCAGAACCTCTATAGGAACCTCTCTTGGGCGCATTAGACCCAGAAGTGCCTGTCTTATTCGTGTCTGCTGTATCCGACTTCTTAGGAGCCGATCTGAAAAACAGAGAATCATTAGCTTTCTTTTTAATTTTATCATAAATAGCGGAAAGCTTGCCGTCAAAGAGAAGTTCTCCTGAGACCGAAGCGACTCTAAGAGAGTTCTTCACCTTAGAATCCACTAGTGTGGATGTAGCTAGGGCTGCGTCACGTCTAACCAACTCCAGATTTGCCACTGAAAGGGCGGAGTTACACGTGGAATAAGCTACTGCCCTTGAAAGAAGTCTTAAAGAGGATTGTATATCCTGAAACTCTTCCCCTTGAAGGTGCAGTGATAACGCCTTAGTAAGGTGATCTGCGTAAGATAAGGCATCTAAATTGGCTCTGTTAGACGCAATAGCTGTTTCCAACACCGCGGTTGGAATAGAAGCTGACGACGGTAATGATAGCTCTAAGTCTTCCGCCTCGTCGTCCATACGCAGAGGAACTCTCGGTATACCCTGTCCTGCCGTATCGAATTTATTCCTTGCATTAATGAAAGGCAGGTTGAGAGTATTAGCGGACAAGAAACCTGCTTTCCCCGTCCTGGAAGCAAGTTTAAATATAGCGTCGTTCAATAATTCAAATGTTCTAGCAACATTATTGGACTGCGACGGAAACTCGGGAGCGATGTCCCTGAACCGCTCAAAAAATTCAGAGTCCAATGACGCTATAATTCTCTTGTCCGGAAGCGCAGCAGTCTGGCCCGACGGAACAACTTGAGGGAGAAAGTGCCGGATGAAGTCCACGGCAGCTTTATGTTGTTCCGAAAGGGATAGCTCCAAGTGATCCGTATCCCTTTCACCAGGGGCGCGGTGGCTCAGTTGGTAGAGGTGCAGGCTGCAAGCCGAGAGGTCCTCGGTTCGAATCCCACCTGCGGCAACCGCGTTGTGTCCTTGGGCAAGACACTTCACCCCAATTGCCTACATGGGGGCACGATGATGCTGTGTACTGAGGCGTACTGCACGTCGATGGTGCGCATGTCTTCAACCAATCTAACCCTGCCTGTGCTGCGGAGCAGAGTTCAGAGTTACGATGTTGGAGAGCTGACAGCTGCTCGTCGTTGCTCGGTGGTTCTCTCCGGGTACTCCGGCTTCCTCCACCCGTAAAACTGTCACGGTCACGATTAGCCATTGTGCATAAGTATGTGACCTTAAACACCAATAAATAAATAAATAAATATAAATAAATAATCCCTTTCACCATCCGGTCGGACCTCACGATGTTCCCGGTCGTCCGCCCCCGATGCTTCGGCGGAGCGTACCGACCCAGCGCCGTCGGATAATTCTCGATCCGACACCGTTTCTGTCGGCTGCTGGGATGCTGCGATAAGCTGTGCTATCTGCACAAGAATGTCCGGCGTCGAGACCTGCGGAGGCGCAGTCTTTCGCTGCTTCGCCGAGGGCAGCTCCGCATCAGATGGCTCCCGCATACTTTTCCTATGCGAACGTCCGGAGTCCATCGGTCTCGAATCCCTGGCTGCCGGATGGTGTGACCTGGTCGCCGAAGAATCCTTCATCGGCGAAGCTGGTAATATATCGGCGGTCACACAGCCAAGGTGCGGTCGTGTGCGCTGACGAGAAGAGGAAGCCTTAACAGTCTCTGCGGACTGCTTATACAACGGAGCGTCCCGAGCGACGGACGTATGCTCCGCTAAAGACACATTTTGTACCACAACATCTGGTCCCAGATGTTGTTGTACGAGAGAGGGACCTCTCTCGCTCGCGGCCCGGCTGGACCTGGACGAGCTAGGAACCGGACTAAAAGGCTTCCTCCATTCTCGCTTACTATCCGCCGTCACTGGGTGTGCATCTATTATGTTTATAGTGCTCGCATCACCCAAAATTTCCTCTTGGACCGCATCGGACGAACCCGGCTGCCGAACCATTCGGTGAATGGACGCTACACCGGGCGAGCTAGCGGACGACATTTGTCTAATCTCCATGAGCACTTTTGCCGCTAGCTCTGAATTCATTTGTGACGACGGACGCACACTTGAAGAAGATAACATGGAAACATCACCCTGTTCTGGTTCCTCTGAAATAGAAACTGAGAGAGTAGAGTGACCTTGCGGAGAAAGAGCCGGCATCGCTCTTTCTCCAGAAACAACATATCGTGACACACGTTTCCAATGTTTCTCATCCCAATGTTCACATATAGGACAGGGATTAATGCGAGAACACTGACTACAATTAATACAATGATCATGAAAGTCAGAGGAAGATTTCTTCCTATTACAATTTGAACAATGTCCCTTCATTGTGAAAGAACAACAATAAGTCCTAGTTACTCGCAAAAACCCCTGACACAAAGATACATAATAACATGATCCATTAATAAATGAAAAAACAATTGCAAAACAAAATAATTTTGAAAAAATATTTTTTCAGAGAAGCCCAAGTTGCTGAAAAGTAACGTTGAGCCCCGATGGATCCGATGGCAAAGTGTGGTCAAAAATTTTAAATTTATATAAAATAATTAATGAGACACTTTCGGATAATATAAATGTATCTTATAATGAGATAAACTACCACAAAGGCAAACAGCCCCCCTCAAAAAAGGCTGTTGCCAATGAAAACAAACAGTGTAAACACACTAGAAAACATGACTTCAGGCACTGAAAAAACTGGCCCGGAATCAGTCATCAATTACACTCTATCTGATGCAAAACAGAGACTCCCAGGGGAGAATCTGTAGAACATCAGATGGAAGATGCAGAACACAAACGTTATACACCCATGGGTGAAAACGTAACTTTGGGGAAAATAACAGAAAACATTCTGTAACCAAGCAACTCTCCCAGGAAATTTTTAGAAATGAAATTTCTCAAAAATATGCCAAAAGCATGGGAGAATTGCAAGGGGGGACTTTAGAAGGCTAGGGGAGAGGAAACACTGAATAAGCAGTGCAACAATTAGCAAGAATGACAACAAGAGGCCCATGCCTCGAAAATAGGCAACTTAACATAATTTCATCAAAAAATTTTAAGTACAGCCCTGATTATTTTTTGCCACTTCTTTTTCCTCTCCTCCTTCTATCCTCCTTAGAATCACATTTTCTCCAAAAATTACGTGTCTGGCATCCTTTAAACTGAGATTTACAAGCACAAAGATCAGTGAGATGTTGACTGATGAAGGGCCAAACAGAGAATGATAATTGGCGCCAATTTCGGGACGACTGCGTCACTGCGCATGCGCAGTAGAGGCGTAGTATGGAGGTCCTTTAGGACATGATTTCTTTTTGTTTTGGATGCAAATTTTGGGGATTGGGGGGGCAAAATTTGTGTTTGGCCCTGGTTTTGTTAGAGTTAGCACCAGCTAAGTCTGGGTCATTGGTACAGTATAAAAATATTCATATTTTGCAAAATAACAGATGAAAGTAGACAACAAGAATGCTGATACATATCAAACTACATAATTTTTGAAATTCTTTCTGAGAAAATGCCTAAGTTCCCAAAGGTAATATTATGAGCCCAAGGGCAACCCGATAGAGCCTAAGTGTGGACAAAATCCAATTTTATGAGCTACACTACCAGAATAACAAGTGTTTGACCACCGAGGTGGTATTAGTCCCTTACGGCGCTTTTGTGACATAAGGTGTTTTTGTCACAGAAGACACTAGAGTATATAAGCATCTTGGATTTTGAAAAAAAAATATTGAGCGTGCATAATCCCCTCACAACCCTTTATCCATGTACCATATATGAAAGGCGTAGCTTGAACCATGTTGGAGGGAGGGGTGGTAACATAAAATAGAGAAAAAAGCTTCAAAAACACAACAAAAATGGCCGCCATTCTGCCATCTTGGATTTTGAAAAATAAATATTGACTGTGCGTCATCCCCTCAGAACCATTTATCCATGTACCAAATATGAAAGGTGTAGCTTGAAGCATGTTGGAGGGAGAGGTGGTAACATAAAAACAGACAGTCAGACAGACGGACAGACAGACAGATGTTAGATTTTTAAAAAAAAATATTGAGCATGCATAATCCCCTCACAACCCCTTTAGCCATGTACCATATATGAAAAGTGTAGCTTGAACCATGTTGGTGGGAGCAGTGGTAACATAAAATAGAGAAAAAAGCTTAAACAAGTTTGCTTTCGTCAAAAAAATGTTTAGGCCGAAGATTCTACAATGGCTACAAAATAAAGTTTTGAGTGGAACACAAAATTCGTGATTTTTGAAAGGCTGATAAAATTTCTGCAGTCGCATGCTTAAAATAGGGTCGGTCAGGTAACCCAAACCAAACATTTTTTTTCTTTGGCCTTACTATCAGCCCTCCACAGGCTCCCCTTGTAAATAATATCAGGTACCCAGGGTAGGATTTGTTTTAAAATTTTTGTTTAACAGTTTTTTTCCTATCTCTTGAAATTGATTAGCAAGTGGGTGTAATTGTTTGATTAGCAAGTGGGTGTAATTGTTAGCAGTTTTCATTCATGATGGTTCCACCCTCAAAAGTACTACTAGATGGTGTCACTTGTGTGCAAAGCACACTATAGTGTATCCCCGCATTTGCATCCTTGACTTTGTATGAATGCTTGATACAAAGAAGAAATGTATTATATGACACACTAAAATCATATTGAGTGGCGCAGGTGACACAGCTTCGTGCGCACCTGCAGACTCCACTGCAACATTTGGGCATGGTTTTAGCGTTTCGAATTACATACATGTACCCTGGGAGCCTTTCGCCGGAAACGGTCTAAGAAAACATGAAAGTGGCAACGGTGGCACCCCAAAAATCCGAAACCTTCGTGCACATCTACAGACCCTACTGCAACTTTTGAGCATAGTTTTAGCATTTCAAATTACATACTCTGGGAGCTTTTCGCCGGAAATGATCTAAGAAAACACGAAAGAAAAACGGTGGCACCGCCACGTGGCATCTGAAAAATCTGAAACCTTTGTACGCATCTACAGACCTTACTGCAACATTTGAGCATGTGTTAAGCATTTCGAATTACTTACCCTAGGAGCCTTTCGCTGGAAACGGTCTAAGAAAACACAAAAGTGGCAACAGTGACACAGCCACTTAGCATCCAAAAAATCCAAAACCTTCCTATGCATTTACAGACTCTACTGCAACATCTCAGCATGGTTTTAGCGTTTCGAATTACATACTCTAGGAGACTTTCGCCGGAAACGGTCTAAGAAAACATGAAAGTGGCAATGGTGGCACAGCCACGTGGCACCTGAACAATCCGAAATCTTTGTGCACATCTACAGACCCTACTGCAACATTTGAGCATGGTTTTACCATTTTGAAATACATACCGTAGGAGCCTTTCGCCGGAAATGGTCTAAGAGAACATGAAAGAGGCAACGGTAGCACAGCCACGCGGCACCCCAAAAATCCAAAACCTTCGTGCGCATCTACAGACCCTACTGCAACATTTGAGAATGGTTTTAGCATTTCGAATTACATACCCTAGGAGCCTTTCACCGGAAACGGTCTAAGAAAATGTGAAAGTGGCAACAGCACAGCCACTATGCAGCTGAAAAATCTGAAACCTTCGTGCACATCTACAGACCCCACTGAAACATTTGAGCATGGTTTTAGCATTTCAAATTACATACCCTAGGAGCCTTTCACCGGAAACGGTCTAAGAAAATGTGAAAGTGGCAACAGCACAGCCACTATGCAGCTGAAAAATCTGAAACCTTCGTGCACATCTACAGACCCCACTGAAACATTTGAGCATGGTTTTAGCGTTTCGAATTACATACCCTAGGAGCCTTTCGCCGGAAACGGTCTAAGAAAACACAAAAGTGGCAACGGTGGCACAGCCACGTGGCACCTGAAAAATCCGAAACCTTCCTTCGTGCGCATCTACAGACCCCACTGCAACATTTGAGCATGGTTTTAGTGTTTCGAATTACATACCCTAGAAGCCTTTCGCCGGAAACGGTCTAAGAAAACACAAAAGTGGCAATGGTGGCACAGCCACGTGGCACCTGAAAAATCGGAAACCTTCGTGCACATCCACAGACCCTACTGCAACATTTAAGCATGGTTTTAGCATTTCGAATTACATACCATTGCAGCCTTTCGCCGGAAACGGTCTAAGAAAACACGAAAGTGGCAATGGTGTCGCAGCCTGGTGGCAGCTGAAAAATCCGAAATCTCCGTGTGCATCTACAGACCCCACTGCAACATTTGAGCATGGTTTTAGCATTTCGAATTACATACCCCAGGAGCCTTTCGCCGGAAACGGTCTAAGAAAACACAAAAATGGCAATGGTGGCACAGCCATGTGGCACCTGAAAAATCCCAAACCTTCATGCACATCTACAGACCCCACTGCAACATTTGAGCATGGTTTTAGCGTTTCGAATTACATACCCTAGGAGCCTTTCGCCGGAAACGGTCTAAGAAAACACAAAAGTGGCAATGGTGGCACAGCCACATGGCACCTGAAAAATCCGAAACCTTCGTGCGCATCTACAGACCCTACTGCAACATCTGAGCGTGCTTTTAGCATTTCGAATTACATACCCTAGGAGCCTTTCGCCGGAAACGGTCTAAGAAAACAAGAAAGTGGCAATGGTGGCGCAGCCACATGGCAGCTGAAAAATCTGAAACCTTCATGCGCATCTACAGACTCCAATGCAACATTTGAGAATGGTTTTAGCGTTTCGAATTACATACCCTAGGAGCCTTTCGCCGGAAACGGTCTAAGAAAACACAAAAGTGGCAACGGTGGCACAGCCACGTGGTACCTGAAAAATCGGAAACCTTCGTGCGCATCTACAGACCCCACTACAACATTTGAGCATGGTTTTAGTGTTTCGAATTACATACCCTAGGAGCCTTTCGACGGAAACGGTCTAAGAAAACACGAAAGTGGCAATGGTGGGGCAGCCACATGGCGGTTGAAAAATCCAAAACCTTCGTGCGCATCTACAGACCCCACTGCAACATTTGAGCATGGTTTTAGCATTTCGAATTACATACCCTAGGAGCCTTTCGTCGGAAACGGTCTAAGAAAACACAAAAGCGGCAACGATGGCACAGCCACGTGGCACCTGAATGAAAGTGTCAATGACACTGTAGCTCAACTTGACAAACTTGAACTTGGTAAGTTATAAATGAAATGGCAAAATTGAAGATCATTGGTACCAGTGTCATTTTTTTTTGCCAGTGGCAACATTTTTTGACAGAAACCGAAGAAAATCGATAGCTCCCATCTAGAGGCCTTCCCAAACAAGCATGCCAGGTTTCAAAGCAATCCGATCATAAATGTACCCTGTAGGGTGTACAAAAGGGAAAAATTGTGGTCTGACTCGACTAAATTCTAAGAACGTTGGCCGTGGCAACATTTTTTGACGGAAATTGAAGAAAATCGATAGCTCCCATCTAGAGGTCTCCCCAAACAAGCATACCAGGTTTCAAAGCAATCAAATCATAAATGTGCCCTGTAGGGTGTGCCAAAGGGAAATATTGTGGTCTGACTAAACTGAGTTCTAAAAACGTTGGCCGCGGCAACATTTTTTGACAGAAATTGAAGAAAATCGATAGCTCCCATCTGGAGGTCACCCCAAACAAGCATGCCAGGTTTCAAAGCAATCCGATCATAAATGTACCCTGTAGGGTGTGCCAATGGGAAATATTGAGTCTTCTGACTAAACTAAGTTCTAAGAATGTTGGCCGCGGCAACATTTTTTGACGGAAATTGAAGAAAATCGATAGCTCCCATCTAGAGGTATCCCCAAACAAGCATACCAGGTTTCAAAGCAATCTGATCATAAATGGGCCCTGTAGGGTGTGCCAAAGGGAAATATTGAGGCCTGACTAAACTAAGTTCTACGAACGTTGGCCGTGGCAACATTTATTGCCAGAAATTGAAGGAAATCGATAGCTCCCATCTAGAGGTCACCCTAAATAAGCATACCACATTTCAAAGCAATCAAATCATAAATGTGCCCTGTAGGGTGTGCCAAAGGGAAATATTGTGGTTTGACTAAACTAAGTTCTAAGAACGTTGGCCGCGGCAACATTTTTTGACGGAAATTGAAGAAAATCAATAGCTCCCATCTAGAGGTCACCCCAAACAAGCATGCCAGGTTTCAAAGCAATCTGATCATAAATGTACCCTGTAGGGTGTGCCAAAGGGAAATATTGAGTCTTCTGACTAAACTAAGTTCTAAGAACGTTGGCCGCGGCAACATTTTTTGACAGAAATTGAAGAAAATCGATAGCTCCCATCTAGACGTCTACCCAAACAAGCATACAAGGTTTCAAAGCAATCTGATCATAAATGTGCCCTGTAGGGTGTGCCAAAGGGAAATATTGAGGTCTGACTAAACTAAGTTCTACGAACGTTGGCCGTGGCAACATTTTTTGCCGGAAATTGAAGAAAATCGATAGCTCCCATCTAGAGGTCACCCTAAATAAGCACACCAGATTTCAAAGCAATCAAATCATAAATGTGCCCTGTAGAGTGTGCCAAAGGGAAATATTGTGGTTTGACTAAACTAAGTTCTAAGAACGTTGGCCGCGGCAACATTTTTTGACGGAAATTGAAGAAAATCGATAGCTCCCATCTAGAGGTCACCCCAAATAAGCATACCAAGTTTCAAAGTAATCTGATCATAAATGTGACCTGTGAGGTGTGCCAAAGGAAATTGTGGACGTACGTACTAACGTACTAACGTACGTACATACGTACGTACGTACGTACGCCGACGGACGAGAAGTGATGGCAATAGCTCAGCTTGACTTTGTCAAGTTGAGCTAAAAATCTGAAACCTTTGTGCGCATCTACAGACCCCACTGCAACATTTGAGCATGGTTTTAGCATTTCGAATTACATACCCTAGGAGCCTTTCGCCGGAAACGGTCTAAGAAAACACAAAAGTGGCAATGGTGGCACAGCCACGTGGCACCTGAAAAATCCGAAACCTTTGTGCGCATCTACAGACCCTACTGCAACATTTGAGCATAGTTTTAGCATTTCGAATTACATACCCTAGGAGCCTTTTGCTGCAAACGGGCTAAGAAAACACAAAAGTGGCAATGGTGGCACAGCCACGTGGCACCTGAAAAGTTAAAAAATTTATAGTAATTTCTATATTTTTTATACTTACCAATGACCCAGACATAGCTGGTGCTAACTCTTAAAATATAGGGCCAAACACAAATTTTGCCCCCCAATCCCCAAAATTTGCATCTAAAACCAAAGAAAACATGTCCTGAAAGGCCCTCCACACTTCGCCTCTACTGCGCATGCGCAGTGTCAAGGACGTTCCGAAATTGGCGCCATTAATCATTCTAATAACCAGTGCCTGGTAAGCGCTATGTACTCAGTGGGGAGGCAAGAGTTCCCAACTCCTGGGAGGGCCATCCCCGTCTGGGTCATTGGTAAGTATAAAAAATATAGAATTTACTATAAATTTTTTAACATTTTTATACTGTACCAATGACCCAAACATAGCTGAATAGTAAAAAGGCTGGAGGGCCAAGGACATAGAGCAAAATGGAATACGCTCAATAAAATAACATAGAGTCATCCCCTGTAGGGAAAAAGAAGTAATAGGCCTTACATGTATCTTTCTTATTTATGATAAATTAGAAAGATACAACACCTTCCAAAATTGAGCTTCATACATCCATGTACTCTATTAATATCCAATATAATCCTTATACTAATAATTTTTAAAGTAAGCCAATAAATAAAGTAAGTCTAGAGAATAGAGACTCTTATACTCCTAAAAGTGTCTGAGGATTGCATAATCATGTCCGTTGACATATGCAATATTCAAAAGCTATACTTTAAAAACTAAGACTTGAATGAATTTTAAAAACCTAAACTTCTCACTAAACAACCATCCCAATAACAGCTCAGAATTACTAACTCCAGAGGAGGTATCCCCTTGTTTTCATAGTAAAACAGGTGACCCAAGGGAACACCCTCCCCCCCCCCCCCCCTTTTTCTTGCCCTGGGTCAAATAGCCCAGAGCAAAGAGGGCAGCAGAACGGAGACACTGCCGAAACAGACAGCCTACCTAGCTATAGTAGCAACTGTTAAGTGAATGACATTCTGAGCAGTAGATAATAGACCTAACAATAGAGGCCTCCAGAAATGGACTCGATATTTCTGAAATAAAAATTCATGAATGTGGATGGCTGAGCGCAATGAGCGGCCTTCAAAAATCTATAATAGCGACACTATTAATGTAAGCCCAAGAAGTAGAAGAACTCTTACTTCATGAGCCGAAATCTTAAGCACAACTGCTAAGTCAATGATATACCATAAGCAGTACCGATAGTTAATAGAATCCATTAACAATAAAATGGAGCGTAACGTCCTTCTACTAGGCATCAAAGACAGAAGAAGCTTACGCCCATAGTAATAAACAGATATCTGTTTATAAATACATAAACTCTACCCGGAAAGAGTAAAGGCCTATGCCCATACGAAGACGGAAGGACCTTAAAAATAATAGGTTCCGGATAATAGGAGCCTAACTCTTATGCAAAAATCCAACCTAAATAGAAACGGAAGTAGTGATTCCGAAACTACGAAAGTGAAAATCATCCATCGATAGTGCATGAAACTCACTGACTCTACAGTAAAAGAGAAACCAACAGAATTACTGTCTAAAAGGTCAGAATTTGAAAACTACTGTTTCCAGAGGCTCAAATGATAACTTAGCTAAATAAGAACCGAAGTTAAAATCCATATAGGAATTTAATCTAAAGATTCTAAGTCTATTTATCAAAAAGTTACTAACTGACTTAGATAAAGAGACATAAGACTCAATTGTAAACTATCGTAGAGTGCATAGGTATGAGGTAACATAAACCAATAACCTTAATAATAACAGGCTGCAGTAGATCTTGTGAAACAAGTATTCTAAAAAATTGCAATGAGTAGTATGGAGGGATCAACAATATGAACATAATGATCCCTACACCAACGACTGAAGAGCCTCCACTTTAGCCGCATAGAATAGCGAAGAAGAGGATCTCCTATAGTAAGAAATCGCGTCCAAAGCTCGTCCAGTACAGTGCTTACAATGCAATACGGACCACACAACAGAATACATGAAGGTTGCGACCTTGCGGGTTGTGATAAAGATGACACGATTTACCCAGTGAAAAAAGATCCTCACATAGAGGAAGATTTCACGTTAAGACCCACAGTAGACAAGAGAGTAAATTACCCATGATCTCTGTGAAGCTAGAGATGCTATCAACAGAAATGTATTGTGGTTGTTTATCTTAGCAATACCTGCTGAAACAACAGCGCCGGAGGATACGCGTATCCTATCATTCCGCCCTATAGATCAATAGAGCATTAACAACATTAGCTCAGAGATCTGGATAAGCCAACACATACGTCTGCAATTGATTAGCAAGCTGTGTCGTAAATAAATCATCATTGGGCGCTCCCATAGATAGCAAATCTGATTGAATACTTGTTTGTTGAGAGTCCATTCTGACAGCAACAAGCGACCCGTAAGAGAACGGGAGTCCGGTAAAACAATCAGACGACCCGGAATATGACGGACCAAAACAGAACTTGGTGTACTATAACCAACAGACGGATTCTTTCCATTAAATTGAATAACGGAAACGAAAGAGTGCCTCCCTGGTTCCGGAGATACGCCACTACTGTCGAATTAAAGGACAGGATTTGGGCATGCATTTCTGAATAATGTTCATGCAATGACATAAAGCAAGCCTAAAAAACATTATTCCGCGGAAGAAAACTGGTTGCTAAGAGACTGCGGAACCCAAAGACCCTGGCACTTCGAATCCGTAGGGATCAGTATTATATCCCAATCTGTTTGACTGGCAACCGTCATAACAGCCACACTCGGGTCCGGCAACTGCGGTGGCACTCTCTGAGTCAACCACCGAATGTTTGCCCCAGTCTGAATCTCTTGTAACACTAGATAGACAAGAGAACGTATAAATCGAGCAATTCATGGATTGCCGAAAAGTTGCCGTCGAAGAGAAGCTCCTACGAGAACGAAGCGACTCTGAGAGAGTTCTTAACCTTACTATCCACGCGTGTGGATGTAGCTAGGGCTGCGTCACGTCTAACCAACTCCAATCAGCCACTGAAGGGCGGAGTTATACGTGAACAAACTACTGCCCTCAAAAGAAATTACATTGAGAATAATATCCCGTAAATCTTTTCTTGAAGACGTAATGATAACGCCTCAGTAAGGCGGATTACGTATGATAAAGCGTCTAAGTTAAGTCTACTATACATCATGTCGTTTCCAATATTGAAGTTGGAAAAGACATAAACGGCGAAAAAGAATATATCCAGTCTTTAACCACACCGTCTAGACGCATATGAACTCTCGGTATGCCCTGCTCTGCCAAAATAAACTATTCGTATAAATGATAAAATGGCAGAAATGAGCAATGCGGACAAGAAACTAAACTATCATGCTTGGTAGCAGGCTTGTATATATATATATATAGCGTCAAAAAATAAAACACATGTTGTAATGACAATATTGGACTGCGTCGGTAAGTCAGGGACAATGTCCCTGAACCGATCGAAAAATCCGAGTCCAATGACGCTATAAGTCTCTTATCCAAGATCGCAGCAATGAAGTCCGAAATAACAATCACTGGAAGATAACGCCAGAAGATATGAAAGGCAGCTTCCGATACTACTAAAGGAAAAACTCGAAATCTTTCGAATCCCTTTCGCCATCCTGTCGGACCCTATAAAGCGTTCGGTCGTCCGTACCTGATGCAACCGCGGACCGCACCGACCCAGCGCCGTCGGATAATTCCTGATTCGACCGAGAAACTGTCGATTGCTGGGATGCTGCGAAACAACTGTGCTAACTCGGATAGCACGTCCGTCACTGAGGCCTGAGGAGAAGCGGTCTTATGATGCATTGCCGCTGGAAGCTCCGTGATCGTTACCCCGTGCATACTACCAATATGCGAGCGAACGGAGTGTATAGGCCTCGTGTCCCTTGGCTACCGGATGGCGCGACCTATTCGCCGTGGAATCACTGAATGACGAAACTGATCGGATACTCGAGGTCACGTAGCCAATGTGCGGTCGTGTGCCCTGCTGTGAGGATGAGGAAGCATTAAGGACAGTCTCTCAGACTGTCAATATAACGGAGCGTCCCGACCGACGGACATAAGCTCCGAATGTAAAATATCTGAACCACAACATGCGGTCCCCTATGTTGTTGGACGAGAGAGGGACCTCTCTCGCTCACAGCCCGGACGGACATGGACAAGCCAGGAACTGGACTAACAGGCTTCCTCCGATCTGTCCTCAATCTGCCGTCACTGGGTGAGTACAAAAGTAATTAAAGTGCTCGCATCACCCAAATCTCCTTCCTACACCGCAACGGACGAACCCGGCAGCCGAACCATTCGATGAATGTACGCTACACCGGGTGAGCTAGCGAATGTCACTCCGTAGGCGATAGACATATTCCATGAGCACTTATTGCCGCTAGCTCTTCATTAACTATGACGACAGATGCACACTTTTGAAAGACATCTCCGTAACTTTGCGAACAAGAAACCAGAAATGCTTGGTTATAGCAAGCATAAAATAATAATATATATAGCGTCGTTCAATAATTCGAAAGTTTGTGTGACATTATTGGACTATGTCGGAACTGAGGGACGATGTCCCTGAACCGAACCAAAAATTTCTAAGTCCACCGACGCTATCAGTTTCTTATCCGGCATCGCTGCATTCTGGTCTGACGAAAGAAGCTGTAGAAGACCAAGTGAGATGACATACACAACAGCATATGTTGTTCCGAAAGGGAAAGCTCGAAATCCTCCAAATCCCTTTCGGTATCCCGTCGGACCGGATGAAACTTTCGGACATCCGTACCCGCTTCTGCGGAGCGTCCCGACCCAGCATCGTCGGATAAAAAATATGCGACAGATTCAGTTGATGCTGGGATGCTGCGATAAACTGTGCTATTTAGGAAAGCACGTCCGTTCCCGAGGCCTGTGCAGTAGCGGTCTTACGATGCATTGCCGCCGGAAGCTCCGTGTACGTTGACTCCCGCACACTTCCTATGCGAACGTCCGGAGTCTGCAGGCCTCGTGTCCCTGGCTACCGGATGGTGTGACCTGGTCGCCGAAGAATCCTTGATCGGCGAAGCTGGTAATATATCGGCGGTCACGCAGCCAAGGTGCGGTTGTGTGCGCTGACGAGAAAAGGAAGCCTTAGCAGTCTCCGCGGACTGCCTATACAACGGAGCGTCCCGAGCAACGGACGTATGCTCCGCTTGCGACACATTTTGTACCACAACATCTGGGGCCAGATGTTGTTGAACGAGAGAGGGGCCTCTCTCGATTGCCGTCCGGATGGACCGGAACGGGCTATGAACCGGACTAAAAGGCTTCCTCCGTTCTCCCTCCGATCCGCCGTCACTGGGTGTGCATTAGGTTGATTTATAGTGCTCGCCTCACCCCAAAATTCCTTCTAGACCGCAACGGACGAACCCGGCTGCCGAACCATTCGGTGAATGGACGCTACACCGGGCGAGCTAGCGGACGTCAAAGGCCGTCGAACCTACTAGGGTCCTCTTAGGCAATTGGCGTATTTACATGAGCACTTTCCGCTAGCCCTTCATTAATTGTGACGACGGAGGCACACTGTTGGAAGACATCACAGATACATCACCCTAATCTTGATCGTCTGAAATAGAAATTGATAAAGTAGAGTGACCCTGCGGGGAAAGGACCGGAGTGTCCAATTCCCCAATAACATACCGTGACATACGCTTCCCATATTGTCATCGAAATCATACGATACAGAACAGGAGTTAATGCGAGTACACTCACCACATATAGAATGATTATAAAGTCAGAGGAAGACTTCCTCTTAATACAATTGATCAATATCCTTTCAATGTGAAAAGAAACAAGTCCTGGTACTCACACTAACCCCTGGCAATCAAAATACATAATAATAATATGATCCATTAATATAGAAAAAATAATTGAAATCAAAATATTTTGAAAAAATATTTTTTCAGAATAGCCCAAGTTTCTGAAAAGTAACGTTGAGCCCCAATGGATCCCAAGCCTAAGTGTGGACAAAAATTTTAAAAATATTTTAAACAATTTATTCAACACTTACGAACAATAATAATGTATCTAGTTATGATTAAAATAACATCAAGATATTATTTTCCAAAAATCCCCCCCTCACACAGAGGGCTGTTGTAAATGTAAACAATGAGTGTAAAAACACTAAAATAAGACTCCAGGCACCCAGGCCCGAAATCAGTTACCAAAAATACACTATCTGATGCAAAACAGAGACTTCCAGGGAAGAAACTGCAGAACATCAGATGGTAGATGCAGAACACAACGCCTAACCACCCGTAGGTGAAGACGTAAACATGGGGAAAAGAACAGAATTCATTCTGTTATTCAGCTAAAACTCCCAAGAAAATTTAGTAATAATAATTACAAAAACTATGCCAAAAGCATGGGAGAATAGCAAGGGGGGACTTAAAGGACAGGGAGAGAGGAAAACACTTAAAAAACAGTGTAACTAAATAATCAGAATGACAACAAAATGGCTGCTGCCTCGAAAATAGGTAACTTAACATAATTTCATTAAAAAATTTTAAGTTACAGCCCTGATAATATTCTGTCACACATTTTTTCCTCTCCTCCTTCTCTATCCTCCTTAGAATCACCATTTCACTAATATTTATGTGTCTGGCATCATTTAAACTGAGATTTACAAGCACAAAGATCAGTCAGATGTTAACTGATGAAGGGCCAAACTTAGAATAATTAATGGCGCCAATTTCGGAACGTCCTTGACACTGCGCATGCGCAGTAGAGGCGAAGTGTGGAGGGCCTTTCAGGACATGTTTTCTTTGGTTTTAGATGCAAATTTTGGGGATTGGGGGGCAAAATTTGTGTTTGGCCCTATATTTTAAGAGTTAGCACCAGCTATGTCTGGGTCATTGGTACAGTATAAAAATATCGGAAACCTTTGTGCACATCTACAGACCCTACTGCAACATTTGAGCATGGTTTTAGCATTTTGAATTACATACCCTAGGAGCCTTTTGCCGCAAACGGGCTAAGAAAACACAAAAGTGGCAATGGTGGCACAGCCACGTGGCACCTGAAAAATCGGAAACCTTTGTGCACATCTACAGACCCTACTGCAACATTTGAGCATGGTTTTAGCATTTTGAATTACATACCCTAGGAGCCTTTTGCCGCAAACGGGCTAAGAAAACACAAAAGTGGCAATGGTGGCACAGCCACGTGGCACCTGAAAAATCGGAAACCTTTGTGCACATCTACAGACCCTACTGCAACATTTGAGCATGGTTTTAGCGTTTCGAATTACATACCCTAGGAGCCTTTCGCCGGAAACGGTCTAAGAAAACACGAAAGTGGCATTGGTGGCGCAGCCAGGTGGCAGCTGCAAAATCCGAAACCTTTGTGCGCATCTACAGACCCTACTGCAACATTTGAGCATGGTTTTAGCATTTCGAATTACATACCCTAGGAGCCTTTTGCTGCAAACGGGCTAAGAAAACACAAAAGTGGCAACGGTGGCACAGCCACGTCGCACCTGAAAAATCTGAAACCTTCATGCGCATGTACAGACCCCACTGCAACATTTGAGCATGGTTTTAGCGTTTCGAATTACATACCCTAGGAGCCTTTCGCCGGAAACGGTCTAAGTAAACACAAAAGTGGCAATGGTGGCACAGCCACGTGGCACCTGAAAAATCTGAAACCTTCGTGCACATCTACAGACCCTACTGCAACATTTTAGCATGGTTTTAGCGTTTCGAATTACATACCCTAGGAGCCTTTTGCCGGAAACAGTCTAAGAAAACACGAAAGTGGCTACGGTGGCACAGCCACGTGGCACCCGAAAAATTCGAAACCATTGTGCGCATCTATAGACCCTACTGCAACATCTGAGCATGGATTTAGCATTTCGAATTACATATCCTACGAGCCTTTTGCCGGAAACGGGCTAAGAAAACACAAAAGTGGCTACGGTGGCACAGCCACGTGGCACCCGAAAAATCCGAAACCTTCCTACATATCTACAGATCATTTAGCAACACCCTAGTGTAATTTTAGAACTCCGAATTACATAGGTTGGGACTATTCAGCAAAAAAGTGAAAAAATAACGCATTTTTTAAGTGGCTCCACAGAAGCCACCTGGTGGCACAAAAATTTAAAAGTTGTATTTTTGGGTTGCACAGACCCTATCGAACAACTGTAGAAAGTTACAGCGTTTCGAATTACAAAACCGGACGTACGGAAGTACGGACGTACGGACGTATGTACGGACGGAGATCATGACAATATCCCCGCATTTTTTAAAATGCGGGGATAATAATTATGCAGTGAAGAGAAAGAGATGAAGGTTTTGAGATCATGAGATATTTTGAGATAATGGGAGTGAATGAAGATTAACGAAAACATAAATAGCAGTGTAACTGCATTTGTTGATTAAAAGTTGATGATATACTAATTGTAGGTGGTACACTACATGTATCTTTAGTGGAAACTATAACTGGTAGAGTGCTAAATTATTTTGCAAAGGTGATTTGTAACATGTGAATTTTTTTCAGACTCTGTTGCTACAAGCAAGGAAAGCATTAGTTTAGGATTCACCAAGATTTTCTTGATAATTTATTTATTTGTTATAGTTTATTGGAGAGTGCCTGTTGGCACTTTCCCACAAACTATATCAAAACAAATATTTTTGCCTATTGCTGAGCAAACATCAAGGTAATGCTTGCATTGTAAAACCACTAAACCGATTCTATTACTACCAACAAGGAAAGCTTTAGTTTGGGCTTCAGCAAGATTTTCTTGGTAAATAATTTATTTGTTCTAGTCTGTTGGAGAGTTCCTATTGGCATTCTCCCACAAACTATAATAAAACAATTTTATACAAAAATTCTTTGTTCTACTGCTGAGCAAACTTCAAGCTAAAACTATATTTTTTTTATGCTCCAAAGTTTGGGACATTCAGGAGATTTGTTTCCAGTTGACCCGTCGCTAGTAGCAGACGACACTCATAAAAAAAATTCTTGAGTAACTAAAAATTTTCATTTTTTGCTTCTAAAACATATCTTTATGATCCCTCATTGGAACGAGCGAAATGCGCTCGTTCCAATGAGGGATCATAAGCTATGTTTTGGAAGCAAAAACTGAAAATATAAAAAAAATTGGACAGCTATTTTCGTATGTAGTGATGGAAAACGAATCACACACAACTTTATTCAGCATCAAATCAAGACCAGGCTGTGTTCTTTTCCCATTTTCTAAGAATTGGGACACCTGTGAAAATAATTATTTTTAGCTGCCCCAATACATAGAGTAAATACGGGGTCATTTATATTTAATATTTCTAAATATATTTATTATTCCATTTCAGGATACCCACCAACTAATGGGCAACAAAACATTCGCACATGCTTATCATACTTCATCATTCATCACATCAACTCAAGCATCATCTTCATCAACTGAAAAAGGTAGTATCATCTAGGAGTGTCACGACTAATCGATTAATCAATTGTTGATCGGTCAGGGTGAAATCGATTAGTATTTCTCGTCGAATAATCGGTAAATTGTATCTCGCTTTAGACGTTTAATAATTAAAAGAAAATTTGATGAAAAAACTATTGTTTCTAAAGGTAAAGAGTTACGACCATTGATGTTAAACCCCGAGAAGCCATTGGAAACATTGCAGTGTGGCTTCTAGCATTCAATCAGTCAAACAACATAACTGCTATTCTACAGCAGTGGTAGTTTTAACTTCAACGTGGACAAAGGTATACTGAGTCGGTAGTACTAAAATGAGACCGCAGGTAGAAAATGAGACCACAGACAAAGTATAGGGGGTAGAGCCTCAAAATAAATGCTGTCTCATCATATACGGTGTACACAATATACATTCGAAGTTTGGTACCGATATTTTAACGTAAACCAATAAAATTCCACTTTTAATGTATAGTGCTCTATCAGACTTACAGTCTCACTTTTCCACAACTTGGGACAAAGAGACCGCAAGTAATCTACTGGTCCTAAAAACACCAAATAAACGCTATCTGGTGAATTTGGGCATATTCAATACATATCTGAACTTTCATATCGATACTTTAATCTTAACCCCTAAAATCTTGCTTTTTATGTATAGCTTGACTTCTGATTTGCGGTCTCAATTTTCACACTCAGGGACAAAGAGGCCGCAAGTGAACTACTAATCATAAAAACACCCAATAAGCGCTATCTGGTAAGTTGTGGTATATTCAATACATACATAAAGTCTGGCATTGATATTTTAGCGTTAACCCATAAAATTCCACTTTTAATGTGTAGCGTTCTATCGGACTTGCAATCTCACTTTTCCGCAACTAAGGAAAAAGAGACCGCAAGTAACCTACTGGTCCTAAAAACATCAAATAAACGCTATCTGGTGAATTTGGGTATAGCCAATACATATATCCAAACTTTTATATCGATATTTTAATCTTGACCTCTAAAATTTCACTTTTAATGTATAGCACGACTTCTGATTTGCGGTCTCAATTTTCACAGGCAGGGACAAAGAGACCGCAAGTAAGCTACTAAGCTCAGAAACTCCAAATGAAGGCGAAAGTGCACGCAATATCATATATAAAACATATTCCAAAGATGATTGTAATATCTAGAGATTACTGTCTATTATTTTATGTTTTATGTCTGATAGATTGACACATTTGCAGTCTCATTTTCTACCGGGCAACAACAGATATTATGGGGAAACCCTCTGCTGCAGTGAGCCAATTAAGTGGATTTGCCTTCTGTTATTAGGTGTGAATAACAAAAACTCCATTTATCCTTTATGAGGGCTTCAAGATGGAAAGTGTGAAGATTTCGAGGTTGATTTGAAATAAATAGTTTATAATTTGTCAACACTTTTCACTGAACTCAGAGTGCGAGCATCCTAATTACAATCTTAATTATGGAAACACTGGAACTTCCAGCGCGATTGAAGAGAACGATAGCAGCTCTGGGCATCTCTTGCCCTATCACCTGGACTATCCAGGAGATAGGCAAGAGCGTTCATCTGAACCTTGAATTCAAGGTTGAAGAAGAGAAAGAATTACCACCCTCCTCGGTGAGAGGTAGTACCTTTGATGGGAGGATCCCCTCTCACACTGGTCCTCACCCGAGTAGGTCAGGAAGCCCTGAAAAGAGAATAAAGAAGAGCCTGTCCACCAAGAGGAGGGATTCCCGACGCTTGGAGGCATTCTTGGGGATGAAGAAAGAGAACGGTGAGGAAAAGAAAGAGCCAGAGGCGGCCACCACTTCCCCTCCCACTCCCACAGACAGCCCCATCCAAATGACCACTTCCCAGCCGGTATTGTCGGATGTGGAAGAGTCTGTGGAGACTGAGGTGGAAATGGAAGCTGCCTTCTCGCCTCTTCCTGATCCCCACTCGCCTCTTCCTTCTAAACCAGAATGCCAGGATGCAGACGACAGGCTGGAGAACATCTTACGGGAAAACAAAATATAAGGGGACCTTCACAGGCAAGAGATGGAAAGGAAGTACCAACTACTCCTCCAACAAATCGAAGAAGCCAATAAACTAATAGATGCCAGAAACCTACAACAACAAAAGACTCAGCAATCACCCACAACCACTCCAGACTCGGCTAGGACCAGACCCTACAAAACTCAGCAACCACCATCAGGCAGCCCACCAACAACACCAACTACCACTGTCTCTCCTTCCAAACCTCCACCTCTGAAAAAGAAGTAGAAAAGACACAAGCGCTGCTAACAACCCACAACTTCTCCTCCTTAACCACGGTCTGACACTTTCAAATTCTACAGCTAATGAGGGTCGAAAGGGGCTTGCTCCCCAAATCGTCCCTGCGCGCCTTTGGTGTGCAAAACCATTTGATTCGAACACTTTTCACCTTTCATTCATTCATTCACTTCTCACATTTTATCAAGATCGAGTAGTATAATGCTTGGCAGATTTAAAGTTTTTTCTACAGTGAATTTTGGTACTGTTCTCTTCATAAATCTGTCAACTCCCCTCATCTTTTACCCAGGCTTGGGACCGGCAAGTATAAAACTTGGCAGATTTAGAGTTTTTTTGTTTTTTTACAGTGCATCTTGATACTATTTTTAAATTTTATACACTCCCCTCATCTTTTACTCGGGCTTGGGACCAGCATGTATGAAACTTGGCAGATTTAGAATTTTTTTCTCAGCCTCTATGGGCCTTTACAGCACATTTCACTACTGTTTTTTCTCAGCCTCTATGGGCCTTTACAGTACATTTCGCTATTGTTTTTTCTCAGCCTCTTTGGGCCTTTACAGCACATTTCACTACTGTTTTTTCGCAGCCTCTTTGGGCCTTTACAGCACATTTCGCTACTGTTTTTTTTCAGCCTCTTTGGGCCTTCCAGCACATTTCACTACTGTTTTTTCTCAGCCCCTTTGGGCCTTAAAGCACATTTCACTACTGTTTTTTTTAGCCTCTTTGGGCCTTACAGCACATTTTGCTACTGTTTTTTCCGCAGCCTCCTTGGGCCTTTACAGCACATTTCGCTACTGTTTTTTTTCAGCCTCTTTGGGCCTTCCAGCATATTTCGCTACTGTTTTTTCGCAGCCTCTTTGGGCCTTTACAGCACATTCCGCTACTGTTTTTTCTCAGCCTCTATGGGCCTTTACAGCACATTTTGCTACTGTTTTTTCTCAGCCTCTTTGGGCCTTACAGCACATTTCGCTACTGTTTTTTCGCAGCCTCTTTGGGCCTTTACAGCACATTTCGCTACAGTTTTTTCTCAGCCTCTTTGGGCCTTTACAGCACATTTCGCAACTGTTTTTTCTCAGCCTCTTTGGTCCTTACAGCGCATTTCGCTAAATGTATATTTTCTCAGCCTGTTTGGGCTTTTACAGTGCATTTCACTACTGTTTTTTTTGGCTGAGCCTCTAATTGGCTGCTGCTTTTTTTTCTTTAATTTTTTTATGAACATTTACACAACTTCCTGTTTCTAAAGTTGTCAGCAGTCATTTTTTGGTCGCTTAGCTGAATGTCCAGCTGTTTTAGTTTTACAAGTCTTTATTCTTTTTGTCTGTCCTGGTCTTTTGGCTGTCAGTCCTACACTTGGAATTGTCCCGATTTTTAACAAGCTATTAATGCATCAGTATATGAAGTACTTACAGATATGATTTGTGTTTTGGAATGGCATGATTCATAAAATGCAAAAGTAATGGTAGTTTTGATCACTGATCAAACAGGTTACCAGTACAGTTAATTATAACACTTGCTAAGATTGGACACATCCTTAGAGGCGTCTATTTGATGTTCGAATTAGAGATGGATAGATGCAATAACGAGAATATCTATTGTAAACAGTAGTTAGTTGCAGAGACAATTTTCCCCAGTGAGACTGCAAATGTGTTTTTCTATCAGACATTAAAGATAAAATAATATGGGTTAAAATCAAGGTATTACAACTATCTTTGGAATATGCTTTATATATGATACAGCATATACTTTCACATTTATTTCAGGGCTTACATTTCGACGAGAATCCGAGAATTGATTCGCACAAAGATTCGCGCAATAAAACCGACGAGAATCCATCGTAGATTCTCGCTGCACCTCTCCTAGGATTCGCGTGAAAAGAATTGAGTCAATTTAAGCCTTTATCTAACATAGCGGCAACAAATTAACCAATAGAAGGCTAACATGACCTGAAATATCCTGACACTTTGTCAATAAAATTGCACAAATATGTCTGTCATTGGAACCGGCTCATTGAGCCGGTTCCAACGACAGCCATATTTGTAAGATTTTATTGGTAAATATTGTTCATTTAATTATTTTAGCATTTATTTATTATTTATTGTTTAAAAATTATCAAATTTAGTTTTAAAAATTAAAATAGGTGTGTTGGGTAAAAGGTTAACATGTGTTATCAGTATACAACAGTGGTTGAACCATGGAGGCGTCATGGGATCCAGTGACACTCTTAGTAGGTATGGATTCTCGCAACCATTTTCACGAGAATCCAAATGGATTCTCACAAATTTAGATGAAATATAAGCCCTGTATTTGGTGTTTTTAAAACCGGTAGTCCACTTGCAGTCTCCTTTTTTTGTCCCTTCTTCTGAAAATTTAGACCGCCAGTCGGGAATCACACTGCATATTTAATATTGTAACAAAAGTCACTTTAAATAAGCTATTAATTGAAAGTTAAAAAATTTATAGTAATTTATATATTTTTTATACTTACCAATGACCCAGACATAGCTGCTGGTGCTAACTCTTAAAATATAGGGCCAAACACAAATTTTGCCCCCCAATCCCCAAAATTTGCATCTAAAACTAAAGAAAACATGTCCTGAAAGGCCCTCCACACTTCGCCCCCACTGCGCATGCGCAGTGTCAAGGACGTTCCGAAATTGGCGCCATTTATCATTCTAATAACCAGTGCCTGGTAGGCGCTATGTACTCAGCGGGGAGGCAAGAGTTCCCAACTCCTGGGAGGGCCATCCCCGTCTGGGTCATTGGTAAGTATAAAAAATATATAAATTACTATAAATTTTTTAACATTTTTATACTGTACCAATGACCCAGACATAGCTGAATAGTAAAAAGGCTGGAGGGCCAAGGACATAGAGCAAAATGGAATACGCTCAATAAAATAAAATAGAGTCATCCCCTGTAGGGAAAAGAAGTAATAGGCCTTACATGTATCTTCCTTATTTATGATAAATTAGAAAGATACAACACCTTCCAAAAATTGAGCTTCATACATCCATGTACTCTATTAATATCCAATAATCCTTATACTAATAATTTTTAAAGTAAGCCCATAATAAAGTAAGTCTAGAGAATAGAGACTCTTATACTCCTAAAAGTGTGTGAGAATTGCATAATCATGTCCGTTGACATATGCAATATTCAAAAGCTATACTTTAAAAACTAAGACTTGAATGAATTTTATAAACTTAAACTTCTCACTAAACAACCATCCCAATAACAGCTCAGAATTACTAACTCCGGAGGAGGTATCCCCTTGTTTTCATAGTAAAAACAGGTGACCCAAGGGAACACCCTCCCCCCCCCCCCCCCCTTTTTCTTGCCCTGGGTCAAATAGCCCAGAGCGAAGAGGGCAGCCGAACGGAGACACTGCCGAAACAGACAGCCTACCTAGCTATAGTAGCAACTGTTAAGTGAATGACATTCTGAGCAGTAGATAATAGACCTAACAATAGAGGCCTCCAGAAATGGACTCGATACTTCTGAGATAAAATTCATGAATGTGGATGGCTGAGCGCAATGAGCAGCCTTCAAAAATCTATAATAGCAACACTATTAATGTAAGCCCAAGAAGTAGAAGAACTCTTACTTCATGAGCCGAAATCTTAAGCACAACTGCTAAGCCAATGATATACCATAAGCAGTACGCTAGTTAATAGAATCCATTAACAATAAAATGGAGCGTAACGTCCTTCTACTAGACATCAAAGACAGAAGAAGCTTACGCCCTTGTAATAAACAGATATCTGTTTATAAATACATAAACTGTACCCGGAAAGAGTAAAGGCCTATGCCCATACGAAGACGGAAGGACCTTAAAATAATAGGTTCCGGATAATAGGAGCCTAACTCTTATGCAACAATCCAACCTAAATAGTAACGGAAGTATTGATTCCGAAACTATGAAAGTGAAATTCATCCATCGATAGTGCATGAAACTCATTGACTCTACAGTAAAAGAGAAAACAACAGAATTACTGTCTAAAAGGTCAGAATTTGAAAACTACTGTTTCCAGAGGCTCAAATGATTACTTAGCTAAATAAGAACCGAAGTTAAAATCCGTATAGGAATTTAATCTAAAGATTCTAAGTCTATTTATCAAAAAGTTACTAACTGACTTAGATAAAGAGACAAAAGACTCAATTGTAAACTATCGTAGAGTGCATAGGTATGAGGTAACATAAACCTATAACCTAAATAACAACAGGCTGCAGTAGATCTTGTGAAACAAGTATACTAAAAAATAGCAATGAGTAGTATGGAGGGATCAACAATATGAACATAATGATCCCTACACCACGACGGAAGAGCCTCCACTTTAGTCGCATAGAATAGCGAAGAAGAGGATCTCCTATAGTAAGAAATCGCGTCCAAAGCTCGTCCAGTACAGTGCTTACAATGCAATACGGACCACACAACGGAATACATGAAGGTTGCGACCTTGCTGGTTGTGATAAAGATGACACGATTTACCCAGTGAAAAAAGATCCTCACATAGAGGAAGATTTCACGTTAAGATCCACAGTAGACAAGAGAGTAAATTACTCATGATCTCTGTGAAGATAGAGATGCTATCAACAGAAATGTATTGTGGTTGTTTATCTTAGCAATACCTGCTAAAACAACAGCGCCGGAGGATACGCGTATCCTATCATTCCGTCCTATAGATCAATAGAGCGTTAACAGTATTAGCTCAGAGATCTGGACAAGCCAACACATACGTCTGCAATTGATTAGCAAGCTGTGTCATAAATAAAACATCATTGGGCGCTCCCATAGATAGCAAATCTGATTGAATACTTGTTTGTTGAGAGTCCATTCTGACAGCAACAAGCGACCCGTAAGAGAACGGGAGTGCGATAAAACAATCAGACGACCCAGAATATGACGGACCAAAACTGAACTTGGTGTACTATAACCAACAGACGGATTCTTTCCATTAAATTGAATAACGGAAACGAAAGAGTGCCTCCCTGGTTCCGGAGATACGCCACTACTGTCGAATTAAAGGACAGGAATTTGGGCATGCGTTTCTGAATAATGTTCATGCAATGACATAAAGCAAGCCTAAAAAATATTATTCCGCGGAAGTTAAACTGATAGCTAAAAGACTGCGGAACCCAAAGACCCTGGCACTTCGAATCCGTAGGGATCAGTATATATCCCAATCTGTTAGACTGGCAACCGTCATAACAGCCACACTCGGGTCCGGCAACTGCGGCGGCACTCTCTGAGTCAACCACCGAATGTTTGCCCCAGTCTGAATCTCTTGTAACACAAGATAGACAAGAGAATGTATAAATCGAGCAATTCATGGATTGCCGGAAAGTTGCCGTCGAAGAGAAGCTCCTCCAAGAACGAAGCGACTCTGAGAGAGTTCTTAACCTACTATCCACGCGTGGATGTAGCTAGGGCTGCGTCACGTCTAACCAACTCCAATCAGCCACTGAAGGGCGGAGTTATACGTGAACAAACTACTGCCCTCAAAAGAAATTACATTGAGAATAATATCCCGTAAATCTTTTCTTGAAGACGTAATGATAACGCCTCAGTAAGGCGGATTACGTATAATAAAGCGTCTAAGTTAAGTCTACTATACATAGTGTCGTTCCCAACATTGAAATTGGAAAAGACATAAACGGCGAAAAAGAATATATGCAGTCTTTAATCACACCGTCTAGACGCATATGAACTCTCGGTATGCCCTGCTCTGCCAAAATAAACTATTTGTAAAAAAGATAAAATGGCAGAAATGAGCCACGCGGACAAGAAACTAAACTATCATGCTTAGTAGCAGGCTTGAATATATATATAAATATATAGCGTCGAAAAATAAAACACATGTTGTAATGACAATATTGGACTGTGTCGGTAAGTCAGGGACAAAGTCCCTGTACCGATCGAAAAATCCGAGTCCAATGACGCTATAAGTCTCTTATCCAAGATCGCAGCAATGAAGTCCGAAAAATAATCACTGGAAGAAATGCCAGAAGATATGAAAGGCATCTTCCGATACTACTAAAGGGAAAACTCGAAATCTTTCGAATCCCTTTCGCCATCCTGTCGGACCCTATAAAGCGTTCGGTCGTCCGTAGCTTGATGCAACCGCGGACCGCACCGACCCAGCGCCGTCGGATAATTCCTGATTCGACCGAGAAACTGTCAATTGCTGGGATGCTGCGAAACAACTGTGCTAACTCGGATAGCACGTCCGTCACTGAGGCCTGAGGAGCAGCGGTCTTACGATGCATTGCCGCAGGAAGCTCCGAGATCGTTACCCCGTGCATACTTCCAATATGCGAGCGAACGGAGTGTATAGGCCTCGTGTCCCTTGGCTACCGGATGGCGCGACCTATTCGCTGTGGAATCACTGAATGCCGAAACTGATCGGATACTCGAGGTCACGTAGCCAATGTGCATTCGTGTGCCCTGCTGTGAGGATGAGGAAGCATTAAAGACAGTCTCTCGGACTGTCAATATAACGGAGCGTCCCGAGCAACGGACATATGCTCCGAATGTAAAATATCTGAACCACAACATGCGGTCCCCTATGTTGTTGGCTTCCTCCGATCTGTCCTCAATCTGCCGTCACTGGGTGAGTACTAAAGTAATTAAAGTGCTCGCATCACCCAAATCTCCTTCCTAGACCGCAACGGACGAACCCGGCAGCCGAACCATTCGATGAATGTACGCTACACCGGGTGAGCTAGCGAATGTCACTCCGTAAGCGATAGACATATTCCATGAGCACTTATTGCCGCTAACTCTTCATTAACTAAGACGACAGAGGCACACTTTTGAAAGACATCTCCATAACTCTTCGAACAAGAAACCAGAAATGCTTGGATAGCAAGCATAAAATAATAATATATATAGCGTCGTTCAATAATTCGAAATTTGTGTGACATTATTGGACTATGTCGGAACTGAGGGACGATGTCCCTGAACCGAACCAAAAATTTCTAAGTCCACCGACGCTATCAGTTTCTTATCCGGCATCGCAGCATATGTTGTTCCGAAAGGGAAAGCTTGAAATCCTCCGAATCCCTTTCGGTATCCCGTCGGACCAGATGAAACTTTCGGACGTCCGTACCCGCTTCCGCGGAGCGTCCCGACCCAGCATCGTCGGATAAAATATATGCGACAGATTCAGATGATGCTGGGATGCTGCGATAAACTGTGCTATTAAGGAAAGCACGTCCGTTCCCGAGGCCTGTGCAGTAGCGGACTTACGATGCATTGCCGCTGGAAGCTCCGTGTACGTTGACTCCCGCACACTTCCTATGCGAACGTCCGGAGTCTGCAGGCCTCGAGTCCCCGGCTACCGACCCAGCGCTGTCGGATAATTCTCGATCCGACACCGTTTCTGTCGGCTGCTAGGATGCTGCGATAAGCTGTGCTATGTGCACAAGAATGTCCGGCGTCGAGACCTGCGGAGGCGCAGTCTATCGCTGCTTCGCCGAGGGCAGCTCCGCATCAGATGGCTCCCGCATACTTTTCCTATGCGAACGTCCGGAGTCCATCGGTCTCGAATCCCTGGCTGCCGGATGGTGTGACCTGGTCGCCGAAGAATCCTCGATCGGCGAAGCTGGTAATATATCGGCGGTCACGCAGCCAAGGTGCGGTCGTGTGCGCTGACGAGAAGAGGAAGCCTTAGCAGTCTCAGCGGACTGCCTATACAACGGAGCGTCCTGAGCGACGGACGTATGCTCCGCTAGCGACACATATGTACCACAACATCTGGGGCCAGATGTTGTTGAACGAGAGAGGGGCCTCTCTCGCTTGCCGTCCGGATGGACCGGAACGAGCTATGAACCGGACTAAAAGGCTTCCTCCGTTCTCCCTCCGATCCGCCGTCACTGGGTGTGCATTAAGTTAATATTATAGTGCTCGCATCACCCCAAAATTCCTTCTAGACCACAACGGACAAACCCGGCTGCCGAACCATTCGGTGAATGGACGCTACACCGGGCGAGCTAGCGGACGTCAAAGGCCGTCGAACCTACTAGGGTCCTCTTAGGCAATTGGCGTATTACATGAGCACTTTTCCGCTAGCCCTTCATTAATTGTGACGACGGAGGCACACTGTTGGAAGACATCACAGATACATCACCCTAATCTTGATCGTCTGAAATAGAAATTGATAAAGTAGAGTGACCCTGCGGGGAAAGGACCGGAGTGTCCAAATCCCCAACAACATACCGTGACATACGCTTCCCATATTGTCATCGAAATCATACGATACAGAACAGGAGTTAATGCGAGTACACTGACCACATATAGAATGATAATAAGGTCAGAGGAAGACTTCCTCTTAAAACAATTGATCAATATCCTTTCAAAGTGAAAAGAAAACAAGTCCTTGTACTCGCACTAACCCCTGGCAATCAAAATACATAATAATAATATGATCCATTAATATAGAAAAAATAATTGAAATCAAAATATTTTGAAAAAATATTTTTTCAGAACACCCCAAGTTTCTGAAAAGTAACGTTGAGCCCCAATGGATCCCAAGCCTAAGTGTGGACAAAAATTTTTAAAATATTTTAAACAATTTATTCAACACTTACGAACAATAATAATGTATCTAGTTATGATTAAAATAACATAAAGATATTATTATTTAGAAATCCCCCCCTCACACAGAGGGCTGTTGTAAATGTAAACAATGAGTGTAAAAACACTAAAATAAGACTCCAGGCACCCAGGCCCAAAATCAGTTACCAAAAATACACCATCTGATGCAAAACAGAGACTTCCAGGGAAGAAACTGCAGAACATCAGATGGTAGATGCAGAACACAACGCCTAACCACCCGTAGGTGAAGACGTAAACATGGGGAAAGAACAGAATTCATTCTGTTATTCAGCTAAAACTCCCAAGAAATTTTAGTAATAATAATTACAGAAACTATGCCAAAAGCATGGGAGAATAGCAAGGGGGAACAACTTAAAGGACAGGGAGAGAGGAAAACACTTGAAAAAACAGTGTAACTAAATAATCAGAATGACAACAAAATGGCTGCTGCCTTGAAAATAGGTAACTTAACATAATTTCATTAAAAAATTTTAAGTTACAGCCCTGATAATATTCTGTCACACATTCTTTTCCTCTCCTCCTTTTCTATCCTCCTTAGAATCACCATTTCACTAATATTTATGTGTCTGGCATCATTTAAACTGAGATTTAAAAGCACAAAGATCAGTCAGATGTTAACTGATGAAGGGCCAAACTTAGAATGATAAATGGCGCCAATTTCGGAACGTCCTTGACACTGCGCATGCGCAGTGGGGGCGAAGTGTGGAGGGCCTTTCAGGACATGTTTTCTTTAGTTTTAGATGCAAATTTTGGGGATTGGGGGGCAAAATTTGTGTTTGGCCCTATATTTTAAGAGTTAGCACCAGCAGCTATGTCTGGGTCATTGGTACAGTATAAAAATATAGAAAATGTTTTCATTTTTGGAATTCACTAAAACAAACCCATTGAGGATTCTTAAGCTGAGTTTGAATAGTACTGGCTGGTTTTAATCATTACATTGGGTAAAGAGTTGATATAGATAACATTTACACTAAGGCTGTACAGTGCAGTGTTAGTTATTCAGTTGGAAATTAAATTTTTTTTATAACCAGAAAGTGTGACTACCCCAGTGCAATGCACAGGGTTAGCCACACTTTCTGGTTATTAAAAAATGGTAACTGCCATATCATATGCTACATGAAAATTATAATGACTAAGGCTGAAAATGCTTTGGTTTTTTTTATCGATTTGTGAATTTCTGTTCAAGCGTTCACAGCTCCTGTCTTCACAGGGACCATTGACTCGGCATTTATTAGGACTTGGACACATTTGGTGAGCATTTAGCTCTGACAGAAAATACTTTTATTTCTTTGGCATTTAATTTACTTAACTTCTTAGAATGTGGACTGGATGATCCCTGTGAAGTTCAGAGGGCCGCAGGCATTTTATTTCTGCTGCTATTCTGTGCCTACAGGCATTCTGCAGCCTACAGCTGCAGCTTATTTTTATAAGCTCTTTCCAGTAAAGTGTACTGAAAGTATTTTTCCAATTATACCTGATGAGTTCCTTCACTTAAAAGTTGTGATTCGACAAGGAGTGATAATTTTTCATCTAAGATAATTTGCATTTTATTTTATTTTTGTGAGCTCTTTCCAGTAAAGTGTACTGAATGTATTTTTCAAATTATACCTGATGAGTTATTTCACTTAAAAGTTGTGATTCGACTAGGAGTGATAATTTTTCATCTAAGATAATTTTCATTTTATTTAATTTTTGTGAGCTCTTTCCAGTAAAGTGTACTAAAAGTATTTTTCAAATTATACTTGATGAGTTCTTTCACTTAAAAGTTGTGATTCAACTAGGAGTGATAATTTTTCATCTAAATTAATTTGCATTTTTGTGAGCTCTTTCCAGTAAAGTACGCTGAATGTATTTTTCAAATTATACCTGATGAGTTCTTTCACTCAATTGTTGTGATTCAACTAGAGTGATTATTTAGAGATTGTATTTCTGTTGATTGTACCTTGAGGCTAAATATTAAGAAAAGGGGGAAAGTAATCTTGTATTTGTTGCATAGGGGTTTTTACTTGTGGGGAAAATATAGGCAGAAATATTTATTATCTGATAAGTTGGTTCAAACCAAATTCTGGAATGTCCTGAGATTGTTGCTTTGGAAGAACTTAGATGTTGTAAAACATTTTACTTGGGAGTTTGGTGATAATTCATGCCTGGGGCAAGGATATATCCGCCTATTCAGGAATTGGTTTAAGTGAAACCCACTGAAGTAGTTGACGAGTTGAAACGTGAATGTAGCTGGACAAGAGTTGTATTTGATGATTAGAGAAAGAAGATGATGTACCCAAAAATTCTTTAATGTACAAAGATTAGTTGTCTGTAGGAATAAATAATTGTTATTATAAATTGAGTAGTTTATTCATTAGGTTACCTTACTGCTTGTGATATCTTTAAGGGTAAGTGTTAGAAGGAAGTTAGCTCAGATTGTCTGTGGCCATGATTGAGCACGGATTAGTTGATCTATGTTGCTCGAGCATTTACACAGGAAGTCCAAGTAAGTTTTAGGCATTGTAATTTGTAAATTGTATGTTTGCCCACAACATAAAGTGGGCTGGTGTCGCTATCCTGACAAATAGAGGTGTTGATTGCCCCCGGGATTGAGGTAAACATCCCTCACCTATAGCGTGAAGGTACCCCTCCTTCCTCTTTCGTGTTTGTTTGTAGACAACTGGGTAGATAGCAGGTGTGTTGGGGAGATAGGGAGTGCTTTCCCGTTACAATATCAAATAAATTTTACGACTTAAAATCAAAATATTGGCACCAAACATCGGATATATATTGAATAAACCACAACTCAGCAGATAGCTTTTATTTGGAGTTTTTAGGATTAGTAGTTTACTGGCGGTCTCTTTGTCCCTGGTTGTGAAAATTGAGACTGCATATCAGAAGTTGCGCTATACATTTAAAGTGAAATTTTAAGGGTTAAGATTAAAGTATCAATATGAAAGTTTGGATATGTATTGACTATACCCAAATTCACCAGATAGTCTTTATTTGGTGTTTTTAGGACCAGAAGGTTACTTGCGGTCTCTTTTTCCATAGTTGCGGAAAAGAGAGACCGCAAGTCACATAAAGTGCTATACATTATAAGTTAAAAAATTTATAGTAATTTATATATTTTTTATACTTACCAATGACATGGCCCAGACTTAGCTGGTGCAAACTCTAATATTCTAGGGCCAAACACAAATTTTGCCCCCACCCCCAATCCCCCAAATTTGCATCAAAATCCAAAAATTAGATGTCCTATGTGGTCCTCCATACTTTTATCCAATGCGCATGTGCAGTAGTCAAGGAAGTCCGAAATTGGAGCCAAATCCTCATTCTTACAACCAGTGCCTGGTAAGTGTTATGTAATCAGTGGGGAGGTATGAGTTCCCAACTCATGGGAGGGCCATCCCCGTCTGGGTCATTGGTAAGTATAAAAAATCTATAAATTAGGCCTAAAAAAGTTAAAAAATTTATAGTAATTTATATATTTTTTATACTTACCAATGACCCAGACTTAGCTGGTGCTAACTCTAACAAAACCAGGGCCAAACACAAATTTTGCCCCCCAATCCCCAAAATTTGCATCCAAAACAAAAAGAAATCATGTCCTAAAGGACCTCCATACTACGCCTCTACTGCGCATGCGCAGTGACGCAGTCGTCCCGAAATTGGCGCCAATTATCATTCTTACTGGCAGTGCCTGGTCAGCGCTATGTACTCAGCGGGGAGGCAAGAGTTCCCAACTCCAGGGAGGGCCATCCCCGTCTGGGTCATTGGTAAGTATAAAAAATATATAAATTACTATAAATTTTTTAACATTTTTATACTGTACCAATGACCCAGACTTAGCTGAATAGTAAACAGGCTGGAGGGCCTAGGACATAGAGGAAAATCCAATAAGCTCAATTATATAGTAAAGAGGTAACCCCTTAAGGAGAAAAGGAGTATTAGGCTTTACATGTATCTTTCTTATTTAATATTAAATTAGAAAGATACACTACCCTTAATAATTGAGCACAATAACATTCATGTTCTCTATTAACATCCAGTATAACCCTTATACTAATTATTTTTAAAGCAAGCCAATAAATAAAGTAGTCCAGAGAATTGAGACTCTTTATAATCATTTAAAAGTGTCCGAGTATTGTATATTAAAGCCCGTTTGACACTTGACATATACAAATGCTTCACACCGAGCTACACTTTAAAAATAAGACATGAATGAATTTAAACATTAATATTACACTTTAAAACCATCCCGGAAGCGACTCAGTAATACTGACTTGGAGGAGGCATTCCCTTGCTTTTCGCTATAAAGCAGGTGACCTAAGGGAACACCCGCCCCCCCCCCCCCCCCCCCCCCCCCCCCCTTCCCCTTGCCCTGGGTCAAATAGCCCAGAGCGAAGAGGGCAGCCGGACGGAGTCACTGCCGGAACAGAAAGCCTGCATAACTATAGTTGCAACTGTTTAGTGGACGAAATTCTGAGCAACAGATAACGGACCTAAACAATGCAGGTCTCCAGAAATGGACTCAATATTTCTGAGATAAAAATTTGTAAATGTGGATGGCTGAGACCAATAAGCAGCCTTCATTAAATCTGTAATAGCAACACTATTAGCATAAGCCCAGGAAGTAGAAAGAGCTCTTACTTCATGAGCAGAAATCTTAAGCACAGACTGCTGAGAAGAAGATAAATCTTCATAAGCAGTACGGATAGTTAACTGAATCCATCTAGCAATAGAATGGACTGAAATGTCCTTTCTATTAGGCATCAAAGACAGAAAGAAACGTTTCCGTCCCTTTCTGATAAACTGAGATCTCTGTTTATAGATACGTAGTGCTCTAACATGACAGAGTAAAGGCCTACGCCCGTCTGAAGACGGAAGAGCCTTAATAACAATAGGTTCCGGATATTTATTAGGAGCCTGATTCTTAGCTAAAAAACCCACATTAGTAGTGAAGGTGATAGTGTTCCCAACACTACGATAATGAGAATCATCCACCGATAGTGCATGAAGCTCACTGACTCTTCTGGCAGAAGAGAAAGCTAAGAGAAAAGCTGTCTTATAAGATAAGAATTTGAAATCTACTGTCCCAAGAGGTTCAAATGGCTTTTCCTTCAATTTAAGGAGAACCCAAGCTAAATTCCACTTAGGAATTAATCTAAGAGTTCTGGGTCTATTTATCGAAAAGTTTCTAACCAACTTCGATAAAGAGACATTAGATCCAATTTGTAAACTATCATGATGTGCATAGGTATCAGATAACATAGATCTATAACCCTTTATAGTAACAGGCTGCAGTTTGATTTCGTCAAACAAGTATACTAGAAAGTTTGCAATGTCTGGTATAGAGGGATCAAATATATCTACAGAATGATCCCTACACCAACGACGAAAAACCTTCCACTTAGCCGCATAGTTTAGCGAAGAGGAGGTCCTCCTACAGTTAGAAATCGCGTCCACTGCTCGTCCTGTAAAGTGCTTGCCATGCAAGAAGGACCGCACAACGGAAAAACGTGAAGGTTGAGACCTTGCGGGTTGTGATGGAGTTGGCACGATTTCCCCTGCGAAAGAAGATCCTCTCGTGGAGGAAGCTTCCGTGGTAGGTCCTACAACAGACACCTGAGTAGATTTATCCACGGTCTCTGTGGCGACAGAGATGCTACCAACAGAATCTTGCATTGAGATTGTTTTATCTTTAGCAATACTTGTTGAATTAACGGCGCTGGAGGATACGCATATCCTATCATTCCGTCCCAAGGGATCGACAGAGCGTCTACTGCAAATGCTCTTGGATCCGGACACGGAGACACATACGTCTGCAACTGATTGTTGAGATGTGTCGCAAATAAGTCTATCATTGGCCGTTCCCATTGGTAGCAAATCTGTTTGAATACTTGTTTGTTAAGAGTCCACTCCGACGGCAACAAGCGACCCTTTCGTGAAAGGGAGTCTGCTAGCACATTCAGACGACCCGGTATGTGACGGACCGAAAGAAGAACGTGATGTTCTAACGCAAACAGAAGGATTCTTTCCGTTAGATTGAACAACGGAACTGAATGAGTGCCTCCCTGATTCTGTATATACGCCACTACTGTCGTATTGTCGGATAGGATTTGGACATGAGCATCGTGAATAATGTCCATCCAGTGACGTAACGCAAGCCAAATTGACATCATTTCCTTGATGTTTATGTGCTTGCACAGGAATTGCGGATCCCAAAGACCCTGGCATCTCGAATCCGTTGGGATTAATGATGCACCCCAACCTGTTTGACTGGCATCCGTCATAACGGTAAAACTCGGATCCGGCAACTGTAGCGGAACTCCTTGAGTTAACCACTGAATGTTTGCCCAAGTCTGAATCTCTTGTTTCACTTCATCTGACAAGAGAACGTCTACATCGAGCGAATGAATTTTCACACTCCAATTCTGAGTCAAGAAAATTTGAAGAGGACGTGTGCGTAACCGCCCCATCGGAATGAGATCCGCGACGGCTCCGCACAGACCTATCAGTCTCATAAATTCTCTCGCCGTGACTTTGTCTGCGTGCAGACAATAGCGAGCGTAACAACTGACTAATTTCGCTCTGGTTAACGGCAGACGAACGAGATTGTTGTGCGTCTCGAAGCTCATTCCCAGATGAGTGAATGACTTGGACGGCACCAGATCCAACTTCTCCTCATTTACTATAAAACCGAGACGTCGGAGCAATAGAAGAAGATTCTGAACATCGTTCTGAAGCGTTAACTCCTTGCCGTACCTCTGAAGAATGTCGTCCAGGTAGGCCGACGTTACCGCAGACGAATGAGCTCGGAAGTAGATCATTACCGAGTTCATTACCCGAGTGAAAGCCCAGGGTGCTAGATTCAATCCGAAGCACATCGCCCGGAATTGATACACCACTCCCAGGACTGCAAAGCGTAGATACTTTCGGAATGTCGGATGTACCATGACGTGAAAGTACGCATCTTTGAGATCTATGCTCGTTGCATAATCGTTCACCCAAATACTCGCTCTGACCGATCGAATCGTCTCCATATAAAACTTCGGAGCGACGATCAGCTTGTTTATCCAGCTCAAATCTATGACTGGACGGAACGAGCCGTCTGGTTTCGGAACCAGAAACAGATGGCTGTAGAATCCCAGAGATTCCTGGTTTTCTACGACCTCTACCGCGTTCTTCATTAAAAGAGACTGCACCTCTGATAACAGAGCGTCTCTTTTCTGTGGATTTGACGGAAGATGAGTCCACATTGGACTTCGAGTTAATGGAGGCTTTCGTTTGAAGGATATCTTTAGACCTTCCGTAGTCACTCCTCTCACCCAAGGGTCGTCCGTAATCGACGCCCACTCTTGTGAAAAACTCGACAACCTTCCGCCAACCGGAACGCGATAGAGGTTTAAGCCATCACCTCCTGGACCTGCGAGGCCTGCGGTAGGAGAAACCACGTCTTCCACGACCCGCACCTCGCCTCGTCGACCTCGGGGCGTCCGACCGATTGTCCCGGCCTGAAGGACGTCCCGAACGAGAGTCGCTATCCTGACGGTCTCTCGAATAAGACAAAGAGGATGCACCGGAACCTCTATAGGAACCTCTCTTGGGCGCATTAGACCCAGAAGTGCCTGTCTTATTCGTGTCTGCTGTATCCGACTTTTTAGGAGCCGATCTGAACAACAGAGAATCATTAGCTTTCTTTTTAATTTTATCATAAATAGCGGAAAGCTTGCCGTCAAAGAGAAGTTCTCCTGAGACCGAAGCGACTCTTGAAACTCTTCCCCTTGAAGGCGCAGTGATAACGCCTTAGTAAGGTGATCTGCGTAAGATAAGGCATCTAAATTGGCTCTGTTAGACGCAATAGCTGTTTCCAACACCGCGGTTGGAATAGAAGCTGACGACGGTAATGATAGCTCTAAGTCTTCCGCCTCGTCGTCCATACGCAGAGGAACTCTCGGTATACCCTGTCCTGCCGTATCGAATTTATTCCTTGCATTAATGAAAGGCAGGTTGAGAGTATTAGCGGACAAGAAACCTGCTTTCCCCGTCCTGGAAGCAAGTTTAAATATAGCGTCGTTCAATAATTCAAATGTTCTAGCAACATTATTGGACTGCGACGGAAACTCAGGAGCGATGTCCCTGAACCGCTCAAAAAATTCAGAGTCCAATGACGCTATAATTCTCTTGTCCGGAAGCGCAGCAGTCTGGCCCGACGGAACAACTTGAGGGAGAAAGTGCCGGATGAAGTCCACGGCAGCTTTATGTTGTTCCGAAAGGGATAGCTCCAAGTCATCCGTATCCCTTTCACCATCCGGTCGGACCTCACGATGTTCCCGGTCGTCCGCCCCCGATGCTTCAGCGGAGCGTACCGACCCAGCGCCGTCGGATAATTCTCGATCCAACACCGTTTCTGTCGGCTGCTGGGATGCTGCGATAAGCTGTGCTATCTGCACAAGAATGTCCGGCGTCGAGACCTGCGGAGGCGCAGTCTTTCGCTGCTTCGCCGAGGGTAGCTCCGCATCAGATGGCTCCCGCATACTTTTCCTATGCGAACGTCCGGAGTCCATCGGTCTCGAATCCCTGGCTGCCGGATGGTGTGACGTGGTCGCCGAAGAATCCTTCATCGGCGAAGCTGGTAATATATCGGCGGTCACGCAGCCAAGGTGCGGTCGTGTGCGCTGACGAGAAGAGGAAGCCTTAACAGTCTCTGCGGACTGCTTATACAACGGAGCGTCCCGAGCGACGGACGTATGCTCCGCTAAAGACACATTTTGTACCACAACATCTGGTCCCAGATGTTGTTGTACGAGAGAGGGACCTCTCTCGCTCGCGGCCCAGCTGGACCTGGACGAGCTAGGAACCGGACTAAAAGGCTTCCTCCGTTCTCGCTTACTATCCGCCGTCACTGGGTGTGCATCTATTATGTTTATAGTGCTCGCATCACCCAAAATTTCCTCTTGGACCGCATCGGACGAACCCGGCTGCCGAACCATTCGGTGAATGGACGCTACACCGGGCGAGCTAGCGGACGACATTTGTCTAATCTCCATGAGCACTTTTGCCGCTAGCTCTGAATTCATTTGTGACGACGGACGCACACTTGAAGAAGATAACATGGAAACATCACCCTGTTCTGGTTCCTCTGAAATAGAAACTGAGAGAGTAGAGTGACCTTGTGGAGAAAGAGCCGGCATCGCTCTTTCTCCAGAAACAACATATCGTGACACACGTTTCCAATGTTTCTCATCCCAATGTTCACATATAGGACAGGGATTAATGCGAGAACACTGACTACAATTAATACAATGATCATGAAAGTCAGAGGAAGATTTCTTCCTATTACAATTTGAACAACGTGCCTTCATTGTGAAAGAACAACAATAAGTCCTAGTTACTCGCAAAAACCCCTGACACAAAGATACATAATAACATGATCCATTAATAAATGAAAAAACAATTGCAAAACAAAATAATTTTGAAAAAATATTTTTTCAGAGAAGCCCAAGTTGCTGAAAAGTAACGTTGAGCCTCGATGGATCCGATGGCAAAGTGTGGTCAAAAATTTTAAATTTATATAAAATAATTAATGAGACACTTTCGGATAATATAAATGTATCTTATAATGAGATAAACTACCACAAAGGCAAACAGCCCCCCTCAAAAAAGGCTGTTGCCAATGAAAACAAACAGTGTAAACACACTAGAAAACATGACTCCAGGCACTGAAAAAACTGGCCCGGAATCAGTCATCAATTACACTCTATCTGATGCAAAACAGAGACTCCCAGGGGAGAATCTGTAGAACATCAGATGGAAGATGCAGAACACAAACGTTATACACCCATGGGTGAAAACGTAACTATGGGGAAAATAACAGAAAACATTCTGTAACCAAGCAACTCTCCCAGGAAATTTTAGAAATGAAATTTCTCAAAAATATGCCAAAAGCATGGGAGAATTGCAAGGGGGGACTTTAGAAGGCTAGGGGAGAGGAAACACTGAATAAGCAGTGCAACAATTAGCAAGAATGACAACAAGAGGCCCATGCCTCGAAAATAGGCAACTTAACATAATTTCATCAAAAAATTTTAAGTACAGCCCTGATTATTTTTTGCCACTTCTTTTTCCTCTCCTCCTTCTATCCTCCTTAGAATCACATTTTCTCCAAAAATTACGTGTCTGGCATCCTTTAAACTGAGATTTACAAGCACAAAGATCAGTGAGATACTGACTGATGAAGGGCCAAACAGAGAATGATAATTGGCGCCAATTTCGGGACGACTGCGTCACTGCGCATGCGCAGTAGAGGCGTAGTATGGAGGTCCTTTAGGACATGATTTCTTTTTGTTTTGGATGCAAATTTTGGGGATTGGGGGGCAAAATTTGTGTTTGGCCCTGGTTTTGTTAGAGTTAGCACCAGCTAAGTCTGGGTCATTGGTACAGTATAAAAATATAAAAAATCTGTTTCTCAGGCCCTCCCGCATGGTCCTTTTGGCTGTCGCATGCTCTCTTTTTATAACCAATTTAAACTTAAAAAAAATTAAAATTAAATGATTTAAGTCCGATATATTACCTAAGTTAAAAAAATTGATGAATTTGTTCCTTGAGTGCAAGAAGGCTTTGCAATGCTTTAGCATTGAAAAGCCTTCTTGCACTCAAGGGATGAAATACACCACCACCCATGCTATTCTGTAGATTATGAGGCCTAAAACTTGAACCAAGAACATGAACTTTTGATGGCTAAGAAGTAATTACTAAAATAAAAAAATAAAATAAAAAAAAACGCTCGCCCGCATGCAATTTCACAAATAATGGCCTGAGAAACAGAAGATCGACTTTGTGTGGCCTTACTATAAATGTTTTAACATTTTTATACTGTACCAATGACCCAGACTTAGCTGAATAGAAAAAAGGCTTGAGGGCCTAGGACATAAGGGAAAATCCAATAGGCTCAATTACATGTAAACAGAATTATCCCCTCAAGGAGAAGAGGAGAACCAGGTTTACATTATCTTTCTTGTTTGTATCAAAAAAGAAAAACACAATACCATTCCGTAATTGAGCACAATAACATCAATGATCTCTATCAACATCCAGTATAACCCATTATAATAATCTTTTTAAAGGAAAGCCAATAAATAAAGGTAGTCCAGAGAATGAAACTCTTTATACTCATTTAAAAGTGTCCGAGGATTGTATATTAGCGCTCGTATGACACGTGACATATACAAATGCTTCACACCGAGCTACACTTTAAAAATATTACATAAATGAGATTGACATTAGCTTTACACTTTAAAATCATCCCGGCACCGACTTGGAATTACTGACTCCAGAGGCAGTATTCCCTTGCTTTTCACTATAAAGCAGGTGATATAGGAGAACACGACCCCCCCCCCCCCCCCTCCCCTTGCTCTGGGTCAAATACCCCAGAACGAAGAGGGCAGCAGGACAGAGTCACTACTGGAACAGAAAGCCTGCATAACTATAGTTGCAACTGTTTAGTGGACGACATTCTGAGCAACAGATAACGGACCTAAACAACGTAGGTCGCCAGAAATGGACTCAATATTTCTAAGATAAAAATTTGTGAACGTGGAAGGCTGAGACCAATATGTAGCCTTCATCAGGTCAGTAATAGCAACACTATTAGCATAAGCCCAAGATGTGGACAGCGCTCTTACTTCATGCGCCAAA
Source organism: Pictodentalium vernedei (assembly GCA_031216915.1). Classification (NCBI taxonomy): domain Eukaryota; kingdom Metazoa; phylum Mollusca; class Scaphopoda; order Dentaliida; family Dentaliidae; genus Pictodentalium; species Pictodentalium vernedei. The sequence continues at coordinate 301,300,690 of CM062288.1, forward strand.
ATCTTAAGCACAGACTGCTGAGTTGAAGATAATTTTTCATAAGCAGTACGGATAGTTAATTGAATCCATCTTGCAATAGAATGGACTGTAATGTCCTTTCTATTGGGTAGCAGAGACAGAAAGAAATGCTTACGTCCCTTTCTGATAAACTTAGATCTACGTTTGTAAATGCGCATGGCTCTAACTGGGCAGAGCAAAGGCCTATGACCATCTGAAGATGGAAGAGCCTTAATAACAATAGGTTCAGGATACTTATTAGGAGCCTGATTCTTATATATATACCACTTAATTAAAAGTCCTTTCTGTTCAGGCCAAATGGTTGTCGTGTTTTAAGTGTGAATATCCAATGGACTTCACTCAATCAGCTCTGGTCCGTATTTGTAAAAGATTCCGGGTCGGAGTGTAGTACTTGTATAATACGGTAGTGAATGTCGGAAAAAGAATGATTAGGGTCATTGGAGTGAATGGCAATGGGTGTGTCCCGTATATGTCTAATGTCTGCCATATGTTCTCGGATGCGGATATTGAAGTGTCTCTTTGTTTCACCAACATATTGTTTACCACATTGGTTGCAGTGTATTAAGTATATGCAATTCCTGGTCATGCAATTGGTGCAGTGTGGGCCCTTGAAGCGTTTTTTAGTAATTTTGGAACCATAATTTGCTTGGTTTGTTTAGGCAAATTTGGCAGTTTGCCTTGGTGCATTCGGTACGTGGGTTGGCAATGGTTTTGCCACTCTGTTGGTAGAGCAGGGGTAATTTAGCTCGTGTGAGGAGGTCTTTGAGGAAGGGGTTACAACGGCGGGCTAAAAGGAGGGGGGGGGGGGTGGTTGACGAAAATAAAGTTCTACTGGGTTGACTACCGGCAAGAATAGGCCATAAGTGGCGGATATGTGAATAAACATCAGTGCATTCTGGGCGATAATTAGTCACAAACGGAATGCAAGGGTTGTTGAGATCAGGGGAGGTACCCTGAGCTTTTATAATGTTGTCTCTGTCTATTGCAACTACCTTATTCCAAGGCCCCTGTAGCGTTTTGGGTGCGTATCCTCGCTTTATAAAGTGTGCGAGCATCTCTGATGCTCGGCAATCAAAGTCTGTGCTAAGGCTGCAGATACGTTTGACTCTGAGTAGTTGGCTGTATGGGATGCCGTCAATTAGATTGGTAGCATGGCAGGATTGAGGCCTTAAGTAAGCGTGTTTGTCTGTTGGTTTGGTAAATAGGTCGGTCACAATTTTGTTACCGTTTTTCTTTATTGTTACGTCAAGGAAGTTGACAGATGTTGTGGAATATTCGGTAGTAAATTTAATAGTTGGGTGTGCAGAGTTGAACTGGCTGATGAAGTCGTTCAGGGACTCTTCTCCATGTATCCAAATGAGGAATATATCATCAATAAACCTAAGGTATAGTTCAGGTTTGAGGTGAAATTCTTGAAGAAGTTTGGTTTCAAGTTCCCCCATGAAAATATTTGCAAAAGTCGGGGCGACCCTCGTGCACATAGCGGTCCCACCAATTTGGAGAAAGTGTTCTTCATTAAATTGGAAATTGTTGCATTGGAGGACTAGTTTAAGTAAACTGAGTAGTCCCGTAGGTGTTAGCTCCCAGTTGGGTTTGTGTTTCCTTATACTGCGAGCGACCGCTAGGAGGCCCTCATGGTTCGGTATATTTGTATAAACAGATGTTACATCCATTGTACATAAAATAAAATTGTCCGGTAGTGGTGGTAGGTTTTGGAGCTTAAGTAACAAATCGTTGGTGTCACGTAAATAACTAGGGTAGGATTTCACGAAGTCTTTGATATGTTCGTCAACAAAACTGCTGATAAGTTCAGTTGGTCCACCACTTCCACTAATGATGGGTCTCCCTGGTACTTGGCCTTTCGTTTTACATTTGTGGACTTTTGGTAATAGGTATAATTGTGGGGTCCGTGGAGATTCGTAATATAAACCGTCTCTCATTTTGTGTGTGATTTCGTTTTTGGATACCAGTTTGTCAAGTAGGTTAATAATCAATTCATTGTGATGTTCAGTTAGATTTGTTTGTTTTTTGATGACGCTTGTCATTAAGTTGCCAGTAAGCCTCATTAATGTAATCAGTACGGTCCCATAGGACTAAGCCAGAGCCCTTATCGAACCGTTTGATTACAATATCTTTGTTTAACCCTTTACCCAACGTAACGGCCAAAACCGGCAGCGCTATTCACAAAAATCGCCAATTAAATTTCATTATTTTTTTCATTTTTTGTCTCCAAAACATAGGTTATGACCCCTCTTTGGAATGAGCTCGTCGAGCTCGTTCCAAAGAGGGGTCATAACCTATGTTTTGGAGACAAAAAATGAAAAATATTAGTTATTCAAGAATTTTGTTTGCAAGTGTCGTCTGCTTTTCATGTTAGGTAAAGGGTTAAGGAAAGACTCTTCAGTGCGTTTCGTTCGCCAAGAGTGAGGTTATCCTTGGGGAATGTTTTGTCTCTGTTGATGAGGATGAGGTAGTTGCTGGTTCAGTATAGAGCTTCGAGGCAGGGGTCTTCTCCAGGGGGAGGTGACCATGTGGATTTGGGTCGGAATTTGCGCTTGAGATGCTCCTGGAGGCTGTCTGTAGCGGTATTGTCATCTAGATCATGAAAAAACTAGAACTATCACTGAAGGTGATTAATACCCCCGCTTTGGGTTTTTAGAGGAATGCACTTCTGATCATGTAGGCGAAGGCCATAAGGAAATGTATACATAAAGATCATTTTTTGTTGTTGAAATTTGTATTTGCATGTGGCCTTCCACAGAACAGCACTGAATACTTAAAAGAGCCCACACATATATGGTTTACATTTGGAAAAACACATTTACAATGTGCAACATGTATCCAAAATCGGTTCATTAATGTAGGAGGAGTTGCACACACAAGAATCCCATTTGAAAACCCCATAATAAATCAAAGTTAAAGGGAGATAACCTGGTTAAAATTGTCGCAGATCAAAAATTTGGGAATATGCGTATGTTCACTTAGTTGTGATAATGTTTGAAAGGTTTCGTCAAAATTGATTGATAAATGTAGGAGTTGCACGCACAAGAATTTCATGTAGAAACCCATAATAAATCTAAGTTAAAGGGAGATAACCTAGTTAAAATTGCCACAGCTCAAAAATTTTGGAATATGTGCATGTTCACTTAGTAGTGATGATGTCTGTAAACTTTCGTCCAAATTGATTGATAAATGTAGGAGGAGTTGCGCACACAAGAATTTCATGCAGAAACCCATATTAAATCAAAGTTCAAGAGAGATAACCTGGTTAAAATTGTCGCAGATCAAAAAGTTTGGAATATGCACATGTTCACTTAGTAGAGATGATGTTTGAAAGGTTTCATCAAAATCGGTCCATTAATGTAGGAGGAGTTGCGCACACAAGAATTTGTTCGAACGGAAAGACATAATAAATCTAAGTCAAAGGGAGATAACCTGGTTAAAATTGTCGCAGATCAAAAATCTTGGAATATGCGCATGTTCACTTAGTAGTGATGATGTCTGAAAAGTTTTGTCCAAACTGATTGATAAATGTAGGAGTTGCACGCACAAGAATTTCATGTAGAAACCCATAATAAATCTAAGTTAAAGGGAGATAACCTAGTTAAAATTGCCACAGCTAAAAAATTTTGGAATATGCGCATGTTCACTTAGTAGTGATGATGTCTGTAAACTTTCGTCCAAATTGATTGATAAATGTAGGAGGAGTTGCGCACACAAGAATTTCATGCAGAAACCCATATTAAATCAAAGTTCAAGAGAGATAACCTGGTTAAAATTGTCGCAGATCAAAAAGTTTGGAATATGCACATGTTCACTTAGTAGAGATGATGTTTGAAAGGTTTCATCAAAATCGGTTCATTAATGTAGGAGGAGTTGCGCACACAAGAATTTGTTCGAACGGAAAGACATAATAAATCTAAGTCAAAGGGAGAAAACCTGGTTAAAATTGTCGCAGATCAAAAATCTTGGAATATGCGCATGTTCACTTAGTAGTGATGATGTCTGAAAAGTTTTGTCCAAATTGATTGATAAATGTAGGAGGAGTTGCGCACACAAGAATTTCGGAAAGACGTACGGACGGACGTACGTACGGACGGACGGACATACGTACGTACTGACGTACAGGGCGATTCCTATATAGCCCCCACTTCTTCGAAGCGGGGGTATAATAATTTGAGCCGTAAACGGCGGAAAAAATCTTTGGTATCCTTTGATAATTGTCCTTTGTTGGAATAGGAGGGGGTGGGGCAGAAATTAAGGCCCTTGGAAAGGAGACCAGATTCGTCCAAGCTAAGTGTGTGGTTGGACAAATTAATAACCAAGTCGGGATAATCTGCATTGTTGTTCATATATTGTTTCCATAAGCGTGGGATACAGGTTGGTGTTGATTACATAGATTTCTAAGGGCATCCACAAAGGATGATAGTTCTCGGTTCTGTGGACTTCTCGTGTTGTCTCTGCGTTGCTTGTAAGGTGCACACATCTGGCCACGTTGTTGACTCTGACTTCTATTTCTGTTGTCGTGATAGTAATTCCTGGCATTGTTGAAGTTATTTCTGGATGGGTGTTGGTCCCGTGCAGTGGATGTATGTCTTCTCTGGTTGGGGTAGGTATATTGTCCAGAAGGGCGGGTAAATCTGTTGTGATTAGAGTCCTTATCGAGCATATAAAAAAGTTTGTTTTGTTTCTCATTCTGAAGGAAAAGGATCTTTTTTTCATAGGTACGTTGCAGTTGTTGTCGGTAACGTTCGAGCACTGTATTAATTGATGATTCCAGAGCCTGTGCGTGTTCAGGTTCAGTACTGCAAGGAAAGCTGTCTCGGGCAGCTACTATTTGGCCAGTAACCGTGTTAAGGTCAGTGTGGACCTGTTCCAATGTGATTTGTAATATTTGGCCGCTGGCCTGGATGAGGGTATCTTGTAGTCTTGTTTTGGTAATGTCATTGCGGGTGGTTCGAGAACTAGGTATTGTGGGTCGAAGTCCAGTGGGTGAGAGGTTGGAGGACGCACATTTATCTAGGAAAGAGGCTTGATGTTCGAGTTTCAATTGTTTAATGCATACGTTTCTGATAGTTCTGTATATTGCCTTATTTTTCTCACTAATGAAGGTCACCGGAGCCGTGATGGTGCCTGGAGCCGTACGTGGTCTCTTGGCATTCGTCTCGTCTGTGTCCAACATTCTAATGGTAGTGTTGCTATTGGTAGAGCTTAAGCTCAAGGTGCTGATCGAACTAGATACTGTGGCCGTAGATGGACTAGCCATGACTACTGCAACAAGTCTAAATATATATAGCAAATAAAACAACTCAATAGAGTTCAAGGGGACCTGTGCATAGAAATCCCGTGAATGAGTCTGATAGGTACGCCTAACCGGTTTCGTTCTGATTGGAGAACTCGTCAGAGGCAAGGTAACTACTTCTGGCTCAGCCTTATATACTATCTCGGCTCAATGTGGCGGATGCAGAGTGATGACGTGTTTGACAAATGCTAGGGGTGTTTGTATTGGCATATACTGATTTTGGTGAGAGGTACATCCAAAGTCGATGTATTGAATAAAGTCATCCCCAAATGAAGGGTGAAGGGAGGTAACAATAGTGGGAATAACACTCTGGAATAGATCTAAACAGCCGATGATTTGAATTTTTCAGGTAGTAACAGAGAAATGTGATGTTAAGGCTCAAGTAGTCGGAGCAGAAGTAGCTGTGAATAGAAGGATAGGTACAGACAAAAAGGAAAGGAGCGATTCAGTATGTTGGGATATGGACATCAGCATTTGTGACAGGAAACTGAGGATGTGAGGTGGAGATAAAATAAAATAAACAAATATACTGACTTTGTTGTTTGGTGTTATCATTTAATTATTCATTTTGCCTCAGTTATAAGGAGTTAAGTTCATGACACGTGGAGCGATCTGGTCAGTGAAGGTCTGGTAGTGAAGTGTGGCTGCTGCATATTCGAGGACTTTTGCAGTGTTGTTCAGGTCTTTGATGTTGGTGTCAGGTGGCGTATTCCCCACATGGCTGTAGATCCGAGTGTGTGGGCTGCCAAGGTCCGGTTTGATAATGTAATTCTCGAACAACGTTGGAGATAGGATTCTGTTGTGGATGACTGCCTTATTAGTTTCTGGTGCAAACCGGGTTTCACGGAGCGGTTCTGTGGTATTAGCTGAAGAAATAGCCGAAGTCGGTAAAGGTGAGATTGGGTCAGTTAGTGCAGGTTCCATAAGGCAATTAATTGCTGTTCTGAGCTGGCTGTAGTTGGATTCTAATGAATCTGTTAGCGTCTCTATGGTTTTGGCAGTGGGTGAAGTCGGTAACGGTGAAATTGGTGTGGTTCGCATGAATCCTATCGATGCTGAAGCTGTTCTGAGCTGGCAGTAGCTCGATTTTAGTGAATCGGGTACAGGTGATATTGGAATTTGATGACTGTATCCAACAATTTCCACCATAGCTTGGCTAAGTATATCATGTTGGTGAATCGGTAATGACACTCATCCCATGTTGTGAAGTGTGTGGCATTTACGAGCTATGTGTTTGCGAAGATATTCTTTCCGTTTGAATGTGATATTGCAGCTGGTGCATCTTGTCAGTCCTTTGTGGAAGTGTGTGGTATTAAGGTGTCGTTCCAGGCCTTGTCTAAATTGGTATATAAGACCACAAAACTCACATAAATAGGTGGCCATATCACCACCGATGAAAAAACGTAACCTGTCCTCCCTTGGCTAGGACTGTGGTTACGTCGCTCTTATTGTGACGTAATAGTGTCGTGCAATTTTTCCTTTAAAAAATATAGAACTTTAGTGAGCACGCTCACATACCCCACGCGCCCAATATATCAGGCTCGGAAAACTGTAATTTTTTGGAAAATGACCCGAAAAATCTGTTACTTGTATTTTTCAGAGTCCAGGGCCCATAATTTCCACAAAAATCAGCCGAGCAGAACGAAACGCAAACTTGATCTGTAAGTCATTGTGGTAGACTCACATACTAAAATGGCCGTTATTTTGATAATATCTGAAAGCGTGTAGAAAAAAAGTCTGGAAAACTGTAATTTTGATGAACTTTTCAAAGTCGAAGGGCCGTAATTTCGGTAAAAATCAGTCGAGCAGAACAAAATGCAAACTTGATCTGTAGGCCACCATGTTCGACAAACATACCAAAAATCAGCTCAATATCTGGAAGCATGTAGAGAAAAAGCCAGGAAAACTGTAATTTTGATGAACTTTTCAAAGTCTATGGGGCCGTAATTTTGGTAAAAGTTAAAAAATTTATAGTAATTTATATATTTTTTATACTTACCAATGACCCAGACATAGCTGGTGCTAACTCTTAAAATATAGGGCCAAACACAAATTTTGCCCCCAATCCCCAAAATTTGCATCTAAAACTAAAGAAAACATGTCCTGAAAGGCCCTCCACACTTCGCCCCTACTGCGCATGCGCAGTGTCAAGGACGTTCCGAAATTGGCGCCATTTATCATTCTAATAACCAGTGCCTGGTAAGCGCTATGTACTCAGCGGGGAGGCAAGAGTTCCCAACTCCTGGGAGGGCCATCCCCGTCTGGGTCATTGGTAAGTATAAAAAATATATAAATTACTATAAATTTTTTAACATTTTTATACTGTACCAATGACCCAGACATAGCTGAATAGTAAAAAGGCTGGAGGGCCAAGGACATAGAGCAAAATGGAATACGCTCAATAAAATAAAATAGAGTCATCCCCTGTAGGGAAAAGAAGTAATAGGCCTTATATGTATCTTTCTTATTTATGATAAATTAGAAAGATACAACACCTTCCAAAAATTGAGCTTCATACATCCATGTACTCTATTAATATCCAATAATCCTTATACTAATAATTTTTAAAGTAAGCCAATAATAAAGTAAGTCTAGAGAATAGAGACTCTTATACTCCTAAAAGTGTGTGAGAATTGCATAATCATGTCCGTTGACATATGCAATATTCAAAAGCTATACTTTAAAAACTAAGACTTGAATGAATTTTATAAACTTAAACTTCTCACTAACAACCATCCCAATAACAGCTCAGAATTACTAACTCCGGAGGAGGTATCCCCTTGTTTTCATAGTAAAAACAGGTGACCCAAGGGAACACCCTCCCCCCCCCCTTTTTCTTGCCCTGGGTCAAATAGCCCAGAGCGAAGAGGGCAGCCGAACGGAGACACTGCCGAAACAGACAGCCTACCTAGCTATAGTAGCAACTGTTAAGTGAATGACATTCTGAGCAGTAGATAATAGACCTAACAATAGAGGCCTCCAGAAATGGACTCGATATTTCTGAGATAAAATTCATGAATGGATGGCTGAGCGCAATGAGCAGCCTTCAAAAATCTATAATAGCAACACTATTAATGTAAGCCCAAGAAGTAGAAGAACTCTTACTTCATGAGCCGAAATCTTAAGCACAACTGCTAAGCCAATGATATACCATAAGCAGTACGCTAGTTAATAGAATCCATTAACAATAAAATGGAGCGTAACGTCCTTCTACTAGACATCAAAGACAGAAGAAGCTTACGCCCTTGTAATAAACAGATATCTGTTTATAAATACATAAACTGTACCCGGAAAGAGTAAAGGCCTATGCCCATACGAAGACGGAAGGACCTTAAAATAATAGGTTCCGGAAAATAGGAGCCTAACTCTTATGCAACAATCCAACCTAAATAGTAACGGAAGTATTGATTCCGAAACTATGAAAGTGAAAATCATCCATCGATAGTGCATGAAACTCACTGACTCTACAGTAAAAGAGAAACCAACAGAATTACTGTCTAAAAGGTCAGAATTTGAAAACTACTGTTTCCAGAGGCTCAAATGATTACTTAGCTAAATAAGAAGCGAAGTTAAAATCCGTATAGGAATTTAATCTAAAGATTCTAAGTCTATTTATCAAAAAGTTACTAACTGACTTAGATAAAGAGACAAAAGACTCAATTGTAAACTATCGTAGAGTGCATAGGTATGAGGTAACATAAACCTATAACCTAAATAACAACAGGCTGCAGTAGATCTTGTGAAACAAGTATACTAAAAAATAGCAATGAGTAGTATGGAGGGATCAACCATATGAACATAATGATCCCTACACCACGACGGAAGAGCCTCCACTTTAGTCGCATAGAATAGCGAAGAAGAGGATCTCCTATAGTAAGAAATCGCGTCCAAAGCTCGTCCAGTACAGTGCTTACAATGCAATACGGACCACACAACGGAATACATGAAGGTTGCGACCTTGCTGGTTGTGATAAAGATGACACGATTTACCCAGTGAAAAAAGATCCTCACATAGAGGAAGATTTCACGTTAAGATCCACAGTAGACAAGAGAGTAAATTACTCATGATCTCTGTGAAGATAGAGATGCTATCAACAGAAATGTATTGTGGTTGTTTATCTTAGCAAAACCTGCTAAACAACAGCGCCGGAGGATACGCGTATCCTATCATTCCGTCCTATAGATCAATAGAGCGTTAACAGTATTAGCTCAGAGATCTGGACAAGCCAACACATACGTCTGCAATTTATTAGCAAGCTGTGTCATAAATAAAACATCATTGGGCGCTCCCATAGATAGCAAATCTGAATGAATACTTGTTTGTTGAGAGTCCATTCTGACAGCAACAAGCGACCCGTAAGAGAACGGGAGTCCGATAAAACAATCAGACGACCCAGAATATGACGGACCAAAACTGAACTTGGTGTACTATAACCAACAGACGGATTCTTTCCATTAAATTGAATAACGGAAACGAAAGAGTGCCTCCCTGGTTCCGGAGATACGCCACTACTGTCGAATTAAAGGACAGGAATTTGGGCATGCGTTTCTGAATAATGTTCATGCAATGACATAAAGCAAGCCTAAAAAACATTATTCCGCGGAAGTTAAACTGATAGCTAAAAGACTGCGGAACCCAAAGACCCTGGCACTTCGAATCCGTAGGGATCAGTATATATCCCAATCTGTTTGACTGGCAACCGTCATAACAGCCACACTCGGGTCCGGCAACTGCGGCGGCACTCTCTGAGTCAACCACCGAATGTTTGCCCCAGTCTGAATCTCTTGTAACACTAGATAGACAAGAGAATGTATAAATCAAGCAATTCATGGATTGCCGGAAAGTTGCCGTCGAAGAGAAGCTCCTCCGAGAACGAAGCGACTCTGAGAGAGTTCTTAACCTACTATCCACGCGTGGATGTAGCTAGGGCTGCATCACGTCTAACCAACTCCAATCAGCCACTGAAGGGCGGAGTTATACGTGAACAAACTACTGCCCTCAAAAGAAATTACATTGAGAATAATATCCCGTAAATCTTTTCTTGAAGACGTAATGATAACGCCTCAGTAAGGCGGATTACGTATAATAAAGCGTCTAAGTTAAGTCTACTATACATAATGTCGTTCCCAACATTGAAATTGGAAAAGACATAAACGCCGAAAAAGAATATATATGCAGTCTTTAATCACACCGTCTAGACGCTATGAACTCTCGGTATGCTCTGCTCTGCCAAAATAAACTATATGTAAAAAAGATAAAATGGCAGAAATGAGCCACGCGGACAAGAAACTAAACTATCATGCTTAGTAGCAGGCTTGTATATATATATAAATATATAGCGTCGAAAAATAAAACACATGTTGTAATGACAATATTGGACTGCGTCGGTAAGTCAGGGACAAAGTCCCTGTACCGATCGAAAAATCCGAGTCCAATGACGCTATAAGTCTCTTATCCAAGATCGCAGCAATGAAGTCCGAAAAATAATCACTGGAAGAAATGCCAGAAGATATGAAAGGCATCTTCCGATACTACTAAAGGGAAAACTCGAAATCTTTCGAATCCCTTTCGCCATCCTGTCGGACCCTATAAAGCGTTCGGTCGTCCGTAGCTTGATGCAACCGCAGACCGCACCGACCCAGCGCCGTCGGATAATTCCTGATTCGACCGAGAAACTGTCAATTGCTGGGATGCTGCGAAACAACTGTGCTAACTCGGATAGCACGTCCGTCACTGAGGCCTGAGGAGCAGCGGTCTTACGATGCATTGCCGCAGGAAGCTCCGAGATCGTTACCCCGTGCATACTTCCAATATGCGAGCGAACGGAGTGTATAGGCCTCGTGTCCCTTGGCTACCGGATGGCGCGACCTATTCGCTGTGGAATCACTGAATGCCGAAACTGATCGGATACTCGAGGTCACGTAGCCAATGTGCGGTCGTGTGCCCTGCTGTGAGGATGAGGAAGCATTAAAGACAGTCTCTCGGACTGTCAATATAACGGAGCGTCCCGAGCAACGGACATATGCTCCGAATGTAAAATATCTGAACCACAACATGCGGTCCCCTATGTTGTTGGCTTCCTCCGATCTGTCCTCAATCTGCTGTCACTGGGTGAGTACTAAAGTAATTAAAGTGCTCGCATCACCCAAATCTCCTTCCTAGACCGCAACGGACGAACCCGGCAGCCGAACCATTCGATGAATGTACGCTACACCGGGTGAGCTAGCGAATGTCACTCCGTAAGCGATAGACATATTCCATGAGCACTTATTGCCGCTAACTCTTCATTAACTATGACGACAGAGGCACACTTTTGAAAGACATCTCCATAATTCTTCGAACAAGAAACCAGAAATGCTTGGATAGCAAGCATAAAATAATAATATATATAGCGTCGTTCAATAATTCGAAAGTTTGTGTGACATTATTGGACTATGTCGGAACTGAGGGACGATGTCCCTGAACCGAACCAAAAATTTCTAAGTCCACCGACGCTATCGGTTTCTTATCCGGCATCGCAGCATATGTTGTTCCGAAAGGGAAAGCTTGAAATCCTCCGAATCCCTTTCGGTATCCCGTCGGACCGGATGAAACTTTCGGACGTCCGTACCCGCTTCCGCGGAGCGTCCCGACCCAGCATCGTCGGATAAAATATATGCGACAGATTCAGTTGATGCTGGGATGCTGCGATAAACTGTGCTATTAAGGAAAGCACGTCCGTTCCCGAGGCCTGTGCAGTAGCGGACTTACGATGCATTGCCGCTGGAAGCTCCGTGTACGTTGACACCCGCACACTTCCTATGCGAACGTCCGGAGTCTGCAGGCCTCGAGTCCCCGGCTACCGACCCAGCGCTGTCGGATAATTCTCGATCCGACACCGTTTCTGTCGGCTGCTGGGATGCTGCGATAAGCTGTGCTATGTGCACAAGAATGTCCGGCGTCGAGACCTGCGGAGGCGCAGTCTATCGCTGCTTCGCCGAGGGCAGCTCCGCATCAGATGGCTCCCGCATACTTCCTATGCGAACGTCCGGAGTCCATCAGTCTCGAATCCCTGGCTGCCGGATGGTGTGACCTGGTCGCCGAAGAATCCTTGATCGGCGAAGCTGGTAATATATCGGCGGTCACGCAGCCAAGGTGCGGTCGTGTGCGCTGACGAGAAGAGGAAGCCTTAGCAGTCTCAGCGGACTGCCTATACAACGGAGCGTCCCGAGCGACGGACGTATGCTCCGCTAGCGACACATTTGTACCACAACATCTGGGGCCAGATGTTGTTGAACGAGAGAGGGGCCTCTCTTGCTTGCCGTCCGGATGGACCGGAACGAGCTATGAACCGGACTAAAAGGCTTCCTCCGTTCTCCCTCCGATCCGCCGTCACTGGGTGTGCATTAAGTTAATTTTATAGTGCTCGCATCACCCCAAAATTCCTTCTAGACCGCAACGGACGAACCCGGCTGCCGAACCATTCGGTGAATGGACGCTACACCGGGCGAGCTAGCGGACGTCAAAGGCCGTCGAACCTACTAGGGTCCTCTTAGGCAATTGGCGTATTTACATGAGCACTTTTCCGCTAGCCCTTCATTAATTGTGACGACGGAGGCACACTGTTGGAAGACATCACAGATACATCACCCTAATCTTGATCGTCTGAAATAGAAATTGATAAAGTAGAGTGACCCTGCGGGGAAAGGACCGGAGTGTCCAAATCCCCAACAACATACCGTGACATACGCTTCCCATATTGTCATCGAAATCATACGATACAGAACAGGAGTTAATGCGAGTACACTGACCACATATAGAATGATAATAAGGTCAGAGGAAGACTTCCTCTTAAAACAATTGATCAATATCCTTTCAATGTGAAAAGAAAACAAGTCCTGGTACTCGCACTAACCCCTGGCAAAATACATAATAATAATATGATCCATTAATATAGAAAAAATAATTGAAATCAAAATATTTTGAAAAAATATTTTTTCAGAACAGCCCAAGTTTCTGAAAAGTAACGTTGAGCCCCAATGGATCCCAAGCCTAAGTGTGGAAAAAAATTTTAAAAATATTTTAAACAATTTATTCAACACTTACGAACAATAATAATGTATCTAGTTATGATTAAAATAACATAAAGATATTATTATTTAGAAATCCCCCCCTCACACAGAGGGGTGTTGTAAATGTAAACAATGAGTGTAAAAACACTAAAATAAGACTCCAGGCACCCAGGCCCGAAATCAGTTACCAAAAATACACCATCTGATGCAAAACAGAGACTTCCAGGGAAGAAACTGCAGAACATCAGATGGTAGATGCAGAACACAACGCCTAACCACCCGTAGGTGAAGACGTAAACATGGGGAAAGAACAGAATTCATTCTGTTATTCAGCTAAAACTCCCAAGAAATTTTAGTAATAATAATTACATAAACTATGCCAAAAGCATGGGAGAATAGCAAGGGGGAACTTAAAGGACAGGGAGAGAGGAAAAACACTTGAAAAAACAGTGTAACTAAATAATCAGAATGACAACAAAATGGCTGCTGCCTTGAAAATAGGTAACTTAACATAATTTCATTAAAAAATTTTAAGTTACAGCCCTGATAATATTCTGTCACACATTCTTTTCCTCTCCTCCTTTTCTATCCTCCTTAGAATCACCATTTCACTAATATTTATGTGTCTGGCATCATTTAAACTGAGATTTAAAAGCACAAAAATCAGTCAGATGTTAACTGATGAAGGGCCAAACTTAGAATGATAAATGGCGCCAATTTCGGAACGTCCTTGACACTGCACATGCGCAGTAGGGGCGAAGTGTGGAGGGCCTTTCAGGACATGTTTTCTTTAGTTTTAGATGCAAATTTTGGGGATTGGGGGGCAAAATTTGTGTTTGGCCCTATATTTTAAGAGTTAGCACCAGCTATGTCTGGGTCATTGGTACAGTATAAAAATATCAGTGGAACGGAACAAAACTTAAACTTGTTCTGTAGGCCACCATGTTAGACTAACATATCAAAAATCAGCTCAATATCTGGAAGTGTGCAGAAAAAAGGTCCGGAAAAACTGTAATTTTGATGAATTTTTCAGAGTCCAAGGGCCGTAATTTGGGTAAAAATCAGTGGAGCGGAACAAAATGCAAACTTGATCTGTAGGCCACCATGTCAGACTAACATACCAAAAATCAGCTCAATATGTGGAAGCGTGTAGAAAAAAAGTCTGGGAAACTGTAATTTTGATGCATTTTTCAAAGTCCAAGGGCCATAATTTCGGTAAAAATCAGTGGAGCGGAACAAAACGCAAACTTGTTCTGTAGGCCTCCATGTTAGACTAACATACCAAAAATCAGCTCAATATCTGGAAGTGTGTAGGAAAAATGTCCGCAAAACTGTAATTTTGATGAACTTTTCAAAATTCAAGGGCTGTAATTTCGGTAAAAATCAGTGGAGCGGAACAAAATGCAAATTTGATCTGTAGGCCACCATGTCAGACTAACATACCAAAAATCAGCTCAATATCTGGAAGCGTGTAGAAAAAAAGTCTGGGAAACTGTAATTTCGATGCATTTTTCAAAGTCCAAGGGCCGTAATTTCGGTAAAAATCAGTGGAGCGGAACAAAACGCAAACTTGTTCTGTAGGCCTCCATGTTAGACTAACATACCAAAAATCAGCTCAATATCTGGAAATGTGTAGGAAAAATGTCCGCAAAACTGTAATTTTGATGAACTTTTCAAAGTTCAAGGGCCGTAGCTTGCGGTAAAAATCAGTGGAGCGGAACAAAATGCAAATTTGATCTGTAGGCCACCATGTCAGACTAACATACCAAAAATCAGCTCAATATCTGGAAGCGTGTAGAAAAAAAGTCTGGAAAACTGTAATTTTGATGAATTTTTCAGAGTCCAAGGGCCGTAATTTGGGTAAAAATCAGTGGAGCAGAACAAAATGCAAACTTGATCTGTAGGCCACCATGTTAGACTCACATACCAAAAATCAGCTCAATATCTGGAAGCGTGTAGAAAAAAAGTCCGGAAAACAAGTAGGACTGACGGACAGACCAGTCAAAAACATTATACCCCAGCAACTTCGTTGCGTGGGGTATAATTACAAAAAATAATGCCAAAAGCATGGCAGAATAGCAAGGGGGGTATTAAGGAAAGGGAGAGAGGAAACACTGAACAAACAATGGAAATTTCATAGCAAGAATAAAAATATCAGACCCATGCCCCGAAATTAGGGAACATGAAATAATTTTTCATAAAAAGTTAAAAAATTTATAGTAATTTATATATTTTTTATGCTTACCAATGACCCAGACATAGCTGGTGCTAACTCTTAAAAATCTAGGGCCAAACACAAATTTTGCCCCCCAATCCCCAAAATTTGCATCTAAAACCAAAGAAATCATGTCCTGAATGGCCCTCCATACTTCACCTCTACTGCGCATGCGCAGTGTCAAGGACGTCCCGAAATTGGCACCATTAATCATTCTTATAATCAGTGCCTGGTAAGCGCTATGTACTCAGCGGGGAGGTATGAGTTCCCAACTTCTGGGAGGGCCATCCCCATCTGGGTCATTGGTAAGTATAAAAAATATATAAATTACTATAAATTTTTTAACATTTTTATACTGTACCAATGACCCAGACATAGCTGAATAGTAAAAAGGCTGGAGGGCCTAGGACATAGAAGAAAATCCAATAAGCTCAACTATATAAAATAGAGTCATCCCCTCGAGGGGCAAAGGAGTATTAGGCCTTACATGTATCTTTCTTATTTATGATAAATTAGAAAGACACAACACCTTCCATAATTGAGCATCATAACATCCATGTTCTCTATTAACATCCAGTATAATCCTAATACTAATAATTTTTAAAATAAGCCAATAAATAAAGTTAGTCTAGAGAATTGAGACTCTTTATACTCTTTTAAAAGTGTCCGAGAATAGTATAATAATGCCCGTTTGACACGTGATATATTCAAATGCTATACTTTAAAAACTATGACATGAATGAATTTTTAAAACATAAACTTTTCACTTTAAAATCATCCCAGTAACCGCTCAGAATTACTGACTCCGGAGGAGGTATCCCCTTGTTTTCATAATCAAAACAGGTGACCCAAGGGAACACCCTCCCCCCTTCCCCTTGCCCTGGGTCAAATAGCCCAGGGCGAAGAGGGCAGCAGGACAGAGTCACTGCCGGAACAGAAAGCCTACATAGCTATAGTTGCAACTGTTAAGTGAACGACATTCTGAGCAGCAGATAATGGACCTAAACAATGCAGGCCTCCCGAAATGGACTCAATATTTCTGAGATAAAAATTCGTGAATGTGGATGGCTGAGACCAATATGCAGCCTTCATTAAATCTATAATAGCGACACTATTTACGTAAGCCCAAGATGTAGAAAGAGCTCTTACTTCATGAGCCGAAATCTTAAGCACAAACTGCTGAGTTAATGATAGATTATCATAAGCAGTACCGATAGTTAATTGAATCCATTAGCAATAGAATGGACCGTAATGTCCTTCTATTAGGCATCAAAGACAGAAGAAGCTTTACGTTCTTACTGATAAACTGAGATCTGTTTATAAATATGTAAGCTCTAACCGGACAGAGTAAAGGCCTATGCCCGTACGAAGACGGAAGGACCTTAATAACAATAGGTTCCGGATATTTATTTGGAGCCTGATTCCTAACCAAAAATCCAACATTAGTAGTAAAGGAAAGAGTGTTTCCGATACTATGAAAGTGAGAATCGTCCACCGATAGTGCATGAAGCTCACTGACTCTTCAGTAGAAGAGAAGACTAAGAGAATTACTGTCTTAAAAGGCCAGAATTTGAAAACTACTGTCTCAAGAGGCTTAAATGGTTACTTTAGCTTAATAAGAACCCAAGCTAAATTCCGTATAGGAATTAATACAAGGATTCTAGGTCTATTTAGATAAAGAGACATTAGGCTCAATTGTAAACTATCATGGAGTGCATAGATATCAGATAACATAAACCTATAACCTTTAATAGTAACAGGCTGCAGTTGACCTCGTCAAACAAGCATACTAGAAAGTTTGCGATGTCTGGTATGGAGGGATCAAAAATATCAACATAATGATCCCTACACCAATGACGGAAGAGCCTCCACTTTAGCCGCATACTATAGCGAAGAGGAGGTCCTCCTACAGTTAGAAATCACATCCACTGCTCGTCCTGTACAATGCTTGCCGTGCAAGAAGGACCGCACAACGGAATACATGAAGGTTGAGACCTTGCGGGTTGTGATGAAGTTGACACAATTTCCCCAGCGAAAGAAGATCCTCTCGTGGAGGAAGTTTTCGTGGTAAGTCCCACAGCAGACACCTGAGTAAATTTATCCACGGTCTCTGTGGAGACAGAGATGCTACCAACAGAATTGTATTGTGAATGTTTATCTTAGCAATACTTGCTGAATCAACAGTGCTGGAGGATACGCATATCGTATCATTCCGTCCGACTAGATCAATAGAGCGTAAACTACATATGCTCAGGGATCCGGATATGGAGACACATACGTCTGCAATTGATTGGTGAGTTGTGTCGCAAGTAAATTATCATTGGGCACTCCCATTGATAGCAAATCTGAATGAATACCTGTTTGCTGAGAGTCCATTCTGACGGCAACAAGTGACCCTTACGTGAAAGGGAGTCTGCTAATACAATCAGACGACCCGGAATATGACGGACCGAAACAGAACCTGGTGTTCTAGAACAAACAGAAGGATTCTTTCCGTTAAATTGAATAACGGAACCGAATGAGTGCCTCCCTGGTTCCGGAGATACGCAACTACTGTCGTATTATCGGACAGGATTTGGACATGCATTTCTGAATAATGTTCATCCAATGACGTAGTGCAAGCCAAAATAACATCATTTCCTGGAAGATAAGTGCTTGCCTAGAAACTGCGGAACCCAAAGACCCTGGCACTAGGAATCCGTTGGGATCAATATTGTACCCCAACCTGTTTGACTGGCATCCGTCATAATCGTAAAACTCGAATCCGGCAACTGCAGTGGAACTCTCGGAGTCAACCACCGAATGTTTGCCCAAGTCTGAATCTCTTGTTACACTTGATTGACAAGAGAACGTGTATATCGAGCAATTCAATAGATTGCTGAAAGGTTGCCGTCGAAGAGAAGCTTCTCTGAGACCAAAGCGACTCTGAGAGAGTTCTTCACCTTACTATCCACGCGCGTGGATGTAGCTAGGGATGCGTCACGTCTAACCAACTCCAGGTTGCCACTGAAGAGCGGAGTTATACGTGGAAAAACTACTGCCCTTGAAAGAAATCTCATTAAGAATCATATCCTGGAATTCTTTCTCTTGAAGACGTAATGATAACGCCTCAGTAAGGTGGTCTACGTATGATAAAGCGTCTAAGTTAAGTCTATAAGACATCATTGTCGTTTCCAATGTCGTGGTTGGAATTGACATAGACAGCGAAAAAGACAATTCCCAGTCTTTAGCCTCGTCGTCTAGACGCAGAGGAACTCTCAGTATGCCCTGTTCTGCCACTACAAATTATTTTCCTAGAATTGATGAAAGGCAGATTAGATCATTTGCGGACAAGAAACTAGACTCGCATGTTTTTGTAGCAAGCTTATATATAGCGTCGTTCAATAATTCGAATGTTCTAATGACATTATTGGACTGTGTCGGCAACTCAGGGACGATGTCCCTGAACCGATCCAAAACTCCGTGTCCAATGACGCTATTAGTCTCTTATCCAGCATTGCAGCATTGCAGTCCGACGGAACAACCTCTGGAAGATAATGCCGGAAGAAATGTATGGCAGCTTTTGTTGTTCCGAAAGGGAAAGCTCGAAATCGTCCAAATCCCTTTCGCCATCCTGTCGGACCCTATGAAGTGTTCGGTCGTCCGTACCTGATGCAACAGCGGAGTGCACCGACCCAGCACCGTCGGATTATTCCTGATCCGACAGAGATTCTGTCGTTTGCTGGGATGCTGCGATAAGCTGTGCTATTTTGGATAGCACGTCCGTCACTGAGGCCTGTGGAGAAGCGGTCTTACGATGCTTTGCCACTGGACGCTCCGTGTTCGTTACCCCGTGCATACTTCTATTATGCGAGCGACCGGAGTGTACAGGCCTCGTGTCCCTTGGCTACCGGATGGCGTGACCTGTTCGCCGTGGTATCACTGAATGACGAAGCTGGCCAGATACTCGAGGTCACGTAGCCAATGTGCGGTCTTGTGCACTGCTGTGAGGATGAGGAAGCATTATCGACAGTCTCTCGGACTGTCTATATAACGGAGTGTCCCGAGCGGCGGACATATGCTCCGAATGCGAAACGTCTGTACCACAACATCCGGTCCGAGATGTTGTTGTACGAGAGAGGGACCTCTGTCGCTCGCAGCCCGGCTAGACCTGGACGAGCTAGGAACCGGACTAACAGGCTTCCTCCGATGTCTCCTCTAATCCGTCGTCACTGGGTGTGTACTATTGTATATAATAGTGCTCGCATCACCCA
The DNA here is from genome assembly GCA_031216915.1 of Pictodentalium vernedei. Classification (NCBI taxonomy): domain Eukaryota; kingdom Metazoa; phylum Mollusca; class Scaphopoda; order Dentaliida; family Dentaliidae; genus Pictodentalium; species Pictodentalium vernedei. The sequence continues at coordinate 301,320,530 of CM062288.1, forward strand.
AATCTCCTTCCTAGACCGCAATGGACGAACCCGGCTGCCGAACCATTCGATGAATGGACGCTACACCGGGTGAGCTAGCAAATGTCAACGCCGTCGATCCTACTAGGGACCTCTTAGACGATTGACGTATTTCATGAGCACTTATTGCCGCTAGCTCTTCATTTAACTATGATGACAGAGGTACACTTTTGAAAGACATCACGGTAACTTTGCGAACAAGAAACCAGACTTGCTTGTTAATAGCAAGCATATAATAATATATATAGCGTCGTTCAGTAATTCGAATGTTCCTGTGACATTATTGGACTGTGTCGGAACTGAGGGACAATGTCCCTGAACCGATCCAAAAATTCTTGTGTCCACCGACGCTATCAGTTTCTTATCCGGCATCGCAGCATTCTGGTCCGACGGAAGAACCTCTAGAAGATAAAGTCGGAAGACATATTCAGCAGCTTATGTTGTTCCGAAAGGGAAAGCTCGAAATCCTCCGAATCCCATTCGCCATCCTGTCGGACCGTATGAAAATTTCGGATGTCCGTACCTGATGCTTCAGCGGAGCGTCCCAACCCAGCGTCGTCGGATATTACATGATGCGACAGATTCTGTCGTTGCTGGGATGCTGCGATAAGTTGCGCTATTTGGGATAGCACGTCCGTCACCGAGGCCTGTGCAGTAGCGGTCTTACGATGCTTTGCCGCTGGAAGCTCCATGTACGTTGACTCCCGCATACTTTCTCCAGGCCTCGTGTCCCTGGCTACCGGATGGCGTGACCTGATCACCGAGGATTCTCTGATTGGCGAACTTGACTGGATATCCGAGGTCACGTAGCCAAGTGCGGTCGTGTGCGCTACCATGAGGATGAGGAAGCCTTATTGACAGTCTCTCCGGACTGTCTATATAACAGAGCGTCCCGAGCGGCGGACATATGCTCCGAATGCGGAACATTTTGTACCACAACATCTGGGGCCAGATGTTGTTGTATGAGAGAGGGGCCTTTCTCGCTCGCAGCCCGGATGGACCTGGACGAGCTAGGAACCGGACTAATAGGCTTCCTCCGTTCTCTCCTCTAATCTGCCGTCACTGGGTGTGCATTTGGTTGATTTATAGTGCTCGCATCACCCAAAACTCCTTCTGGACCGCAACGGACGAACCCGGCTGCTGAACCATTCGATGAATGGACGCTACACCGGGCGAGCTAGCGGACGTCAAAGGCCGTCGATCCTACTAGGGACCTCTTAGGCAGTTGACGTATTTCCATGAGCACTTTGCCGCTAGCTCTTCATTAATTGTGACGACGGAGGCACACTTTTGGAAGACATCCCGGATACATCACCCTGTTCTTGATCGTCTGAAATAGAGATTGATAAACTAGAGTGACCCTGCGGGGAAAGAACCGGTATGGCCATCTCCCCACTAACATACCGTGACACACGCTTCCCATGTTGTCATCGAAATTAACACATACTGAACAGGAGTTAGCGCGAGTACACTGACTACATTTATACAATGATTATGAAAGTCAGAGGAAGATTTCCTCATATTACAATTGAACAATATCCTTTCATTGTGAAAAGAATACAAAGTCCTAGTACTTGCACCAACCCCTGACAATCAAAATACATAATAACATGATCCATTAACATAGAAAAAATAATTGAAATCAAAAAAAAAATTTTTTGAAAAAATATTTTTTCAGAAAAGCCCAAGTTTCTGAAAAGTAACGTTGAGCCCCAATGGATCCCAAGCCTAAGTGTGGACAAAAATTTTAAAAATATTTTAAAAAATGAATGCAACACTTACGAACAATAATAATGTATCTAGTTATGATTAAACTAACATCAAGATATTATTTTCAAGAAATCCCCCTCACACAGAGGGCTGTTGTCAATGTAAACAAGAAGTGTAAAAACACCAGAAACATGACTCCAGGAACTGATAACCCTGGCCCGAAATCAGTTACCAATAATACACTATCTGATGCAAAACAGAGACTTCCAGGGAAGAAACTGCAGAACATCAGATGGTAGATTCAGAACACTACGCCTAACCACCCATGGGTGAAGACGTAAACATGGGGAAAAGAACAGAATTCAATCTGTTATCCAGCTAAAACTCCTAAGAAATTTTAGTAATAAAATTACAGAAAATATGCCAAAAGCATGGGAGAATAGCAAGGGGGGACTTAAAGGAAAGGGAGAGAGGAAAACACTGAACAAGCAGTGAAACTTGAAAGCAAGAATGACCACAATAGGCCCTTGCCTCGAAAATAGGTAACTTAACATAATTTCATTAAAAAATTTTAAGTTACTACCCTGATTATTTTCTGTCACTCATTTTTCCTCTCCTCCTTCTATATCCTCCTTAGAATCACCATTTCTCTAATATTTATGTGCCTGGCATCATTTAAACTGAGATTTACAAGCACAAAGATCAGTCAGATGTGAACTGATGAAGGGCCAAACAAAGAATGATTAATGGCACCAATTTCGGGACGTCCTTGACACTGCGCATGCGCAGTAGTGGTGAAGTGTGGAGGGCCATTCAGGACATGATTTCTTTGGTTTTAGATGCAAATTTTGGGGATTGGGGGGCAAAATTTGTGTTTGGCCCTAGATTTTTAAGAGTTAGCACCAGCTATGTCTGGGTCATTGGTACAGTATAAAAATTTATAAGTTACAGCCCTGAACACACATCCTTCCACTGTTTTCTTCCTCTCATCCTCTTATTTCATTCTTAGATCCACCATTTCTTGTCTCTGGCATCATTTAAACTGAGATTTAAAGCACAGATATCAGTGTGATGTTACTGATTGTAGGGCCAAACAATGAATGAGAATTTGGCTCCAATTTCGGACTTCATTAACTACTGTGCATGCGCAGTGGATAAAAGTAAGGAGAGGACCACATAGGACATCTAATTTTTGGATTTTGATGCAAATTTTGGGGATTGGGGGGGGGGGGGGCAAAATTTGTGTTTGACCCTAGAATATTAGAGTTAGCACCAGCTTAGTCTGGGTCATTGGTACAGTATAAAAATATGGAATTTTAGGGGTTAACGTTAAAATATCGACCCCAGACTTTATACATGTATTGAATATACCAGAACTTACCAGATAACGCTTATTTGGTATTTTTACAATAAGTAGTTTACTTACGGTCTCTTTGTCCCTGATTGTGAAAATTGAGACTGCAAACAAGAAGTCAAGCTATACATAAAAAGTGAAATTTTAGGGGTTAAGATTAAAGTATCGATATGAAAGTTCGGATATGTATTGACTATACCCAAATTCACCAGACAGCGTTTATTTGGTGTTTTTATGATTAGTAGTTTACTTGTGGTCTCTTTGTCCCTGATTGTGGAAATTGAGACCGCAAATCAGAAGTCACGCTTTACATTAAAAGTGTCATTTTATGGGTTAAGTTTCAAGTATCGATAAGAAAGTTCGGATATGTATTGAATATACCCAAATTCACCAGATAGCGTTTATTTGGTGTTTTTAGGACCAGTAGATTACTTGCGGTCTCTTTGTCCCAAGTTGCGGAAACGTGAGACCGCAAGTCTGATAGAGCACTATACATTAAAAGTGGAATTTTATGGGTTAACGTTAAAATATGGGTACCAAACTTCGAATATATATTGTGTGCACCGTATATGATCAGATAGCATTTATTTTGAGGCTCTACCCCCTATACTTTGCCTGCAGTCTCATTTTAGTACTACCGGCTCAGTATACCTTTGTCCACGTTGAAGTTAAAACTACCACTGCTGTAGAATAGCAGTTATGTTGTTTAACTGGTTGAATGATAGAAGCCACACTGCAATGTTTCCAATGGCTTCTCGGGGTTTAATATCAATGGTCGTAACTCTTTACCTTTAGAAACAATAGTTTTTTCATCAAATTTTCTTTTAATTATTAAACGTCTAAAGCGAGATACAATTTACCGATTATTCGACGAGAAATACTAATCGATTTTGCCCTGACCGATCAACAATCGATTAATCGATTAGTCGTGACACTCCTAGATGATATTACCTTTTCAGTTGATGAAGATGATGCTTGAGTTGATGTGATGAATGATGAAGTATGATAAGCATGTGCGAATGTTTTGTTGCCCATTAGTTGGTGGGTATCCTGAAATGGAATAATAAATATATTTAGAAATATTAAATATAAATGACCCCGTATTTACTCTATGTATTGGGGCAGCTAAAAATAATTATTTTCACAGGTGTCCCAATTCTTAGAAAATGGGAAAAGAACACAGCCTGGTCTTGATTTGATGCTGAATAAAGTTGTGTGTGATTCGTTTTCCATCACTACATACGAAAATCGCTGTCCAATTTTTTTTATATTTTCATTTTTTGCTTCCAAAACATAGCTTATGATCCCTCATTGGAACGAGCGCATTATTGCGCTCGTTCCAATAAGGGATCATAAAGCTATGTTTTGGAAGCAAAAAATGAAAATTTTTAGTTACTCAAGAATTTTTTTTATGAGTGTCGTCTGCTACTAGCGACGGGTCAACTGGAAACAAATCTCCTGAATGTCCCAAACTTTGGAGCATAAAAAAAATAGTTTTCTGGAAAAAATGTGTGTCCCAAATCATAGAGTGTCCCAATACATAGAGTAAATTAATCTCTGGCTGGATGATATACCAGCCTCTAAGTTATTGAATCACAAGGAGATTGACTGGCATTAGGCCTATTTATGTTTACATTTTTCAGGAATCCCCCACTATCCCATCATGCATCGGTCATGGAGGATTGTTCATGAGGTCTGTAAGCCAGTTGGTGATGGGTCGTTTCATTCCTTTTCGTCCCCTGGGTCGTTTCGGACCTTTACCTTCTCGTACTTGGTTGTTTCGTACCCTTTTAGGTAAGAGATGACTCACCAAAATAAAAAGGAACGAAACGACTCACATAAACAGGGGGACGAAACGACTCAGTTTTCGAGGGAAGTAGCGAGCGGACCTAAATGACAGCTAAAAATGAACGAAACGACCCACTTATAAGATGATACAACAAAAAGGAGATATTCAAAGTATTTAATTCGCCGGACTGGTAGTGGATTGCCAATAGAGAAGAGTGAGAAAAAACGGAATAACTTAATAAGCTTATTACATGTACATTGCATTAAAAATATGAGTCCTGTTAATCAAGGATAATTACGATCAGCCATCCTACAAATAGATTCTGTCAATCATGGACTGCAATGAACTATTTCATTCCCCATAGTAATAAACATGAGTGAGGAAATGTTAATTATTTATACAAGAGAGAAAACTGGAATTGTTGAGAGTATTGTAACATAACACAAACTAGTAATTTACATTAATTAATTAAATTAAGCCCACTCGTAGAATAAAAGTTTTATTTCCAACACAAGATGTTCATTAATTGGCCGCTCCCCTCTACAGAGGAGGCCTTCATTCCCCATCCCACCCGTGTCATCCCAACCCAATTGTCCCTTCTAATCTCCCTACTCGTTCTATAATATTTCTGACTGGCATTTTCCTCATTTCCCTCCCAAAATCCAACCTCCACCCCTGCTTTCAAAAAGATTCATTCGTATAAAGAGGCCTAGGCCTATATCTGTTATAAACTTAATTAACTATAGGCAAACAGATACCGCCCTGCCCCCATCCCCCTTTTGTTAATTATTGTTAAACGTCTTCTCTCACAAGTATTATGGATTGTGACTCCACACTGGAATGAGCCTTTGTCAATGAGTGTCAGCCCATGTTTCCAGGGCAAAAAAAAAAATTCATGTATTTCGAAATTTGTTCAGGCCGGACATACAAGTGAGTGTACCGTACCTAGTCTTTCATTTACACGTATGTAAGGAAAGTGTTAAACAACTATAAACAATAAATAAACAGAAAAAACATTGTGCTGAACAGTGTGTTGGGGGAGGGGGTATGAAACCCCCTCCATGTTCGCATGTCAGCGTCACTGCTGTGATTGACAAAGCAAGAATTAAAGAAGAAAAATACATTTTGAAAAAGCCATTTCCACAAGTTGTGTGGTTCTGGTGTTTAAGGAGCTATATAAGTAATGGAATTTTGTTTATTTTGAAATTCTCACCTCTCATATTCCTTAAATTCAGATTAAATATACACAAATTATACATCAAAATGAAGGTTGGGATGTACAGAACACGAAACACATATGTAATCAACTCATAGAGTTGACAGCAGGCACCACTGGTTCCTGGAAGTCTGCTATCGCATTCGCACCAGAACTGATAATTTAATAATATTTTGCAAGAACAACTCGTGGTCGAATATGCTTCAGATATTCAATAACAAAGCTAGGCATTCATAACACTTTCGAGTGCAGCGACAGAACTGCATTTTGGAAAAGGGCAACACTGTCTGCATTTTTTATTGAAGATGGTTTCCATGCTCGACAGGCATGTGCAAATCACTCGATACCACAAATTTCCATTGAAAAACAAAATCGTAATTCTAAGAAATTTCAACAGGCATCATGATACCTTGCACTGAATATGGCAACTGTGCAATCTCTATCTAATAACAGTACACTGTATGAAGGCGATCTTTTTCATTATTTAATTTTATACGGCGTTGTTTTTACATGCTTTTTCCGTCCGATGACGTCGACTGGAAATCAAAAGTATACTCATACGTAAACAAAAGCAAAGGCTTTGGAATGTTCCCCCATGCAGCTCTGTTGCCGTGTCTTGAATTTCGATCCCCTAGCTTTGTTCTTGGATATGTAAAGCACATTTGGCCACAAGTTGTTTTTGTGAAATATTATTAAATAAGCAGTTCTGGTGCGAATACAGCAGCAGACTTCCAGGAACCAGTGGTGCCTACAGTCGACTCTATGAGTTGATTACATACATGTTGCGTATTCTATACATCCCAACCTTAAGGGCCTATATAAGTAATGAAATTTTGTTTATTTTGAAAATACTCACCTTTGATATTCTTTCAATTCAAATTAAATATACACAAAATGCACATCAAAATGAAGAGAACACGAAACACATGTGTAATCAACTCATAGAGTCCACTGTAGGCACCACTGGTTCCAGGAAGTCTGCTGCCGTATTCGCACCAGAACTGATAATTTAATGAAGGTGTCAATGACACTGTAGCTTAACTTGTGTGTTGGTTTGATGAAAAGGATAATGTTCAATGTTTATGAAAGGATTATGAAATAAGACAAGAATTGTGATAATTGGGAAAATGTTAATTTCTGTTCCCTGTATGCTATGTTTATGGTAAAAATAATATGAGGTGTACACTGTACTAAAGAGCTGAGGGGTGGGTTAATATGACCTCACAGTTAATGTATTTGGCCCTCAAATATAAGTTAACGTATATCAACAAAAGTTACCAAGTTACAGTGAAATTATTCCAAAACGAGTCATCCTATCAAGTTACATTAAAATCCCTTCATAAATATGGCCTGTACACTGTGCTAAAGGTTTTCGGGCCCCTGTAGCCGTCAGTTTCCCAATTGCGTCCAAAGTGGACGTTCTCATCTAGACATTATATGAAGTCAGCCTACCAAGTTACAATGAAATCCCTTAATAAATATGACCTGTAGACTCTGCTAAAGGTTTTGGGGCTTTGGGCTCTGGCAGCCATCATGGTTGAATGATAGCAACCAAAAGGGGACATTCTCATTTGGGCATCATCTGGAGTGATCCTACAAAGTTACAATGAAATCCCTTCATAAATATGACCTGTAGACTGTGCTCAAGGTTTTTGGGCTTCGGGCCCCTGAAGCCATCACAGTTGACCAATCACGACCAAAAGGGGATGTCATCATCTAGGCATTATATGGAGTCAAACTTATGGGTTACAATGAAGTCCTTCCATAATTTATTTATTTATTGGTGTTTAAGGTCACATATTTCTGCAGAATGGCTAACCATGACCGTGACAGTTTTACGGGTGGAGGAAGCCGGAGTACCCGGAGAGAACCACCGAGCAACGGCGAGCAACTGTTAGCTCCCCAACATACCAACTCCACACAAGCAGGGTTAGCATTGGTTGAAGACAGGTGCACCATCGACGTGCAGTACGCCTTAGTACACAGCGTCACCGTGCCCCCACGTGGGCAATGGGGGTGAAGTGTCTTGCCCAAGGACACAACGCGGTTGCCGCAGGTGGGATTTGAACCGGGGACCTCTCGGCTGACAGCCTGCATTTCGACCAACTGAGCCACCGCGCCCCCAAGTCCTTCCATAAATATGACCAACAGACTATGCTAAAGGTGTTGGGTTTTGAGCTCGGGCAGCCATCAAGGCTTAATGATCGTGACCAAAAGGGGACGTTCTCATCTAGACATTATTTAGAATCATCCTACCAAGGTACAATGAAATCCTTTCATAAATATCATCTGTAGACTGTGCTAAAGGTTTTCGGGCTTTGGGCCCCTGTAGCCATCACAGTTGCCTAATGGTGTCCAAAAGGGGCTGTTCTCATCTAGACATTATATGAAGTCAACCTACCAAGTTACAATGAAATCCCTTCATAAATATGATCAGAAGACTGTGCTAAAGGTTTCTGGGCTTTAGGCTCGGGCAGCCGTCATGGTTGAATGATCGCAACCAAAAGGGGACATTCTCATCTGGACATCATCTGGAGTGATCCTACGAAGTTACAATGAAATCCCTTCATAAATATGACCTGTAGACTGTGCTCAAGGTTTTCGGGCTTCAGGCACTTGTAGCCATCAAAGTTGACCAACCACGACCAAAAGGGGATGTCATCATCTAGGCATTATATGGAGTCAACCTAACAAGTTACAATGAAATCCTTCCATAAATACGACCTACAGACATGCTAAAGGTTTTTGGGCTTGGGCAGCCATCAAGGCTGAATGATCGTGACCAAAAGGGTACGTTCTCATCTGGACATTATTTGGAGTCATCCTACCAAGCTACAATGAAATCCCTTCATAATTATGACCTCTAGACTGTTCTAAAGGTTTTCGGGCTTTGGGCCCCTGAAGCCGTCACAGATGCCCAATCGTGTCCGAAAGGGGACGTTCTCATCTAGACATTATATGAAGTCAACCTACCAAGTTACAATGAAATCCCTTCATAAATATGACCTGTAGACTGTGCTAAAGGTTTTCGGGCTTCGGGCTCGGGCAGCCATCATGTTTGAATGATCGCAACCAAAGGGGACAATATCATCTGCGCATCATCTGGAGTGATCCTGGGAAGTTACAATGAAATCCCTTCATAAATATGACCTGTAGACTGTGCTCAATGTTTTCGGGCATCAGGCACCTGTAGCCATCACAGTTGACCAATCACGACCAAAAGGCGATGTCATCATCTAGGCATTATATGGAGTCAACCTAACAGGTTACAATGAAATCCTTCTAAAAATTTAACCTTTTGCCTATGCTAAAGATTTTTGGGCTCGGGCACCCATCAAGGCTAAATGATCACAACCAAAATGGGACGTTCTCATCTAGACATCATTTGGAGTCATCCTACCAAGTTACAATGAAATCCCTTCATAAATATGACCTCTAGACTGTGCTAAAGGTTTTCGGGCTTCGGGCAGCTTTAGCCGTCAAAGTTGCCCAATCATGTCCAAAAGGGGATGTTCTCATCTAGACATTATATGAAGTCAACCTACCAAGTTACAATGAAATCCCTTCATAAATATGACCTGTAGACTGTGCTAAAGGTTTTCGGGCTTCAGGCTCGGGCAGCCATCATGGTTGAATGATCGCAACCAAAGGGGACAATCTCATCTGGGCATCATCTGGAGTGATCCTGCGAAGTTACAACGAAATCCCTTCATAAATATGACCTGTAGACTGTGCTCAAGGTTTTCGGGCTTCGGGCACTTGTAGGCATCATAACTGACCAATCACGACCAAAAGGGGATGTCATCATCTGGGCATTATATGGAGTCAACCTAACAGGTTACAATGAAATCCTTCCATAAATATGACCTTTTGCCTATGCTAAAGGTTTTTGGGCTCGGGCACCCATCAAGGCTGAATGGTCATGATCAGAATGGGACGTTCTCATCTAGACATTATTTGGAGTCGTCCTACCAAGTTACAATGAAATCCCTTCATAAATATGACCTCTAGACTGTGCTAAAGGTTTTCGGGCTTAGGGCCCCTGTAGCCGTCACAGTTGCCCAATCACGTCCAAAAGGGGACTTTCTCATCCAGACATTGTATGAAGTCAACCCACCAAGTTACAATGAAATTCCTCAATAAATATGACCTGTAGACTGTGCTAAAGGTTTTCGGGGTTTGGGCTCGGGCAGTCGTCATGGTTGGCAGATCATGACCAAATGGGGACATTCTCATCTAGACATCATAAGGAGTCATCCTACCAAGTTACAATGAAATCCCTCCACATTAAACATGACCTGCAGACTGCGCTAAAAGTTTTTGGGTTTCAGGCTTAGGCAGCCATCACGGTTGATAGATCATGCCCAAAAGAGGATGTTCTCATCTAGGCATTATACAGAGCCATCCTACCAAGTTACAATGAAATTCCTTCATAAATACGACCTGTAGACTGTGCTAATGGTTTTCGGATTTTGGGCTCGGGCAGCCATACCGGTTGTCCGATCGTGACCAAAAGGGGACGTTCTCATCTAGACATGACCCCAAACCTGCATATGAAATTTTGTGACGATCAGACAAGAACTGCGGGGTGTAGCCCGTGCTAAAGGAAAATGACTAACAGACTTCTGCACGCGTGATGGCAATAGCTTATCTTGACTATGTCAAGTTAAGCTAATAATATTTCACAAAAACAACTTGTGGCCAAATGTGCTTTACATATCCAAGAACAAAGCTAGGGGATCAAAATTCAAGACACGGCAACAGAGCTGCATGGGGGAACATTCCAAAGCCTTTGCTTTTGTTTACGTATGAGTATACTTTTGATTTCCAGTCGACGTCATCGGACGGAAAAAGCATGTAAAAACAACGCCGTATAAAATTAAATAATGAAAAAGATCGCCTTCATACAGTATACTGTTATTAGATAGAGATTGCACAGTTTCCATATTCAATGCAAGGTATCATGATACCTGCTGAAATTTCTTAGAATTACGATTTTGTTTTTCGATGGAAATTCGTGGTATAGAATGATTTGCGCATGTCTGTCGAGCATGGAAACCATCTTCAATAAAAAAAATGCAGACAGTGTTGTCCTTTTCCAAAATGCAGTCCTATCTCTGCACTCGAAAGCGTTTTGAATGCCTAGCTTTGTAATTGAACATCTGAAGCACATTCGGCCACAAGTTGTTCTTGCGAAATATTATTTCATTGTCAGTTCTGGTGCGAATACGATAGCAGACCTCCAGGAACTAGTGGTGCCTGCTGTAAACTCTATGAGATGATTACTTATGTTTTTCGTGTTCTATACATACCAACCTTCATTTTGATGTATAATTTGTGTATATTTAATCTGAATTTAAGGAATATGTACGGAAGCGGAGAAGTGATATGATTGAAATATTTTTTATTCCGTTCGAACGAAATACTAATCCGTGCGAATGAAATACTAACCCGTGCGAACAAAATAGTATTCCGTGTGAATGAAATAATATTCCGTTCGAACGAAATACTAATCCGAGCAAACGAAATAGTATTCCGTTCGAAGGAATATTAATTCGTGCGAACAATATATTATTTCGTTCGAACGATTTAATAATTCGCGCGAAACGGATTACTGATCGAGAAGTGACTAGTATGGTATATCTGCAGACAATTGGGGATCATATTGGGGCAAAAAGGACATATATGGAAGGGATGGTCTCCATCTTAGCCCAAGGGGTACAGAGGTTTTAGGAAGAAATATGTTGCAGGTGGTGGAGCCTTTTTGGTATAGGGAGGGGATGGGGGACCAGTGAAGGGGGAATGAACACAGGAAATGTGTTACGAACCATAGTTGTATAAAATGAGACAAGGGGGATAAGGAAAAGGGACCAAAAATCCAAATCAATAGGAATAGCTTCCCAAGGAAAGCACAGGTACACAACATAGGATATACAAACATACAGGGACTAGATAATAATGGGACCAGTAGGCAGAAGCCAATGAACCTTGATACCCTGAAAGTGGGTTATAGCAACATCCAGGGTCTCCACCGGAAAGTAAGTGAAATTGCTACATTGATCGAGGCAGAGGAGTTTGACGTCATGGGCTTAAGCGAAACGTGGGTAAGACACGAGGAACGGGTAGACCAAGTAAGGGTATGCGTGTGGATAGGTGTAGGGTGAACGGAAGGCCGGAAAAAGGGGGAGGGGTAGGCATGTACATTAAAGAGGATTTAAAACCGTCGCTGATCACAGACCTGGAAGACGTCAGCACCCCGGCTGAGGTATCGAAAGAAATTGGATGGGTAAGGATCAAGCTGAGAAACAAAAGTATTGCCCTTGGGGTTGTGTATTGTGCGGTGGAGGGAAGCAAACCCGAGTGAAATGATTCGATATACTCAACACTAAGATCCAGTATCACCGAACTACAAAACAAGGAGCTCGGTATAATTCTGATGGGTGATTTTAATGGCCACATAGGTAATAATGAAGAAGGCATAGAGGATGGGGACAAGAAAGTCAACAGGAATGGAAGGAATCTGTTGAACTTCACAAACGAGCTCGGTCTGAAGATTCTGAACAGGGACGCGAGGTGTAATGGGAAATGGACCTGGGAGAGGAATGACAGAAAATCAATAATCGACTACATTCTCACAGATATTAATTTATGGAGGGAGGTGATAGGGGTAGAAGTGAATGATGAGGGTAAAATGGAGGTGGATAGTGATCACAACTTCATTACAGTGACGATCAGTGCCAAAAATCTAGTAAAAAGCAAAGGAAGCTTTAAGGAGATTTAGGAACTCAAAAAGGATGCTGACTGGGCAAAGTTCAATGAAAAACTGAAACCAAAGTTTGCAACCGTACTCAAGAGGGGCAGTGTCCAGAAGATGGCCGACGCCATAGTTGCGAGACTAGTGGAGGCAGGGAAGGAAAGTGTAGGAAAGATCAGGGTGCCAACACAGGAACTTGGGTACAGAGTGAATGAAGAACTGAAAAGGGCCATAAAGGAAGAAAAGCTAAATGTGCTGCATACAGAAGTAGAAAACTTAAGGGGACGGAAAGCAATGAGGCCACAGTAGCAAAGGAAGAATACCACCAAGCACGAAATGAAGTAAATACGATTAAAGACGATAATCAGGGAGTGCTAAATAGCAGTCTTATTAGGACGATAAGAACGACAGGGGGGGGGGGGGGGGGGGGGTTGAGTTCAAACGTATTTTGGAAATGGGTGAATAAACGTAACAAAGGAAGTAACCCACAGAATATTAAAGTAGATGGCAGAGTTACAGACGAGCAAGATCAAGTCGCATCAGAACTAGTCAAGCACTGGGAAAAGGTATACAAGCGATGGGGCATGGGGAGCCCACCTGAGTGTCCGAATCAAGTCGAGGAAAACCTATCGAACTTCGTGAAATTAAAACGGAGGAGGTGCGAAAGGTGGTATCAAAATTAAGGGATGGAAGAGCAGGAGGAGTGGATGAAACTCCTAAAAAGTTTATCAAAAAAGGGGGAGAGGAATTCGTGGAAAGCCTAACTGCCCTATTCAATCTATCCATAGAAAATCAAGAGGTCCCGAAGGAGTGGAGAGAAAGCAAAGTGACATTTATTCACAAAAAGGGGGGAAAAAGATGTTTTGGATAACTATCGAGGGATCTCTGTCAGTAGCAACATTGGACAGGTTTTCTATAAAGTTCTGTATGGGAGACCAGAGGAGGTGATTGAAGAAAAGGGTTTTCTGGGAGAAACCCAGAATGGTTTCAGGAAGGGAAGGAGAGTTACTGACCATCTTTTGACTTTATCCCAAATGATAGAATCCACGAAAGCAAAAAAGAAAAAGATGTTTATGGCCTTTTTGGATGTCAAAAAGGCATACGATAGAGAATGGAGGCAGGGTATGTGGCGCAAGCTGGAGGGGCTGGGCTTAGGAGGCGAGTTTGTTGGAATTATGAAAGCATGATATAAAGATGTACCGAGTGAGCTTAGCCTGGGAAACATTACAACAAATCGTGTGCCTATGGAGATAGGACTAAAACAGGGGTGTATCCTTTTGCCAATCCTGTTTACATTGTACATCAAAGATTTAGGAGATGAACTCCTGCATACCGACGAGGGGGTAGCAGTTGGGGACTTGAAGATCCTAGGGCTATTTTTTGCAGACGATATTGTTCTAGTGTCAGAAAGCAAAGAGGGGCTAACAAAAATGCTGGGAATTGTTGGGAAATATGGGAGCAAATGGAGACTCGAACTTAATGAAAGCAAGAGCAAAATTATACCTGTTGGCCGCTAAGTGGACCACATGCGAAGGTGGAGAGTGGGTGAGTTCTGCATTCCGGAAGGGAGCAGCAAACTTCCCAGTGTAGGAGAGACAGGTGATTACGAGTATTTGGAGGTAAATATAAACTTTACAGGAAGAGGCATCTACCGAAACCACACAAATAGATTGATTCTGAAGGGGAAGCGAATCCTTAACCAGATGAAACTTATAGGGAGAAACAGTTTCAATAAAGTTTTCATGGGGAAAACCATTTGGGAAATGGTGGGGCTGCCAAGTATAACATAGGGTACGGAAGTGGTACCCCTAAACCAGACGTCCATAAAGAGCTTGGAAATCCTGCAGAGCGATGCAGGCCGATGGATAACGGGGTCGAGTAATGCCGCAGTGCTAGAAGCAATCAGGGGTGAGCTTGGGTGGATGAGGATCAAGGACAGGATAGACCTGTTGAATCTCGGTTATCTTAATTATTTGGTAAATCTCCCCGACAGCCGATGGTGTAAAGTAATGTTCCTGAGAATTTTCAACTCAAATATCAAAACGGGGTGGATAGTCCAAGTGAGGGAGCTAGATGAGAACTACTCATTGGAGATCTCGGACCTGGATGTTGGGGCAAACCAGGGTAAAAAAAATTGTCAGAGAAAGGGTCATGGAGGATTGTAACCGTAATTGGCGAGAGGGGGTCAAATCAAAGAGGTCTTTGGGTGGCCTGCGTGATAAAGAGAAGCCAGGTTTTGAAAAGTACCATGATGGCACCTTTAGGGGGGGCACTGTTGTTCAAGCTGAGGTCGCGATCCCTAGAGCTGAGCGGAAAAATTGGGAAAGACGGTGAAAGGGAGTGCCTGATGTGCAACTTGGGTGTGGTGGAGACCCTGGAACACTTTCTTCTAGAATGCCCAAAGTACCAGTCTAAAAGAATGAGATTCACTGGGAGTATAATGGGGAAGTGGGATGGGAGAATGAAGGACATGTGGTTAGGGGGAGACTCAAAGGAGAGGGTTAATATGCTAATCGGAGAGATTGGGAAGAATGGGGCAAGGGACATCATCAAACAGTTCGTCTCCGAGTGTTGGGAGGAGAGGAGAAGCATGGGAATAGGGAGGCAGTTGGGAGTACAGGGGTCACCAAGGCCTTCTCGTCCGAGAACCGCGACAAATCAGCGGCCGGCCAAAGTGTTATTATTATTATGGAAATTTATAAAACTATTCCGTGCGAACGGACCATTAATCCGTTCGCACGAATTATTAAATCGTTTGAACGAAATAATATATTGTTCGCACGAATTAATATTCCGTCCAAATGGAATACCGGTACCATTTCGTTCGCATGGATTAGTATTTCATTCGAACAGAATATTATTTCATTCGCACGGATTACTATTTCGTTCGCACGGATTAGTATTTCGTTCGAATAGACTAAAAATATTTCAATCATGTCACTTCTCCGCTTCTGTAAATATGAGAGGTGAGAATTTCAAAATAAATAAAATTCCATTACTTATAATGTTTGTTTGCCTGCCTGTACAAAAAAACGCTTTTTATTCCCAAAGCAAAATATCAGACAGTCACCAACCAGACAATAGTCTATCAGTGTTTGTACGCCCAATCAATGAAATCGGATATAAAAATATTTTTTTCGATTTCTTTGCGACCAATCACAAGAAAGACGGTCCTTTGTGGTTATTCGACATTCTGATGATCGCATACATTTTGAGCTAAATAGTTAGTTAAAGAAAGGTGTATATCCGTAGGACAGAAAAAAAATTACAACTTTTTATTCAGCAAGAACATTGAGTAGCCTGTATTTTTCACGAGTGCAAAGTGTTTCACACAATCATGTCGAAAACGTGCACGAAAAACCATACATTTTGCTGTTTGGTGCAAGTACATTTCGGGGAACAGGACGAATCAAGAACGGGTCCAGTCGCCACCAGGCCAACTCACCACCAAGCACTTGGGCCAAGTCGCAACCGGCCCAACTCTCCACAGGGCCAAGTCGTCACAGAAGTTAATAGTATGACATGCAATGATCAAGGTGATAATTACTTCACTAAATGATTTAGCTGGGATTAGGGACGGGATATATTATTGACAAAGAAAGCCGCACCAAAACGGAGAATATTTCTACTCTCTGATTTGGTGTGAGTTTCTTTGTTTCGACTGGCTTGCGGACGATTCGGACCTTGGACGATTCGGACCTTGGACGATTCGGACCTCGAGTCTTGGTCATCTGCACTCGAGGTCCGAATCGTCCAAGACTCGAGGTCCGAATCGTCCAAGACTCGAGGTCCGAATCGTCCAAGGTCCGAATCGTCCAAGGTCCAAATCGTCCGAAAGCCCCTTTAAGGGCTTGAGGGTGTGTGTCTGTGAGAGAGTGTTTTTGTTTTGTTTGTTTTGGGGTGGGTATTGTTTTTTGTTTTGTTTTTTTTTTTGGTGGGGTATAGAAAAGTACCATGGTAAACCATGGTAAATCCCAAAATACCCTGGTAATACCATGGTATAGGGGGCCTACCATGGTATTACCAGGGTATTTTTGGGATTTACCATGGTTTACCATGGCACTTTTTTTTATAAGGGTGGGGGGTGGAGGTCATTTGGAATTCCCGAAATAACCAGATACCTCATAATCACATACGGCATCCTATCTCCCAGAGGGCTTGATGTATGACTCCCGGTTTTTAAAACTAAACTGTTGGAGCTTTCTCCACTCCTTTTTTGTAACCGCTATGGTCATATACCGGGGCCGCTACCAAACCGGCGTTGCTGTTTGGTTTTCTTTTATCTTCTTCCCTTAAATTTGCCATCGCTCAACATTATATTCTGGCTCGCCACCATGGTGGGACTGAAATCTCTACCATCGCCAAGCTAGAACCGAATAGAGCCCACTCTAGAGCTAATAGTCTTAATGGCAAAATAATTCCAATCTGGGGTTTGATTGATGATCAGTGTTTTCAGTGCTTAACTTTTCGACTTACTGATTGACAAGTAAGTTGTTTTCTCCGGACCGCGGGCGTTAATGAAATATTTTTCATTAAAGCCCGCAGCCTCTTTCCGGTTGTTGTAATGATAGTAATAACATGACTTTCTCTGGTATTTCTGGCCCATTAACAGCCCTCATGAACTGACTAAGGCCAATCGGCCTATTATGTTATTGTTTTAGTATCAATTCACAAACATTTTTCAGTTCGATTCCGATATCATTTACAACGTCGAACTTTGTATGCGTTTGTACGTAGATCTTGTTTATTTTAGAAACGTATTTGTTTGTTTTCGGTGATGAAATAAAAAAAAACACAGCAGATTTTTTGGTTATTTTTATTAAAAATAAAATGGGGGTAGGGGGGGGGGGGCGAATCGTCCAAAAAAAACGGGGGCGAATCATCCATCGGAGCGAATCGTTCAGGGGGCGAATCGTCCTGTTCGCATAAATTAAGACAAGTTTGCGTTCAAGGCGAGGTCACCAAAGGCCAACATGGATGCAGCTCTACTATCGGTGTAAATTTTAACTACTGAAATCCCATGATGGCGTGTTCACCACAGTTGGTGTGTAAAGCTCAAATTTATGTCATAGGCTTTTTTATGTACTATTCAAAAAAGTAGGGGATGTCCAAACTGATGTTGATATTTTCGGAAAATGGTATTGGATACTCGTGATTGGACACATCAATATGTTACCAAGTTTAGTGTGGATCATGAATGTCAGCGGCCCACGAAAACCTCGTGCAGGTTTTTCGCACGAGCGCCTCGTTAACGTCTATAGGGTACGTCTTGAAATATTCATTTGTATTGGACGGGCTCATCGTTCTTGTCTTTGGTATAACCTAGTTCATCAATAGTGTCTGGTCGAAACGTAACGAACGTTTAAGTGCCCTTGGCATGTTGGAAGCTGGCAACAGACAGACTGCAGTGGCTCAAATTCTCAACGTTACCCAATCGGTGATTAGCAAGTTATGGTCACGCTACCGTCAGACATGCAATGTTGGTGACAGACGTCGGTCACTTCGTCCAAGGGCTACACCTGCTAACCAGGATCGTTTCATCCGAACCACAGCATTACGTAACCACTATCAAAGTGCCTCAGAAATTGGACAGCAGCTGCACCAAGCGACAGATGTGCGAGTCAGTGGTCAGACTATCTGAAATCGCTTACAGAGCTGGAATTTGTACGCTCAACGACCTCGAATAATTCCTCGTTTGACTGAACGTCACATCACAGCAAAACGTAATTGGCGTGGAGCACGACAGCGCTGGGACAATCGTCGGTCGGGCAACGTCATGTTTTCCGATGAATCGAGGATCACTCTCGACTTCCACGACAAGCGAACCAGAGTGTGGCGGCGGCGGCGGAACGAACGGTACCATAATGTAACCGTTAGGCAGCACGATCGTTTTGGTGATGGATCGGTTATGGTATGGGGAGGCATAACCATGACAAACAGAACAGCATTACATGCCATTCAAGGGTGTGTCAAAGGGAAGTACTAACGCGATAACATATTAGCAGCTCATGTGTTGCAATTTGCGCGACGTCACGGCCGTCAACTCATTTCCCAAGATGACAATCAAAGAACACACAGGGCCCGTGTCGCTACAGAGTTCCTCCAGGAGCAGAACATCACTACACTGCCATGGCCAGCACTAAGTCCAGACCTTTCACCAGTCAAGCACGTCAGGGTTATGCTTGGCAGGCGCGTACAACAACGCCAACAGCCCATACTATACTGTCGTTCTAAACTATCAGGCATTACACCTACCCACAATACCAATTGACCTAGCATTATATACTACCTATACTAGCCATATAATAAAACAAAGCGTTAGGTGGATTAATAGTACTATGGGCTAACATAGATAGGATACAAAGTGTACATCATATACTACCACAATAGGCGGCTATGCATTACCACTACCATCCCACAGAACCGTCTGGTCCCGCATTACATACTACCTACACCAGTCACGGGATAATATGAAGTTCGATTAGTAGTACCAATGGCTTTCGGGGGGGGGGGGGGGCACAGAGGTATATATCGCCCATGTTATGCTGCCATTCTATACTACCAGGCATTTACCACCACACACCCACCCCACAATACCACTTAACTTGCCATAACGTACTACCTAAACCAGTCATAGAATAATACAAAGCAATCGGTTGGTTAATAATACCGAGGACTGACAGGGGACATACAGGGGTATATACCGTGAATCTTATGCACCCGTTCTAAACAAACGATTATAATACTGCCTGACCTAGCATTATGACCTACCAATACCAGCCATAAGACAATACAAAGGATTCGATAGAATAATAGAACTAAGGGGGTTATAGACCAACATACCATTCATCCTTTACTACTGTTCTAAACAACCTAGTATAACACCGCCTGGTCTGGAATTCCATACTCCCTATACCAGTAATGGAATAATACAACAGGGGACCTGCATGGATATATACCACTACTACCATATCACCTCCACCCTTACGAGAAGCCCGCCATACCCTGACCCGAACAACGTTATGTCAGATTCTATAGTGGACAACAACATTATGATGACGTCACGACGGCAATAGCAACGTCAACCGTTTTGCGGAAAAATAAACTTTCAAGAAAACTCACCTTTCCCATTAATTTTCCATCACACACCCATACTATACCGAGTCAAAAAAGAAAGTATAATAAACTTTGAGGAGCAATTTTGTTTAGTATTATCGACTTTATATTTCGAGTCTAGCTGCATGAATTTGCATAATTTCATGTTCTTACTAGTGCCAACGTCACGTCAGGACGTCGTAATTCAGACATGGGGTGAAAAGAAAAGTTCACACATGCAGTCAATAGCGTGTATGTCCACCGTTTGCCTCTCGGATGGCAAGACATCGACGGCGGCGCAGGGACCTTATAAGTCTCTGGATGTCATCCTGTGGTATTGCGTTTCACTCTTGCCTTAAAACATTGCGTAAATCGCCTAACGTCTGAAGATCACGAAGTCGTACCCGACGGTCCAATTGACCGACAAATCTGGCGAAAGTGGGGGCCAGGGAAGAAGTTCGATGCTCTACTCCTCAAGAAAGTCACGACAGATACGCACCACGTGACATCGGGCATTGTCGTGCTGGAATAACTGCAATTCGACGTTAGCGTTGAACAACGGGACAACAACAGCGTTAAGAATTTCGTCACTATATCGCTGTCCATTCAGATTGCCATCGATGAAGATCAACTGCGTTCGATGGAGCAAGGAAATTCATGCCCAAACCATTATACTACCCCCGACGAAATGGCCGCATTCCCACAAACAAGCATCAGAAAACCGCTATCCTCGTCGTCGATACACTCTTGCCCTACCATCAGCGCACCGTAGACAAAATCGTGATTCATCACTAAAAAGAACTATGCTCCAACGTTGCTGAGTTCAGCGAACACGCTGACGTACCCATTCCATTCTGACGGAACGATGACGTTGAGTAAGGATTGGTCCGTGACATGGACGCCTACTAATTGCTGTTGCCCTCGTCACCGGAAGGAAGTGATCCCGCAAGTGAGACGTCCTGATATGTCGGTCTTGTGCAGGGGTCGTACCTCTGGGTCGACCTGAACGCGATCGGTCGACAGTAGATCCTGTGGTTCTATACCTTCCAAAGAGACGGCAAATAGTGGCCACAGTGACTCCGAACTCAGCAGCGAGCTCATCTGGAGGTATCCCAGCCTCATGCATACCAATGGCATGCAACCTCTGATTTTCGGTTAACCTTGACATTTTTTAAAATATCGGTAGACAAAAACTAGCGTGTTTTCTCAATAACCCAGGCTCTCTTGCTCAACATAACACAAAGAAAATAGTCGGCCACCCATTCAATTTGACATTCTCGGGTAGCACGTGCTAATTTGAAATCCCGCGTAGCAAAATTGTATACGGTTGGTTGGACAACAGCAACATGTCATTAAACTCTTTGCACGACTTTTTGTCCTCAAACATGCAACATTAGAACTATTATATTTCATCCTTTATGCTATTTTTTCACATTTGTTTCTATTCTACTTTCTTTTTTGACTCAGTATATACACCCAGAGCCCTGTGTTTACATGTACCACTCTACACATACCATAGCATACTATATGTGCAGTACATACACCATTTACCGGATCTAGGTGGATGGTGCAGACATTCTGCACCGGCAAAAGTTGCTCCGGCAAAAATCCGGTTCCTATGGGAATTTAACACTAGTTGCGCCGGCAAAGATCCCGGTACACACTAAAAACTAAAGTGTTAACTGACAGTTTCAAGGTGTTAAACCCATTCTAACTCTTAGGGTTTGATTTTAACACTCAAAATGCAATGCTTTAAGCACTTAGACATTACAATCGTCAGACATCTGAAACTTGAATGTATGGCACTTCCCATGTGTCTAGCATTGGTGGTTCTTCCAGAATCGTCCATAATTTGATTTGCGCTTGGTGGGTACATAATTAAAAGGACACAACGCAGATGACGCGGATCAGGCTCGAGAGTTCGAGCCTGATCCGTGTCATCTGCGTTGTTTCCTTTTAAGTGTCGCGACATTACACTTGTCAAGTGGTATTATTGTAACACCTGTGAAGTTCTGGGATATCTACACTTGAACAAAGTGCTAGTTCAGCACTTAGTAAGTGTTAAATACAGCACTTCAAGTGTAGTTTTTAACACTTTAGTTTTTAGCGTGTAATGAGGCACGATCGGATACATGATATACTATTCGCGCGATTAAACTTAAAAATAGTCATCCCTGAAATGTCCCCAATCGAAAAACCATGCGTCTCGTGGGTTCATCCACTAGTAATTATTTAGTTTAACCCTTTACCTAACATGAAAAGCAGACGACACTTGCAAAACAAATTCTTGAATAACTAATTTTTTTCATTTTTTGTCTCAAAAACATAGGTTATGACCCCTCGTTGGAACGAGCTCGACGAGCTCGTTCCAACGAGGGGTCATAACCTATGTTTTGAGACAAAAAATGAAAATATTTTGAAAATTAATTGGCGATTTTTGAGAATAGCGCTGGCCGGTTTTGGCCGTTACGTTGGGTAAAGGGTTAAACTAAAAAAATTATCAGGCGCGTCTGAAAGGTAATGGCAGCCTGGGGCTGACTGTGCCAAGAAAAGTTATCGGGAAATGCGCCAGGGGGGGGGGGGGGGGGGGGGTTCTCCCGACCCGGAGATAATTTTGATTTTTCCAACTGAAAGAACGCTGCTTCCCTGCATCTAGGATTTGCATGGCTCCCGGAGGTTTACATCCCGGGATTCGAGGGTAGCTGTTTCTCGTTATTGCAGAAATCCCGGGATTCCCGGGATCCGAAAATAGATCAGAATTCGATGAGTGTACACACGACCGGACGGATTAACTGCGTTGTTTTGAACTATCGCACGTTCCGAGAACAAAACAGCGTGGTTTGTCCGCCCGGTCGCGTGTATACTCACTAACTCGACGCGTTTACCGAAGACCTAATTAGTGTAAAGTTGTACTTATCACACACATCCTAAGTTCACAACGGTTCTATTTTAATCTATTACCGTTCTGCTAGAAATGCAGCGAACACTGCCGTGTAGGGGAGACCGGGGACAATTGTAGCATTTTGTACATTTTCAAAGATTACCATGTTATTATTAACATGGTAATCTTTGAAAATGTTACACTTGTCCCCGGTATCCCTTACTATTAAGCGGAGACCCCCAATCGATTTAACATTTCGATTCACAGGCTGGGGGCAATCGAGCCGACCATAGTATGAATTAATAAGAGAAAATTTTGTTTTTTCAAATTGACAGTTTCCTTGTAGCTGGCTGATCAAATGCAGTCTGCACTCCTGGTATATCGAAATGTCTCTATGACTGTCATTGGCAGTCCACATAGCATGAGTGCACGTGTTGGTGCATGCTATGTGGACTGCCAATGGCAGTCATGGAGACATGTTGGGCTGCATTAGTCTTGGAACCCTAATAGGGGGGGGGGGGGGAGGGGGGCACCGAGAATTTTTACAGTGAACAGTATGGCCAATCCACCTCTGGGGCGGGTGTGAACGAAAATCTCACTTTTCATTGTGGCTGGACCCTCACCTTAGGTAATATCTGTATCTTGCCAGCGCTATTCACAAAATTAGTCCCCTTCCCGTTTGTGGGGGCGGGGGGGGGGGGGGGGGGTGGTCTGGGGCATCTCCCCAGAAAAATAATCTCATATATGGTCGCCCCGGGAGCGATATCTGAGCGTTTCTACAACTCCCGACATGACGTGTATTGCTGTGTACCGTTTGCGGGTGTGATACTGGGTGGGAAAACCACGGTCAGATAGTAATTTGAAGTTTGCTGTTGGGGGTCCGTGGGAAAAGTTCCCCCCCCCCCCCGTGGCACCGCCACTGATATAATGTCTATTGAAGTAAAAGACGAGAGCTACAATTATTGTTTATTTGTTAAAAAAAAAAGTTTGTGAGTTTCGTTTGTTGGGTAACAAATTATTAAACAATTTTCAACACTCGGGTACGGGAAATGAAGTTTGCTACACACTTGATGCAATGAGAACGACGCGATAAAGTTATAATTACCGTAAAATTTTCTGTGGCCGGATAGTGTGTGTTCGACAGCTGAATATCGGCTGATGCTTGTGAATTCTCATTGCATCTTCCTGGCGTATCTCTCTAGTCTGTCTGAATTAATTTCATTTATCTGGGAGCGCGGTGGTTCAGTGGTTACGGCATTGGGCCCCCAACTGAAAGGTCCACGGTTCGATCCCCGCTAGGGGTAACTGCGTTTTGTCCTTTTGTCCTTGGGCAAGGCACTTAATCCCGATTGCCCACGTGAGAGCACGGTGGCGCTGTGTACTAAAGCATGCTGCTCGTCGATGGTGCACTTGTCTCCAACCAATGCTAACCCTGCTTGTATAGAGTTTGTGCGTTGGGTAGTCTGACATTTGCGCCCCGTTGCTCGATGGTTCTCTTCGGGTACTCCGGCAACCTCCACCCGTTAAACTGTATGACCCGAGGTGACTGACGGTCAAAGAGTTTTTATACCCCAATAAATAAATAAATAAATAAATAAATAAATAAATAAATAAATAAATAAATAATTCAATTATCAATTATGGCATTCAGGTGAAATCGAGCGCGAACAGTCGTCTCCCTTCATAAACTCGAGAGACTCCCATGCGTAGTAAGGGAGACAACTGCCCGGAGTTTGAAATTATAGGAATGCTGGCGAACCAGGTGAGCTGATGGTGTCGCTGTTCTGTATATTTGTTTAAGAGTTATCTGCCTTGAAATGCCTTGAAATGTTGCACATGATGCAATATTCGAAATTAAGGCTCCCGAAAACAAATTTATTGCCTGAGAAGTCTGTTGATGCATTTTCATTTTATTAGGTTTTTATGTCAACATGCTGAATACTCCACAAGAAAAAGTAGAGGTTCTCAGTATTTTCTGGGCCTAAAAAATTCAGTAAACTATTTGTGTATTTTTTCTCTTATTTGTTGCATAGCCCTACCCCCGTTTTCTGGTCAGAGAAAGTCGTGTGAAGTTCTGTACTTTATGTAGGTATCTGAATACCCAATTTGAAGTGATGCGATCATATTTTTTTCAGATAATTGTTATAATGGTTGACTGTGGGAAAAATATTTAGTACCAAAAGGAAATACAGTTTTTGGTTTCCATGTCTGATTTCTCATCATTATTGGCGATTCATTCATATTTAAATGATCATTGGGAGGCCACATGCCGGGAAATACTGTTTTATTGTTTTGAAAATTTATACTTTTTCTTACAATCAGGACTAAAGGCTATACATTGTCAAAATAAGACTTTTTATACAAGCAAATTCGTATCTTGGTCAAAGTTAGCATTCAAAAACACAGAATGAAGTGCCCAATAACAGCCTAATCCACTCTATTAACAGATTTATGCAAGCTATGGTTTCCACCCATACTCCCAGGAGTAGAGTGTGATTCCAAACAGTCAACCCCCTCCCCAAATCACCATACAATCAGACGTTCTAAGAATTGGTAGATATGTTGCTATTTTTATGGGACTACAATAAAATGCATGTCCATTATATTAAAACAAGTGATTTTGGGGGAAATTTTTGGGGTGCTAGCAAACCTTGGCCCTACCCTTTATTGATCCTAACCCTACTTCCCCCACCCCCAATTCTAAACCCCACCCTAAACTAATGAAAATTTAATATATTCCTAGTCTATTTTAGTTAAAATGTATGTCCATTGTATTAAAACAACTTTTGGGGTGAAACATTTTTTTGGGGGGGTGGTAGCAAACCCTAACCCCACCCCACACCAACTCTAAACCCCACCCTAGAATAATGACATTTAACTATGTGACTAGTCACATAAATTGCTGTAGTCACCTAACCCCCATTTCTACCAACAAATAACCACCTAAACCCCATATGTCTGCCCGAACAGCCGGAAAACCTATATTGCACATCCATTCACTGATCTTTGGAAGTCTTTACCAAAATCTGTTAATAACTCGTCGCCTGAGTGCTAGAATGTTCTATGTCCCCTATGGGAGTATTCTGTCCCCTATGGGAGTATTTTGTCCCCTATGGGAGTATTCTCTCCCCTATGGGACATAGAACATTCTCGCACTCCGGCGATGATTACAGTCAGAAAAGAATTTCTTCACCCTAAAAGAATGTTTAGAAAACAGTTGGGTGGAACAATTGGAATAAATTACATTTTAAAACATGATCCTGATTTTCCGTGAACTAACACCCAGAAGAAGAGGCACAGTGAGAAATTACGGACACCTGTGTAATAATAAGCCATAATAAGCCGGGTCGTGAAGGTTTGGGCTCCTTTGCAACCCAGGGCTAGTAGGGATGATTCCGCCCATGGTGTTCGAACCTTTTTCAATGTTTTCATCTAAATGGAGCAACTGTGCGAATTTGGCCTACTAATGTCGCCATTTCCTCGAATTCCTCCGCGAAATGAATGAAATTATATTGATAACAGATTGATCTACTCCCTGTAGCCCGTGGAGGACAGGAGGCGGCTTTCATTCCACTTCACTGTAAACCGTCAATGCTAGTATTACACAAGGCACAGTCCCCACTCTACCCATTCACCCCCAATCTTCAGGGTTAATCTTCTCTGCATTTCCTCTACTAAGTACTGACTCCATTTTCAGCATCTAAGGATTCATACAGACGAGGATCTCGAGCCACCAGTCTAATTCCGTAAGGTATTCAACATTGTTACTACCTGGTACCAGTCTAGCCCTTAAATAGTCCATCGCCTATGTTTACATTCACAGGTCTGGGAAATTTCAGTTCGCCTTTTCGACCAACTGATATATTCCAGCCGGTTGAATCTAAAAATAGCACAAATTTCTTCAACCCTTTACCTAACGAAACGGCCCAAGTAAAAATCGCCAATTAATTTTCATTATTTTTTCATTTTTTGTCTCAAAACATAGGTTAATGACCCCTCGTCGAGCTCGTTGCAATGAAGGGTCACAACCTATGTTTTTGAGACAAAAAATGAAGAAAATAGTTATTCAAGTTGCAAGTGTCGTCTGCTTTTCGTGTTAGGAAAAGGGTTAAATTTTCCATTCAAAAATGTTCCTCAATCGAGACATTATTTATGGCATTAGCATTAGGAATGTTGACTCGCCACACCCACAGTTTTATAATTAGGCTGCGCAGTTCCACTTATTTTGTTAATATCCTCATGTTTTCAAGGTAAGGACATTACTTAATAATTGGAATATCTATAAGTAGGGTACGAAAGCATATCGGTATATATACCATGGTAACCTTTTTCTACTATATACACTATTCAAAAAGTAGGGGATATTTGATAAAAGTGAGATATATGAAGAAATATATCAAAATGTCAACAAGACAGTTGAGGCATTGCACTGTGACATCTGGTGAATGATTTCAGCGATAGTTGAGTGTCTGACCAGCACATATTCCACGCACTGAGTTGTGGAAGACATGGGCTGTCAGTCAGAGAATTTACCACATTCAGTCCAATACCTCAATACCATGTAAATCCTCCTCTGTTCGCGAGACAAGCGCGGATCCGGCGTGGCATACTCCTCACCAAACGTCCAATATCAGCTTGACTGACGTTATTCCACTCTTCCTGCAGTGCAGTGGCGAGTTCCTGGACATTGGTATTGTGGATAGGGGTAATGCCTGGTAGTTCAGAACGACAGTATAGTATGGGTGGTATATACCTCTGTTGGTCCCGTTAGTGCTTGGTACTACTGACCAAACCGATTGCATTGTTTTATTATATGGCTGGTAAGGCAGTACGTTAAGGTAGGTCAAGTGATATTGTGGTGGTGGGGGTAATGCTTGGTAGTTTAGAACGGTAGCATAGCATAGGCTGTATATTCCCCTGTAGGTCTCTTTGTTATACTAATCCACCAGATGCTTCATATCAAGCGGTATTGTGGGGTGGGGTTAATGCCTGGTAGTACAGAACGGCAGCAGAGTATGGTTGGCATATACCCCTGTAGGTCCCATCTTAAACGTTAATAATATTAACCTATCGAATGCTTTGTATCATCCTGTTACTGGTAAGGTGGTACGTAATCCCAGTAGTTGCTACCCTATCCCGAGTACACCTGTTCTTGTTTCCTCTATCGAGATCATCCAATCAGGTCGCTTTATCATCACGACTGCTCTTCGTCAGCCCTTTTTCTGAAATGAGGCCATGAGGGCCATGAGGAAATCCCTCAATGATGTCTAATTTACTATCCCTCTTAGCCTCATCTCGGCATTTAACTGCCTTGTCCCGTGGAATCCCTTTTTGGAAAACGTTTGTGGCTATGGAATCTTTTTTTCTGAAATGAGGCCATGAGGGTCATGAAAAAAATCCCTTAATGAGGGATTTCTCATGCCCCGCATGGCCTCATTTCAGAAAAAAAGGAATGCCATGTCCGATGGAATCCCTTTTTGGAAAACGTCTGGGGCTATGGAATCCCATTTTTCTGAAATGAGGCCATGAGGGCCATGAGAAAATCCCTCAATGAGGGATTTTTTCATAGCCCTCATGGCCTCATTTCGGTTGAGGCCTTGAGTGCCATGAAAAAATCCCTCTATGTTCCATGGAATCCCTTTTTTGGAAAACGTATGTGGCTATGAAATCCCCTTTTCTGAAATGACGGGAACAGCAGGGGTATATACTGCCAATACTATATTGCGTTCTGAAGTACCAGGCATTACCCACAATACCTACAACACCAATTTACCTAGCATTAGATACTACCTATACCAGCCATATAATAAAACAAAGTATTAGGTGGATTAATAGTACTATGGGCTAGCATGGACCTGTAGGGGTACAAAGCGTACACCCTATACTACCACACTAGGCGACCATGCATTACCACCACCCACCCCACAAACCGCCTGGCCCCGCATTACATGCTACCTATACTAGTCATGGGATAATATGAAGTTCGATTAGTAGTACTAATGGCTTTCGGGGAAGGTGGGGGGGGGGGGGGGGTAGCACAGAGGTATATATTGTCCATACTATACTGCTGTTCTGTTACTACCAGGCATTACTCCTACCCCACCCCACAATACCACTTGACCTGCCATAAGGTACTACCTACACCATCCATAGAATAATACAAAGCATTCGGTTGGTTAATAATACCGAGGACTGACAGGGGACCTACAGGGGTATATACCGTGAATCCTATGCCCCGTTCTAAACAAATGATTATAATACTGCCTGACCTAGCATTACGAACTACCAATACCAGTCAAAAGATAATACAACGGATTCGGTAGGATAACAGAACTAAGGGGGTACAAGACCAACAGGCCATTCATCATTTACTACTCTTCTGAACAATCTAGTATAATACCGCGTGGTCTGGAATTCCATTCCACCTATACCAGTAATGGAATAGTACAAAGGTTGATTAGTAGTACTAAGGGCTAACAGGGGACCTACATGGATATATGCTACTACTACATAACCCCCCCCCCCCCCCATACACACACACTTACGAGAAGCCCGCCATACCCTGACCCGAACAACGTTATGACAGATTGTATAGTGGACAACAACAGAGGTCAACGTCTCTATCACGTCGGCGTGCGCATGATGACGTCCCGACGTCAATAGCAACGTCAACCGTTTCGCGAAAAAACTCACCTTTCGAATTAATTTTCCATCACACACCCATACTATATACCTGGCACCTTGCGTTTACATATATCACTATACATATCATAGCACACTATTTTTGCAGTACGTACACCATTTACCGGATCTAGATGTGTGGTGCCGACATTTTGCACTGGCAAAAGTTGCACCGGCAAAAATCCGGTTCCTATGTGAATTTAACACTGGCTGCACCGGCAAAAATCCAGGTAATGAGGCTCGATCAGGTACACGATATACTACTCGCGCGAATAAGGGAACAATACGATTTCGAGTTACCTCCCTTATAACAAAGAACGCAACCCACAGTAAATACCTCAATGCGACACAATTGCCGGTTTTCAGTAAACAAACCATTTCGATTTAGTTATATCGGGTATGAATACATACACATGCCGGTTTGAAGTCGATCGAGGCCGTATATAGCTGAGGCGATAGGACACATCATTCACGACAAACAGAATAACTCAAATGATAGTACAGACACATGACCAATACCATTTGCTGTGCCTTTTGTTGACCACCAGAAGGGTTAAAAGCTTTCAAGGGTTTTGGCCCTTCTAATGGTCAAGGGAGGGCATCTCGAATGGTTAATTTGTTGAATAAAAAGAATAAGTCAAAACTGTCATCATTTTTAACTGACACTAATATGGCATCTGTCACATCCCATATTAAGTCCAGGGACGTGACTGGAGGTTTTCCGAATCGGGGGAAGGGGAGGGTAGTAGGGTAGTGAATTTCCAATTAAGGGGAGGGACCGGGACCCCCCCCCCCCCCCACCTCTGTAGTTGGCAATTTACTACCGAGAAAGATTTTGAAAATGAAGCCATGAAATCTGGCATAAAATTGATTCTAGTAACTGAAATGCCAACACATTTATGATAGAATTATCAGGTTATTATTATTTGGTATTATTCTGGGAATTGAATATGTGCTAAACAAACGCTCAAGCTTAGAACTTTGAACAATTCACACTGTCCTAACATTAAATCAGATCTTATGCAGTAATGATCAATTTTCGATGTTTCATCATTTTGAAACTGTGAATGATAGAATTAACTCAGGATAACGATTTTACATGATGTGATTTTCTTGAAGTCCATTTCGAGGATTTTTGTTTATTACGATAAGTAAACGTAATTCGACGCCTGAGTGCTGGAATGTTCTATGTCCATAGGGGACATAGAACATTCTATCACTCAGGAGACGGTATGTATTATAGAAATCTCGTACCGATTGGCACCATGCTTACTTATGAAGCTCGATATTGCGTACACTGCTTTTGCAAATAGATGAGAAACAGATTTTTAAATTTTTGGTGGCCTTGCGGCCCCGCTTTTGAGAAAAACGTTGGATAAAAACCTAGCAATGTTTTTATTGTGGTCTAAACAAATAACAAGACGGGTTAAACAAATAGATATATATATTATATACAATATGCAACTCAAAAGCTTCGCACAATTATAAACAGACGGAAAACACAACATCGTAATATTTGCGCAATATTCTATAACAAGAAAATTATAATGGAGGGGAAGAGGTTTAACTCTATACCGACTTCAGCTTACATAAACCAAAACTTCACACAAAAGGCATGTATCATCTTTTTGTAAATGAACACTAGAGAAGTTGTATAAAAGTTGTTATTTCCAAATGAAACAAAATACTGCATTTTGATTGGCTGAGAGGTACGGTGTAACTTGCAATCCACAGTGGCTTTTTTGACATCGTGTTTAACCACGGTGTAAAAACAAGAATATACAAGAGCAAGCTATATGGCCAAATATGTACCCATTTTTAATTATTAGTTCATACCTTCTGCTAGGTTATGTTAGAACAAAAATAAAATACAGGAAATTTAATATTTATGTGCAATAAAATATTACAGATATGGATGTCATTGGAACTGTCTCATTGAGCCAGTTCAGTGACATCCATATTTGTCTCTGGTTTTATTTAAGAAACTTACAAAGTACAAATTTTCTATCAGTTTTTTTCCACAATGCAGGTTAAAGTATTAAGTACACTAAAATTCTTGGAAATAAATCCGTTATCCTTGTGTTTTCCATGGGTGTATGGGAATTTACAACCGGTTTGGGAACTCATACACCCTGAGGCGAAGCCTCAGGGTGTATGAGTTCCCAAACCGGTGTAAATTCCCATACACCCTGGAAAACACAAGGATAACTAATAATACACGTTTTTCAAGACGTATGTAAGTTTGGCGAATCATATAAAAAAAAAACACCAAAAAGGGAGACAATCTATTAACTATTACCAGTTCTGGAGTGCGTTCTTCTGGGGTGTGAAAATCTGAGTTGCAGCCCACAGGATCATACCATCCGGTTAATATTGAAAACATATTGGATTCGAAAATAATTGAGCAATGTTGTGTCTTAAGAAAAGTGATTAGGAGGGGGGGGGGGGGGGGAGGAGCACGAACTCCAAGCGTTCCCTGTCTAAAGGGATTATGAAGATCCATTCCAGTCGGTCTCAGCATTTCAAAGAGAATGTTGGGTAAGCTCTTGCCTCGTTTACGCTAAAACAAAATAACAAAATATCGAGGCCGAAGTATTTCGCAACGCTTATCCTCCAGGATTTCATAGTGTTTTAGCTATTGTTTCATTCTTATCAAGTTTGGATAGTCTCCAGACCAGATAAATTAAATGTATGAGCCACAACATTTGTCGTAAATGCCTGGTAGTTAAAAGTGTCAAAATTATAAACATTAGCGGACACCAAAGTTTATTGTATTTACACGTTGTTACCCATTTTAACCTGTGAGAGTTCCACTGCTGTGAAAGTGTGTTAAGGAATTACCCATTTCTTATCTTCAAAACTCTTGCCCGACCGCGGGCGCGTTGCCAGGATTCTATAATAGGGGTACTCTGGCCTTGTATTTTTTTTTTTTGGGGGGGGGGGGGGTGAGAGTGGGGGTGTATGGGGTGGGCAGAGCATATTTGAAAGGCCGATGTGTGGTGTTTCTGCAGGCCTTCCCTAGTCATAACTTGGTCCATCCGTCGTTGTCCCCCTCCTCCCACTTTAGGAAGTGGGAGGAGGGGGAACACCGACCGGAGGGTCCTAGTTTGAACTAGCACCCACACCCGCGAGAAAGTTTGGCGAAATTTGTTGTTCTGAGAGCAAAATGTGTAGCGTGTGTAGCCTCTGTATTGGCGACCATTTTGGGGCTATGTTGTGTGAAACTTACATTGAGCCAATTGTTTTTATATGGGGGGGGGGGGGGGGGGGTTGTAGAGAAAAGGTTAGACCCCCATGTAGCTACGCCACAGCCCGACAGGCTAGGAATATGTTGTTGTCCAAGATGCACAATCGGGGTAGAATGCCCCGCGCGAATACATTCCTGTGAAATCCGATACAGTGTACCTACTTCTGGTGACACATCACGGCAAGTGTTTTGTTCGCACGGCAAGTGTTTTGTTTGCGCGATTCCTCGATGCCGCCAGCCAGATAGCCACCATCAACAAATCCGATCTCCGTCTCATCTTCTATGAATCTTGTTATAAAATACATTAGCGACTTTTTCCTCATCACTAAGAAGTCATTAACAATTCGATAAATGAATACATTTGGTCAGCATACAAATATGAGATAAGTGCACTGATTACTTAATTCTCTCAAAATCCTCTTAATGGATTGTACCTTACAAAATAATATTACTCAAAGCCAGTCTAACTGCTATTTGCAGTGAGATTCAAAATAATTAAATAGTACAGACAGTCGCGGTGTCAGATAATGTTTCAGCCGGGGGTGGGGTGTCTTCCCAGAAAGGGAGGCAAGTCCGCAAGGGGCCTTTTAAGATCAAAGCACTAAGACTGTACACATCCGCGCCTAAGGCGCGAGCAATCACAGGGGGCGCTCGTCTGAGGATTTTCTTCTTTTTTTTGGGGGGGGGGGGGGTCCGGAAAAAATTGAATTGTGCTTTCAAATGGAGCCTTCTGGTGGCTTTTCGCCAAAATCCACAAGGAGGCTTCATTTGAAAGCACAGTTCAAATTGAAGGGGGGTAGTGTTAGTCTGTCAAAATGCGATCAACATGGCTCATAATTTGAAGACAATTGGTCATTGCACGCGAAGATAATACACTCGCTGGAAATTCTGAATATATATGACTCACGTGCCTTTCCCTTCCTCTGATTAACTGAGAGCAACTGTACTATCTCCGATAATCGAGGGTTCTAAAAATAATTGTGCACTATTCCCGTGTAGTATACACTTTCTATAAATGAACATGGATACCTCACGTGCCTTTCCCTTCCACTGATTGGCTAGAGTCAGGGGTCAGCCGAGTGGGCGACTAGGGCGAAGAAGTCGCCTTGTCACTCCTCGAGTCGCCTTGGCTTACATTGGGGCGAAATTCAAGTCGCCCTCCAGAACTTCCTTGGGAGACATGGCAGTTTTTTGCATTTTCTTGTGTTTTTATTTTTATTAAAAAAAAAAGCTTCCGCATTAATTAAAGTAAACACAACTGCTGTTTAAGTGACTATACAATTTTCGATAAGCCAGGGTTAAAAAAATAATCGTGCACTATTCCCGTGCAGGCCTAATTTAAACTTTCTCAAACTAGACGTGGACTATTCTAGGACGTTCTAAGGACGGAACTCAAGGCGCCCTTTTAAGAGATTTTTTCCAGAATTCAGTTTCGTTATTTCTAAGGTCGAGAATGAAAATACAGACCTTTCGCACAATGAACGACGACTGGTGACAATTGCGAATGGAGTACGTCAGTGGATTTGTGTTCTTCCTATCAGACGTCATTTTTTCCTTATCCGAAAGTACGATTACGATTTCTCATTAATCCTTTACCTAACATGAAAAGCAGACGACACTTGCAAAAATAATTCTTGAATAACTAACTTTTTTCATTTTTTGTCTCAAAAACATAGGTTATGACCCCTCGTTGGAACGAGCTCGTTCCAACGAGGGGTCATAACCTATGTTTTTGAGACGAAAAATGAAAAAAATAATGAAAATTAATTGGCAATTTTTTGAGAATAGCGCTGGCCCGCTTTGGCCGTTACTTTGGGTAAAGGGTTAAAACACGCAGATATATCATATTGCTAAAAGTCTGAGAGCGTTTCTCCGCCACTTAATGTTGGGGGTTCATTCTAAGATAATGTCCTTAAACTGTAATCGCCGTGTTGTCTAAAGTTCCATTTCTTAATGGTAATCAAATCATTCGTCGCCGAGCAACACCAGAAAATTGCGAAACACAAACGGATTCGTAGTCATCAATTCTGCGAAAAGTTTTTGACCCTCCGAAGAATTTACGGCTACAATAATTAACCATTCGTATTTTTTATCAGTAACTGTTGTCGTTCATTATGCGAAAGGTGTTTAATGCTTGTCTTGGGCAAGGTTCTTGACAACAGGCAGTGTACTTATAGGATTGCACTCCTGATTGGAGGCAAGTCTTCCCAGGTATGTTCGATATAGTATACTATTCAAAAAAGAAGGGGTTATCCAAACTGTTGATATTTTCGGAAAATGGTATTGGATACGTGAGATTGGACACATCAATATGTTACCAAGTTTAGTGTGGATCATGAATGTCACCGGCCCTCGAAAACTTCGTGCAGGTTTTTCGCACGAACGCCACGTTAATGTCTGTAGGGTACGTTTCGAAATTTTCATTTGTACTGGACGGGCTTTTTTTCGTAGGTTTCTTTTCTTAGTATAAACTCGTTGATCAATAGTTTCTGATCGAAACGTAACTTTTGAGGTATGCGAAGACTAACATGTGACGAACGTCTACGTGTCGTTGGCATGTTGGAAACTGGCAACAGACAGACTGCAGTGGCTCAAATTCTCAAAGTAATCAAATCGGTGATTAGCAGGTTGTGGTTACGCTACCGTCAGACAGGCAATGTTGATGACAGACGTTGGCCAGGTCGTCCAAGGGCGACAACTGTTAACCAGAATCGTTTCATCGGAATCACAGCATTACTTAACCTCCGTCAAAGTGCTTCAGAAATTGGGCTGCAGCTGCACCGAGGGACAGATGTGCGAGTCAGTGGCCAGACTATCCGAAATCAGCTGGAATTGTACTCTCGACGACCTCGGACAATTCCACGTTTGATTGAACGTCACATCACAGCAAGGCGTAGTTGGTGTGAAGCACGAAAGCGCTGGGACAATCGTCGGTGGAGCAACGTCATTTTTTCCGATGAATCGAGGTTCACTCTTGACTTCCACGACAGGCGAAACAGAGTGTGGCGGCGGCGGCGGAACGAACGATACCATGACGTAACCGTTAGGCGGCACGATCGTTTTGGTGATGGATCGGTTATGGTGTGGGGAGGCATAATCATGACAAGCAGTACAGCATTACATGTCACTCAAGGCCATTTGCGCGATCTCACGGCCGTCGATTCATTTTCCAAGAGCACACAGGGCCCGTGTCACTACAGAGTTCCTCCTCACTACACTGCCTTGGCCAGCACTGGGTCGAAACCTTTCACCAATCGAGCACGTCTGGGATACGCTTGGTAGGCACCTACGACAACTCCAACAGATCCCTACCAATGTCCAGGAACTCTCCGCTGCACTGCAGGAAGAAATTGAAGAACATCAGTCAAGCTGATATTGGACGTTTGATGAGGAGTATGCCACGTCGGATCCGCGCGTGTCTTGCGAACCAAGGAGGATTTACAAGGTATTGAGGTCTTGGACTGGATGTGGTAAATTCTCTGACTGATCGTCCACGTCTTCTACAGCTCAGTGCGTAGAATGTGTGCTTATCAGACACTCAACTATCGCTGAAATCATTCACTAGATGTCACAGTGCAATGCCTCAACTGTCTTTTTGATGAAAATACAAATAAATTTCTTCATATACCTCCTTTTTATCAAATATCCCCTACTTTTGTTGAACAGTATATATGCTAATAATTATTTCATGGCATGCCGCTGACTGTGCCAACAACATGTCATGCCGTTGACTGTGCCAACAACATGTTCCGCGAGGAAGAATAGTGCGGCAGATGCGCTACTCTTCCTCGAGAATCACTATTTCGACATGGTCATTGCCAAGCCTTTCAATATTTATAAAATAACAAAAACATGACTTCGGAGGGCGTTATTGTTTACTGACGGCCCGAGAGGAATGAATAACAGACCGAGGGTTTATTACCGACTCGATAAAGTCGAAGGTTGTTAATAAGCCAGAAGGCTGTTATTCATTCCACGCGGACCGTTAATAAACCGGGATGCCCGACAAAATCATGTTATTACTATTATTACCATGACCGTAGGCGGTCGGCGCTTGGCCAAGGGGCTACGTCGTCGATTCACTAAAATTATGTCATTTGGAAGATTAAAACACATTTTAACAATCGAAAATTACCAGACCAAATCAGCGATCTTTGTTTTTCAGTATTTTTCTTAATCAGACGCCATTGTTTGATACGGAGTCACTTTTTTCCGAGGGAAAGGGTAGGGGGTTACCGGGTATGTGCAACCTCCCCTGCGTACGTCCCTGATTCAGTGATACGAATTCTAAAAACGTACAGATGGACTTTAAATTGTCATAATAGCACTCTTCTTGGTAACAGCCTCTGCACAACAGTGCCACGAGAAAACTAGAAACTTAGTCACACCTCCCGATATTCCGAGAGTAGACGTATTCTGAGCGACTATTTTTGATTCTATTGAACATGTGGCATCGTTAGGTGTACCCAGTGGCGACGCTACGAGGGCGGCGGATAGGGGCTTTTGCCCTCTAAACATAGCATTTTCCCTCCATCCACACAGACGCACACCCCCTCACGCACATACACACCCTCACACACTGCACATATCTTTATTTTAACAAACTCTAGCGTTTTCTGCAGGGTGAAATATACAGCATGACGGCCATTGGTAGAAGACCCGTCAATCTGACCAAAGGAATGAACGGTCGCCATGACATATACTAGAAGAAGACTTAACAGCTAGTAACATATCCCTAAAGCCGGTTTATTAACCAGTTACCCAGAATAAAATGCTGTGTACAGAACAAAATGTCGATTGTTTTAAGGAAAACTGCCCCATCCACTGAACCAACGTAGACTCCCACTGTGCCTCGTACCTTCAGACAGATCTTCCTGTGAATTTGCTCGATACACTTGAAAATCAGTTGGGTTAACAATCAACCCAAAATCAACTGGGTTGAGTGAGTATGAGCCCAATTGGGCTCATATTCACTCAACCCAGTTAATTTTGGTTAATTTTCAACCCAACTGATTTTACAGTGTAGTATCGGCGCATCTTAATTATCGACGTTCACAACAAAAATGGAGATTCACTCCGAAAGCCATCAGAAAGCACAATTAAATTTTTTCCCCTTAACCCCCCCCCCCCCCCCCCCCCCCCCCCCACACACACACACACATAAACCTCCTATGATTGCCTATTGCATTCGGATATCGTAACCCGCACAAATGTCCACGGCGTCTGGATGCAGTGCTATGAAAGGCCACTTGATTGGGAATCTGTGTGTCCCCAACTTGCACCCCCCACCCCATGAAACATTTTCTGGCGCCGCCGCTGGACTGATTTGCATCTGCTTTATATTTTGAGAATTTCCATCAATCGACAAATTAAAATGGCAAAAAACTGAATAAATCAAACAATGAAAAAAATATATTGACGCTATATATGACGATGGAGGAGAGGGGATAGGCAAACCCATGCAAACTCTTTCAGTTTTCTACACTAAGTCCCAGTGATACGTTTGGAGACACCATAAAATATAGTTCCAGTCGAGTCACATCGTGTTGCTCATGGTTGGTTTTTCAGTCTTTCAAATTAATTTGAATCCACTTCAACATTTTATAGGTTCTCTGACCTTTTGTATATGTATAGTTCAGTGATACATGGATTATGCTCCAACGCACCCATAAGGTACCTTTTTTCATCCTACCATGCGCCTTATCTTCTCAAAGTGTAACGTCATTCATTTCCTGTGACACCGATTAAAGAGTACATTGTCTTATATAATTCTCTCTTGGCCCTTTACCTAGAACAAACTGCACACACTTATTGCTATATTTTCTCCAAATAACAAGGGCGGACTGGCCCGCAAAAAGTCAACCACTGGTGAATGGCCCACTTTACTTATCTATCGTCCTTCGAAGTAACAAACCACCAAAAGTTTCTCCCACAGGGTTGACGTTGGATGGTTCGGGACAGGTGTTATGAACTTTGGGATTTCATCTCATAAAGGCCTAAAATCCTTACGACTCAGACAGATGCCCTGTCAACACGGTTTGCGAGGGAACACAAACATGATAAGCAAATTTTCTGCATGACTACCAATAACAGCTTTAGTTTGATTGCCGGAAAACGAGGATCTAATCACTAAAGTTTTCCAAATGTGTATCATGCTTGTCCAAAACGAGGCTCACGTGACATGGCATAGATTTTCGAGGTGATAATTTTACAGATGCTAAATCAAAATTCGAGCTCCTTTGAGAACACTCTGAACAAACAATTCATAATTTCATTTTTTTTGTTTACATTCTCAGTGTCGTGCTCAACTTTTATCCCTTTTCCGAACATAATGGCCAAAACCGAAAGCGCTATTCACGAAAATCACCATTCAATTTTCATTATCTTTTTCATTTTTTGTCTCAAAAACATCCCTTATGACCCCGCATTGGAACGGGCTCGCTGGGCTCGTTCCAATGAGGGATCATAAGCTATGTTTTTGATGCAAAAAATGAAAGAAATAGTAATTCAAGAATTTAATTTGCAAGTGTCGTCTGCCTTTCGTGTTAGGTAAAGTGTTAAAATACCCAAATATTTACACAACAGTTAATCATTCTGGATTCTATTTCGTCTCGTTGGTCGTCCAGGTCAAAGACGGCGGCGCTAAGATTGTATTATATGATCTGGTTCATCTGGTCTTGTTAACTGTACATAATACAATCCAAATCAACTGACTGCAGTAATAATATGTGTAAGCCATTATGTCTGCTTGCTTGTTTATTAGAGGTTAATGACACTTTCGACAGCCACGGTCATATTGTGTCGGACAGTTTTACGGTGGAGACAAGAGTATCCAGAGAGAAAACCGTCGGGCAGCGGCGGCGAGCAACTCTAAGACTCTCCAAACCGCTAACACTGTTCAAGAAGAATTAGCAGCGGTTCTAGGAAAGTGCACCATTGGCGTGCTGTACGACCTAGTGTACAGCGCCACCGTGTCTCTACGTGGGCAATCAGGATTAAGTGTCTTGCCCAAGGACACAACACAATTACACATGGTCAGGATCGAACCATTCATGAGTTATCGTACCGGTACCCTATACATAAAGTAATAACGCATCTGTGGGTCTCCAGTTGTTTGGGTCAAGTGCGTAGACAGGATTCTATAACAGGGGGTACCCTAGCCAGTTGTTTGGGGGAGGGGGGGGGGGGGCAACGATGATATTTGAAAGGCCGATGCGTGTTCTAACTAGGGCCCTCCGGTCGTTGCTCCATTCCCCACTTGCCTGAAATAAAGTGGGGTAGGGGGAAACGACCGGAGTGTCTTAGGACTACCCCCTCCCACCCACACACACACACCTCTATATTGGAGGCCATTTTGGGGCTCTATGTTGTGTGAAACATGCACTGGGGGCCAATGTTTTGGGAAGGTCAGCGAAAATTTTAGTCGGGGGGAGGGGTCAAGCCTCGCCCCGTCGATAGCCACACCACAGGTATATGGATCGTTACAATTAGGCTTCACTATTTCAAAATTTTAATGAGTCCACATACAAGTGCGAGAATGTTTTGTTGGTGATGTGTAAAAAAGACTCCCCCCCCCCCCACACTCACCCTTCCCAGATTGTCTCACGCACGCCCTCAATTCCTTGTTACGCCAGACGGTTAATGTATAGTATCATGTCCGTGATTAAAATATGCCCCCCCCCCCCCCCAGCCCAAAACCATGGACCCTCCACCGATAACCCGCGATTGGTTTTGCTGATGCAATACAATTTTTTTGTGGGCTGATTATGGCCACACGCATATTGGTCAAAAGCCAAGCTGCCCATTTTGAGCTAATTATAATGACATCCACGTAGTTGGTAGATGACCCACGGAAGGCCGTATGGGATCTCAGGAACGGGGCCCGTCGAGAAATTTTGCGATAACATATATAGGGCCAGTCCGCCTCTGCTAAATCAATGGAGTGGTGAGGGGTGGTCGAGAAAAAAAATACAGACACAGGGTTAAAATAAAAAGTCTTATCGTTGTTGACTCTCGCATCCACCAAATACATTTTTAAAAATCTTTTTCGAATATTTATTTTTTGATTCCACTCACAAATCGAAGTAAGGCCGAATTTATGAATAAGAATAGTTCAGAGAAAAAATCCTTCTTTGGGAGAGAGATTTTCTTTAAGAATCTTTGGGAGATACAAAAAAAAAAAAAAAAAAAAAAATCTCCAATTTACAATGAGCAAGTAACATTGGAGATGAAAAAAATATTTCAGGATTATTCAGTGCCGTATTAACCAATGACCGGGCCACTAGGCTTTTAGGTACTTCGTCCTCGGGGCCCCCTCCGGCACTTCAATCTTTCACTCCCACTACAGCTGACAGCCTGACCCTGGTCGGTATCCACCATGCCGCAGTACATAGCCCTATATTCATTTTGCGGGTCTCCTGAAGAATTCTACTCACAACTTGACATATTATTTAAATAAGCGTTAAAATAATGTACTGTATATAAATATATAGTATACTTATGAGAGTAGATATATGGATAAATACATATGTACATGAATCGCTACGGCGCAGAGGGGCAAAGTGCCTTTAACCACTGGAGCCCTAAGGCGCTGGTAACAGTGCCCCCCCCCCCCCCCTCTGTCCCCGCGGCGTCCTGGGCATCAGCCTAGTCAGCCTTATGAATAATACGCCCTGGGATTATTTTAACACAATATTTTGCGAATTATGGATTCCTGATCTTTTTTAGTTTATTGAGCATGTATTTTTAGCTGTTATTAATCTGTGTGAGTGGTTAACTTATGTTCGTCTAGACTCATTTTTCTTGAACTCTGAGCTTCTCAAAAAACTATGATGATATTGCCTTTAACACTTGACCCAACGCAACGGCCAAAACTGGCCAGCGCTATTCACAAAAATCGCCAATTAATTTTCATTATTTTTTAATTTTTTGTCTCAAAAACATAGGTTATGACCCCTCTTTGGAACGAACTCCTCGAGCTCGTTCCAATGAAGGGTCATAACCTATGTTTTTGAGACAAAAAATTAAAAAAAATAGTTATTCAAGAATTTTGTTTGCCAGTGTCGTCTGCTTTTCATGTTAGGTAAAGGGTTAAAACAAAAGATTGTATTTCAAGAACTTATGTTCTTCTTTTGTTAGTCTTCTCTAGTTAGTGAGACAAGACGAAACAAATACTGACTATTTTATAAACAAAATTCTTAACCCTTTACCCAACGAATCGCCCGCATCCGCCCGCGTAATATGAAAATTCAGCAGTTGAAAAAATATTATTTTTCAAAAAAATTCAACAAAACCATATCATGTGACCCCTCGTTGGAACGAGCTCGTCGAGCTCGTTCCAACGAGGGGTCACATGATATGGTTTTGTTGAACTTTTTTGAAAAATTTGAAAAAATGTTATTTAAAATAATACATTTTGATATCGTCTGCGTTGGGTAAAGGGTTAAGATCAAAATGATAAATTTTAGAGCCCGGATGTATGTACAATTTTTGGTCAAATCGAATCCAGAATCGCAGATGATTTTGAATCCCATCGAATCAAATCTGAAGTTGCAGATATGGAACCGACTAACAACCGAAATATTACCAGACACGACTTAAGCATATTGTATGAAACAACGACTCGTATGCTTGGGAAAATCAATTAAAAACGAAATATTCCAGAACGGAATTAAAGTAATTTCGGAAGCGGAACCTCCTTGGTCTTTTCTTCTACCATTAGGTCTCCTGTTTTTTAAGTCACAGAGCTTTTAAGTTCGTGAGAGGAAGTTCGACGTTGGACATTCTGTTGAGACACAAATTCAGTCAGTTTGAGACTGGGCGTTGGATATTCCTCTGACACCCCGTCCGGGACGACCCGCGTTGTGTCCTTGGGCAAGGCATTTTATCCTGGTTTCCTACATGGGAGCACGATGATGCCATGTACTAAGACATACTGCACGTCGATTGTGCACATCTCTTCGGCTGCTGTAACCCCGCTTGAGCGGAGCTTGAACAGAGTTAGAATGCTGAGGAGGTGACAGTTGCTCGTCGATGCTCGGTGGTTCTCTCCGGGTACTCCGGCTTCCTCCACCCGTAAAATTGTCACGGTCACGATTAGCCATTGTGCATAAGTTTGTGACCCTAAGCACCAATAAATAAATATAAATTCGTTTGACGTTCGCCTGAAGTTAGCTTAACATTTGTTCATTCGTTTGGCAATCGCCTGTAGTCAGTTTCAAGACGTGAAACTGATTACAGACGCATGTCAAACCCTGAACGTCAAAGCGAATGCCAAAAGAATGTCCAACGCCTAAAGTCAGATTCACTTCAGGCGAATGTCCAACGCCGAACGTGAAACTGACTGCAGGTGAATGCCAAACGAATTTCAAACGTCGAACGCGAAA
Source organism: Pictodentalium vernedei (assembly GCA_031216915.1). Taxonomy (NCBI): domain Eukaryota; kingdom Metazoa; phylum Mollusca; class Scaphopoda; order Dentaliida; family Dentaliidae; genus Pictodentalium; species Pictodentalium vernedei. Next base: position 301,363,660 of record CM062288.1, read on the forward strand.
CTGACTACAGTCGAATGTCAAACGAATGTCCAAGACCAACGTTAAACTGACTAAAGTAGAATGTCAAACGGATGTCAAATGCCGAACGTCAAACTAACTTCAGGCGAATGTCAAACGAATGTTCAACACTGAACGACAAACTAACTTCAGGTGAATGTCCATCGAATGCTCACGGTCTATCTAACTTCATAAACCATTTTATGATGCTGACCATCACAACAACTGTAACCCTGTGTCTGAAAATCAATGCAAAGACCGATAACTAATAACTAAAACAGATTTTTTTTTCGGTTCATTCCCACTAGACCAATTCCCTTTAGACCAACACCCACTAGGCCAATTCCCATTAGACCAATTCCCCTTAGACCAACTGATGTGTTCTACTTTAAAAATAATTTTATATCAATAATTTGAGTTGAGTGCTAGAAACCACTATCAGTGCTTTGTGCTTTCAAAAACAAGGGATACCGGAGCAAAAGCCAGTATTTTCCTTTCTTATGATTCACTCTCGGTCAAATGCAAATAATATTTTGTTTATATAAATTTGTTTTATTACCACAGGCACTCTCCAATAATTTTGTAATAAAACAAATTTCATGAACAAAATTAGACCACCAAAATAATCTAGCCCTCAACCAGTTAATAACAGTAAATAGTTGGTCTAAGGGGAATTGGTCTCACGGTAAAAATTGAAGAAAATTAAGAAAAAAATTTATATTTGGGAAATCGTGAAATTGAAGTAAATGGGTTGAGAAATTAAAGTAAAATGCTATATGTATTGAGCTGTGCTGAAATGTTATAAACCAATATTTGTTATATGTTATGCATATAAATATTTTTTTATTAAATAAAGTGCTTTTCAATAAATAAATATTTTCCTAATTATCCTTAATCAATAACAGTCAATAGTTGGTCTAAGGGGAATTGGTCTAGTGGGAGTTGGTCTAAAGGGAATTGGTCTAGTGGGAAGACACTTTCTTTTCAACCATAGGTTATGGAGCGGATTGGAACGATGTTAACTGGTAGAGTGCTAAATTATTTTTGGCCATCAAATTTTGTACACATGTCGTTGCCTTGTTACAATTTATGGGAGAGTGCCAATGCACTCTCCCATAAATTGTAATAAGGCAAACCCTTACAGACTAAATAATATCACTTTAAAGATAATAGAAAGCATATCCACTGAATATGAGCCTTCAAGTTGTGGTACCTGCGCTTCAGAATAAAGCCCAAATATGGGCTTCCAGCACTCTACCAGTTAAGAATCTCATTACAGTACTGTCCATAAGCTTTGGTTTGAAAGAAGAAAAATATTTTTTTAAAATAGCAAAAAAGAAAATAAATAAATAAATAAAATAAGAAATGTCGATCTTTGAAGACAGCGTTGGGACGATAAGGCTTATTTGTAAGGTAAAGGGTTGAGAATTTCTACACGTTATTATAACGCCGTCTCGTCACCAGTGTATCCTGTTTTCCCGTTCTCTGTGGGTATGGTCATATACTGAGAGATTTCTCGTTCGACGTTTACGTCTTTTCCGCAGAATATCTTTTTAAATGTCTCTCGGAACTGGCGACTCATTCCGCAGTAAATGAAAAAATTCAAAGGGTAGCTAACAATGATGAAAAAGTTTGACATTAGTGTCAAAATGTCTACAGTTCTCCCGTGAATTATTTTTAGCTCGAAAGTGTTACTAATAATATGTATCGTCATAATGATCCCTAAAGGAAATTCAACTAGCAAAAAAAGTCCAACAACGGCCACCAGCATTAGCGTTGTGCAGTTACTGTCCTTCAGCTTTCTGGACTCACTTTTCTTGTTTTGTTTCAAGAGCTGCATCCTCCGTTTTTGTGCATTCCTCATGGCAAGAACGAGTAGGGCATTGAGAACGACGAGAGACGTGCACGGCACGATGTGGATGAAGATTACTCTGAACCAGAAGTAAACACTGAAATAAACGGCCTGATTTTCATGGAACCATGGTCGCAGGACATGCTGGCAGCTGACAATTGTAGCATTGTGTACCGCTGAGGGGACTTCATATGGAACAAATTCGCCCTCGAAAAATCTACCCACTTGTATTACAATGGCAAGAACATATATTATAACTGTCCCTTTTATAACGTTGTCTATCGTACACCACGACTTTGCTTTAAACGAGTGGCAGATATAAATATACCGCTGTACCGCCAGAGCAACAGTAAGCCAAATCGACGCTGTGTGGAAAATTACTGGGATGTGTTCCCATAAATACTTTATCGCATGACACCATCCAAATGGAACAAAATCCTTATAATAACCAAAGGTAAAGAAATGTAAAAATACCGGAAGTGGTATGACGCCGGTCAGTAAATCGGAAACAGCCATTCCTATTAGAATACAGTTTGTAGCCGTTCGCATGTGTTTTCTCAGTAAAATTATTATCACCATTCCATTGTTGACCACAGTGAAGACTATTAAGAATGGAGATAGATAGCCGTAAATAGGAACGGCGAAGTCAAGCGGGAACTTGTCCCCCAAATGCAACCCTTGCGACATGTTACTGAAGTTCATTTCGCATTAAACAATGATCCAGAACATGTAAAAGTATAACTATATAACCACGGCGACACACGTTTCACAAGAAGGTTTTAATATCAATCACAATATTAGTCTTGTTCGCTGATTGCTACATCAGGTATATTCTGGCATCTTCAGAAATACATTTGCTATGCATGTTCTCGACAAGATAAGTTTTCAACAACCCAGAGAAGCCAGGTATATCTGAAAGAAAAAAAATAAAAAGAAATCAGTTTTATACCATAAATGGCCGTTTATTTGAACAATAAGGCCTTGGATAAATTTTTGCTTTATTCACCTAGTAGGGTGATAAATTTTCCCCATAAGTTTAACACTGAAAGAATTTATTCCCCTAGTAGCGACGGACTTGTTGACCTCTGGCCTCTACCACATTTGTCTAGCATAATTAATAGTTCCATTGTTGATTTATTTTAATCTGTTTGAAAGTATTACACAATGCCAGTAGAAAACACCACCCACTGCTCATATAATAAAGTACTTTTGCAAGCTTAGCTCAAGTATGAAGAGGAATTATTTTTAGACAGAAATGTATTACTGCGCCTTGTTTTTATTTGCCAATTTTGCTGATCAAGCGAATTGGACCAATGTGCTCCTCACTTCTCGTTGTGTTTTGTAGCGAATTGCAGCACGATTTTGCCGCCACTGCCCTGCAGAAGATTTATGGGATAAACAAAATAAACATATAGTGTTTTCAAGAAAAAAAATTATTCAACTCGTAGAATTAAGAATGAAACCGACTGGCCAGAGGCTCGTCGGTTTCATTTTAATTCTACTCGTAGAATAATTTTTTTTACTTGAAAACACTATACGTTTATTCTATATTAAAACGTGGTCTGTTTCTAGAACAAATCGCGATCATGTCGCGACATATTTACACCGGTATATCGAGATTTCAACAAGAGGTGCGCATCGGAGATGCACTCGTCGAGTTGTGGTGATAATCGGAGAGTATTGGTTGTCAAATCTGGAACCTTTATTCAAGTTATAATGCTAACAAGTTCAGAATTCGTGAACAAAATATTTAACTAAGGCCCATAACTCCGTAACGAAAAATCGGACCGGGCCAGTTTTGGAACTCGCTTGAGACATTATTTCAAAATTCCTGTTTGGCTAGTTTGTTCAAATTGCTACTTTTAGTTTTCGAACTCGCTTGAGATATTATTACAAACGACCTGTATGACAAATATTAGTCAAATCGGAGAACGTTTGTTCAAGTTATTGCGCTAACAGTGTGAGGACGCCAGGAGGCCCGTCCAGACGCATACCGACCGTAGCCAAACCTTAGGTCTCGGTTGTTAATACAACTCGACCAAAAATACAATATTATGAAAGCAATACTAAATCAAGGAAAAACAAACGCCACCTTCCATCCACCTTTTCGCGTATAGTTTTCGTAGGTAAAATTTAATTGTACTGTAATTTGTTTGTTTGTTGTTGGTGGTTAAAGTCACATATTTATGCACCATGGCTAATCGTGACACAACATGGAGATGAAGTCAAGTTTAGTCAATCGTTGATCAACATGTTGCCCATTTTAGAGGACTTTCACCCCAAGCATTGGTGACTGGGTCCTATTTTACTAGTAAAGCGGAACTGGTTTACCACAGTAAACAAGTGCTGCTTACTTCCCGGAGTTCCCACGGGGAAATTGTACTGTACTATGGGGGTGGAAAGTGGGCAGAGAATTTCAAACGGATCGCGACACAGTCGCGATCCGGTTAAAATACTCCGTCCGCTTTTGCAATGACAGTGCTGCATTTTGAAACGATTGAGTTCTCTGCGGTCGTTTTGTAGAACTAACGAGATTTCTGCCATATATTCTGTCAACTGTTTACCCGACTGTTAATTCTCACGCGAATTGGGCGCTGCTATTGCGATAAAATTATTCTGGACACAGAGGTGGAAAAGGATAGAGTGTCGCCAGGGGCCAGCCTTAAGTGTCGTACCATCCCCATTTTCCGCAGGGCATCTCTTGGTTTTATGTAGACAGCTGGGTTAATATTTGAATAGGTGTAAAGTTATCTATTTTTTCTGTCTTGCTTGGATTTCAGATACAATTACTTTAACTTGTCTCATTTTTGTCTTTTCTGTGAGAAGTTCGCAAAATGTCACAATGTGTGAATGCGTTCGTCAATACGGCACGAGTGCCAGCGCGGAAGGATGGAACGAGAGGCGCAGCCTCGTTTTCTATCCTTCTGCTACGGCATGAGTCCTGTCCGGAACAACGCATTCACACATCGTGGCGTTCTGTGTTTATTACACGGTTCAATGACATAGAGTCCATTAATTTAAAAATTCGGTCTTATTTGTAGAATTTGACAGTTCTGACGTCTGCTTGAAATAAAACAAAAACAATTATTATTATTATTTATTGGTGTTTAAGGTCACATACTTATGCACAATGGCTAATCGTGACCGTGACAGTTTTACGGGTGGAGGAAGCCGGAGAGAACCACCGAGCAACGACGAGCAGCTGTCAGCTCTCCAACATCGTAACTCTGAACTCTGCAACGCAGCACAGGGAGGGTTAGATTGGTTGAAGACATGCGCACCATAGACGTGCAGTACGTCTCAGTACACAGCGTCATCGTGCCCCCATGTAGGCAATCGGGGTGAAGTGTCTTGCCCAAGGACAGAACGCGGTTGCCGCAGGTGGGATTCGAACCGAGGACCTCTCGGCTTGCAGCCTGCACATCTACCAACTGAGCCACCGCGCCCCCAAACAAAAACAAAACTCAGGCACGATTTGCAAACACCCAAGACAGATCGATACGCAAACCGACAAAAATAAATGAAAACTGTGTTCAATACGTTATTTATTCGTCTTTTAAAGAAATTCGCTGCCGTTATATGAGAGATAAGCTTCAAAGTCAGAACTTGAGTGTTATTGTATTTTTTTTTGTATTAGGGTTTAACGACACATTAACAGCTAGGGTCATATCATGTCGGTGACAGTTTTTCGGAGGAAAGCCGAGAACCCGGAAAGAACCACTCGAGCAACGACGAGCAGCTATCAGCTCTCCAACATCGTAACTCTGCACTGTGGCACAGGCAGGGTTAGATTGGTTGAAGACATGCGCACCTTCGACGTGCAGTACGCCTTAGTACACAGCGTCATCGTGCCCCCATGTAGGCAATCGGGGTAAATTGCCTTGCCCAAGGACACAACGCGGGAGAACGAATCAGTCGATGAAATGGTCACCCATCCAACTACTAACCGTCAACTCCGAAACTTGTCCCAAACCAATCTGAAAAAGCTCTTTTATGAAATGACTTTTTATTTCTGATGTAAATTGCCATCTGCATTTAAGGAATGTGTAATATGTTGTGAAAAAATGATTATTGTATGCTATCTGGCGAATTGCCGCTTCATTTGAATAATATCTCCAATTTTTAGTCAATTTCATTACTGGCAGTTCGTTCCCTGAGTTCCAAAGCGTTCTAGGTGCCAGTAGGCACATAGAACACATTAGAACTCAGAGGGACGAGTTATCTCCCTTATATTAAGTACATCAACCACTAGGTGGACAACGAAACGTCACGGGGCAAAGAGAGTCCTCCAATCTGAAGAGTGAATGTGAATACATTTGTATCCATAAAAGGAAAACACACACTTTTTCTCTAGATGGTGGGCAGAGTGTCCTTTTCACATGTCAACGCCGTTACCGCTTGAAATGTATTAAAAACTAATCATGCAGACTGAATGAATTGGAATGATTATTTATTTTTATTGAACAAATTATGCATACATTATCATATTGTTGAGAAAACAAACATATTAAAATGAAAATTCGTCAAAGCTCTCACCAGTCAACTCCATTACCAGAAGCGGGTAACGGAGTTGATAAATAACTCGTACAATAATGGAGATGGCTGGAATGTTACACCGAATTCACGTATCAAGTCGTTTATTCAAACACATTAGTCTGCTGGTCCCGTATGTGTGCGTCCATAATCTTTACATGTGTGTGTGTGTGTGATGGTGGTGTTTGAGATGGGGTCCATTTAACCGATTTTGTGAGAACCTAGACTATAGTGGTTTGCTTCCCGCAAAGATTTCCTTTGTTTTCTCCGGGCCGACGCACAGAAAACAATGAATTATGGTTTGTCTTCCCAATATTGTGAGAACTTGTTTGTCACCGAGATCAAAAGAAAAATCAAGTCCCCAGAAAAGACTGTATGACTGTGAGGGTGTGTTTGTATATGTGTGAGTGTGGTGGTTTGTGTGTTCATAAACTTTTCAAGCATGGCCAGCTTTTATCTTCAAATTAGTGGAAAAACGTTGTGGTTATCTCCCCTGAAACGGTCGTTTTGGGGACTGGAAATTAGCATTACGGAGATGGGAAAGCTTTACAATTCCTAAGATTAAATACAATGTACAAAAGCTACACATGGAAGCGCATGTCAACTGAAAGTGCAATGTATTTTCTTAATTATGATTATTGAATGTTGCCAGTTTACCATCTGAGCTTTGCTCCCCCGTCGTTCATAAAATGTTGTGTTTTCTCCAGTGCAATCATGCTAAGATGTTTAGAAACAGTGTTTCCATTAACTTTTGATCATCTCTGTACGACAGATGACTTGGAAGCGTATGAATTCAAAATATATATGATCTTGTGACTACTGTCTAGTAGAAATATCTATCAGACCCAAGTCTTGACTTTTGTTCCTTTGATATCCGAAATTCTTTATAATCGGATTACTTTTCTCACACCTTGGCCCACTGTCTGCGAAGCAATTATTTGGTGGGTTCTGATAGTCGATAAGGGGAGATAACCGTCCACTTGAACCAGTCATCTGAAGTGGAAAGTTGGGAATGCGTATTTTCCAAGGTTAATCCTTTGAACACTGGTGGTATTTTCCATGTTAGAGAAAATTGGGAGAGTTCATATTTATTATCTGAGGGCAGACCAATTAATATTTTAAACGTGCAGCCTTGGGTCTGCACGTAGAAAATATTGATTGATCTACCCACACTTTAACATAGCTGTCGGGCTGCGCGATGACTCAGTGGTAGACTGTTGGACTTCTATGCTAGAGGTCCCGAGTTCGATCCCCGACCGGGACGACCAGCGTTGTGTCCTTGGGCAAGGCACTTTATCCAGGTTGCCTACATGGGGGCTCGATGACGCCGTGTACTAAGGCGTACTGGAAGTCGACGGTGCACATGTCTTCGATCGCTATAATCCAGCTTGAAGGAAGCTTGAACAGAGTTAGAATGTTGAGGAGCTGACAGTTGCTCGTCGATGTTCGGTGGTTCTCTCCGGGTACTCCGGCTTCCTCAACCCGCACAAATGTCACGGCCGCGATTAGCCATTGTGCATAAGTATGTTACCTTAAACACAAATAAATACAATAAATAAATAAATAAATAAATAAATAAATAAATAAATAAATAAAAATAAATAAATAAATAAATAAATAAATAAATAAATAACATAGCAGCCATCCTACTTAATGAATGTATGATGTTCCTGGGCCGGTAAAGCGGTCTCTGGGATTCAAGGCGTTAAATTAGTTTCAACATACACTACTCATAGTTTACAGAGGACCTCCTCTAATCATCGGAATATTCGTTCATATAATTTAAATATATATATTTTTTATGTTTGTCTGTTTGTTGGGGGTTACAGGCATCCCAACAGTCGTGGTCATTTCGTTTCAGACAAATTTACAAGTGGAGAATGTCAGAGAGCCCGAAGTGAACAACCAAGAGCCCGCGAATAACAGTTTGATTCTCCTGACATAAACATTGTTAGCACTGGTTGAAGGCTAGTGTACCATAGGCATACACGGACGCTTTCTGTTGCGAAGTGAAATCCATTTGGAAACTAACTGCTAGTAAAAAAAAATGTTGGCCAAATCTCTCTCCACTCTCCCTATCTTTTCCTTAAAAAGACACCGTCCATCTCGAAAGATGACCTGCCGTGGGCGTGACCATTCTGGGGGAGATCAATTATTTTCAATCTGCTGCCTCGAAAACTAATTGGTCGACTTTTTTTTAACAAACTTCTGGTGATATGAAGCAAGGACAAATATATAGGCCCCTGTGTTCTTCTCCAAGATCGAACAAAAATGTTGTCGTGGCAAAAAATGCATACTTTTACCGTACAATTTACACGCTAAAAACTAAAGTGTTAAAAACTACACTTGAAGTGCTGTATTTAACACTTACTAAGTGCTGAACTAGCCCTCTGTTCAAGTGCAGTTATCCCAGAACTTGACAGGTGTTGACAATAATACGACTTGACAAGTGTAACGTCGCGACACTTAAAAGGAAACAACACAGATGACGCGGATCAGGCTCGAACTCTCGAGCCTGATCCGCGTCATCTGCGTTGTGTCCTTTTAATTATGTACCCACCAAGCGCAAATCAAATTATGGACGAGTCTGGAAGAACCACCAATGCTAGACACATGGAAAGTGCCATCCATTCAAGTTTCAGATGTCTGACGATTGTAATGTCTAAGTGCTTAAAGCATTGTACTTTGAGTGTTAAAATCAAACCCTAAGGGTTAGAATGGGTTTAACACCTTGAAAGTGTCAGTTTTAACACTTTAGTTTTTAGTGTGTAACGGTAGAATTGTCGGCAGTAGATTAGCAGTCACTGTGAAAGTCGTTACATACTTAATACGATGCGCGGGATACGATAAAGTGAATATCCAATTGCCATTTCAACATCCAGTTGCGACGCCAAAAATACTTCGCGGTGTGTAGGGAAAGTGTCGGCAAGTGGCCTTTTAGGATCATAGCATCTTGTCGCTATGTCCCGATAATTCTGTCTTCTCATTGATCAGAATACCTGGTACAAATAGCCATGGCAAAGGGCGCACCCAACATCCAAGGTATATGAGAGCGTGCGACATCCAGGGTTTAAGGGCACGCGAAACATCGGGTGTATATGGTTTAGATGAAAGCTTTTCGATTTCGCTCGCCTCGATATAAACATCGAATCAAAAAACCTGAAAATAGTCACAAATATCATCAGATTTCTGATAATTCGATCTTAATTTGCTGTTAAAAATTAAATAGTCGAGTAATTAAATCAAACAACTTGAGAAAAATGAAATAAGAGCAAATCTGTCAACAAAATAAGAGCAAATCTGTTTATGAGTTTCCAATAAAGACACAAGGGATGCAACTCTATCTGTTTTCGTCTGCATTTGTAAAAAACAAAACAATTATTCACGAGTTTGGTCCAACTGATTGCGGAGCGTGAGAAACGCTTAGACAAATTTGCTTCCACTATGTTTCTATTGTGTTTCAAACGGGGCTAAAACGTTATCTCCTCCAACATATATGGTATATGGAGATTGAATACCCGAATGTCTCATTTAAACACCTCTTCTGCAGCTCGGTGTTTAAAAACCGACCTCCAGGTAATAAATCTCCATATACCATTCATGTTGGCGGAGATAACTTATAATACCATTGCATTTAGATACCGTAAACATCTGCGTGGATTTTTAACCCGCGCAGATGTCAACGGTATCCCAATGCAATGATCAATCGCAGTTTCTCTTACAACCATAGAACATATTTCTCAGTTTATAAATTTGTACCACTGTTCTACATAACTGGTTAATGCTCGTTTCCCATTAACAACTTTACCTAACATGAAAAGCAGACGACACTTGCAAACAAAATTCTTGAATAACTATTTTTTTTTACTTTTGTCTCAAAAACATAGGTTATGACTCTTCATTGGAACGAGCTCGACGAGCTCGTTCCAAAGAGGAGTCATAACCTGTGTTTTTGAGACAAAAAATGAAAATTAATTGGCGATTTTTTAGAATAGCGCTGGCCGGTTTTGAACGTTACGTTGGGTAAAGGGTTAAAGGGTCATATCCAGCATAATTGGATATCTTCTGCCAAATCGCTATTTGGGGCCACAAATTTACTTTGTAATGGTGTGGATTTAGTAAATAATGCTCTTTAATGGTCATATGGCCAAAACAAATCAGCTGGTGGTTTTGATTAAAACTGTGTACAGTCAGGTGCATTTCAGTTGGAGGTTAATGTCACACAGGGACGTTTAATGACTAACCCAGGCCTGTTTTGGAGCTGACATATTGCAGGCGACGAATGAGACGATATTTATGTAAATTTTCTTTGAGAAATCATATATATATATTGAAAAAAATGAGAAAGCAACCCATATGTGTTTCCTTTGTCAGAATGTTCATCTTTTGTTGTAAAGTCTAGAGTTTTATCGCAATCGTTATATGCAAATTAGAAATTTATCCTCAAAATGAGAAAACTCCTAACATTTTTACCTACTTATCGACCAATCAACAGTGTCATTCAGCGGAGTGCATTTGAATAACACAGTAAAATTGTGTGTTGTTTTCTCTAGGAAGTGGCCACACTGAGAGATTTCAGAAATTGAAAACATAAAAAGCATTGTGAATAGGGGAGGTAATTTAAAAGCGAAATTTCCTTGGCCGTGTCAATGAGAAGATGTGCAATTCTTGAAAAACAGACATATTCAGCTTAATAACTGTAACGAGTAAGTGATTAACCGATGTTTGGCAATCGCATCTGACATTGGTCGATTTAAGGCCATCGGTCGACCACCAGTAGAAGTGTTTGAGCATCGCTCCGTGCCGATGGTTACTTGGAACACCATTTGATCAAAATTGTTTGTATTCATGTTTGATTCATAATTTCATACAGGCAATATCAAGATTATATTATTTATTTATTGTTGTTTAAGGTCACATATTTATGTACAATGGCTAATCATGACCGTGACAGTTTTACGGGTGGAGGAAGCCGGAGTACCCGGAGAGAACCACCGAGCAACGACGAGCAGCCGCCAGCTCCCCAACGTCGTAACTCCGCACTGCAGAACAGGCAGGGTTAGATTGGTTAAAGACATGCATACCATCGACGTGCAGTACGCCTTAGTACACGGCGTCATCGTGTCCCCCACGCGGGCAATGGAGATGAAGTGGCTTGCCCAAGGACACAACGCGGTTGCCGCAGGTGGGATTCGAACCGAGGACCTCTCGGCTTGCAGCCTGCACCTCTACCTACTGAGCCACCGCGCTCCCCGTATCAAGATTAATAAGTTGCACACTGATTGGCAGATCTTACCCTTAATAGCTGCTCAAGACACAGGTGCAACGTGTCATGTGATGACTCTATGAAATACGACATCAGCAGAAACAAGTTAACCCTTTAACCGAAACGGCAAAAACCGGCCAGCGCTATTTACAAAAATCTGCATTCAATTTTCATTATTTAAAAAAAAAATGTCTCAAAAACATAGCTTATGACCCTCATTGAAACGAGCTCGTTGAGCTCGTTCCAATGAGGGGTCATAAGCTATGTTTTTTTGACAAAAAAAAGAAGAAAATATTTAGTTATTCAAGAATTTTGTTTGCAGGTGTCGTCTGCTTGTCGTGTTAGGTGAAGGGATAACATCATGACGTCTTTGATCATTGAGCAAAGACGCTGCGCCGTTAACTTCTTTCCGATGATGTGTATTTTTATTTTAATAGACACCGTGACATGCTCTTCAGGTCAACGAACCAATCAACCCCGACTGTACTGTAAAATTAACCCTATTCTATGCATTCTTGAGCATACTTTTCCTTTTGGTTGTGACTATCTGACACCGGCACTCACAATCGGCAGATTGTGTGCTCATTTAATCGGCAAGCAGATTAGGGCTGTCACGAGTAATCGATTAATCGATTGTTGATCGGTCACGGAGAAATCGATTAGTATTTTTCGTTGTCGAATAATCGGTAAATTGTATCCCGTTTTAGACATTAATAACTAAAAGAAAATTTGATGATAAAAATATTGTTTCTAAAGGTGAAGAGTTAAGGACATCGATGTTAAACCTCAAGAAGCTGTGGGAAACATTTTTCTTTAAGGTACATTCATCAAAGCTTTGATGTTCTGAACTTTTGAACCGTCAGTGTAATAATAATCAAGACCGGTCGGCAGTTGCGAACTTTGCAACTGCCAACCGGTCTTGATTATTACACTGACGATTCAAAAGTTCAGAACATCAAAGCTTTGAATGTAACTAAAAGAGGATCGTCTTCGTTGTTTATTTGAGGTAGGTCAACTGACTTGAACTTCATTTTTATCGACTTCAAAGAGAAGAAGAGGTGGTCATCTAGGTACGATCAATCGATTATCATCGATTATTTGCGAAGATTAATCGATTCCTAAATTAAAAAATCGTGACAGCCCTAAAGCAGATGACGGTCGCAAATCTTTATCGGTTAATTACTAGAAATGAGACCGTAGAGATTGTTCACTCGGTGTTAAGTCTTCCTCTTGGGTATGGCATGGCCACCCTGGGCGCCTTTGGTAGAAGTGACAGGTCGCCGCCCTACTACATATTCCACACAACAGTATAAACCAATCACCGGTTATTGTTTGCTAAAATTAAAGAGATGTGCAGTGTGTGTGGAAGAGTGTGGATGGATGTGTGTGAGGCAGATGTGGGTAAATGGTAGGGGGGGGGGGGGGTGGGAGTGAGGTAAATTATCTGCTTAGGAGGTAAATGCTCCCTATTCTTGTGATACCTGAAATTTGAGTTTTATCATAAAGTGAACAGAAATATTAACTGAACTGAAAGAGACTGTTCCAACGGCAGCATAAAATCGCTAGAGGCGGACTAGCCGTATTCCCGGTGGGCCCCTATTGATTTTCCTCAAAACTGATGCAGACCAATACCTGTTGGTGCATGTAATTTGGTGAAATGACCAAAAGGCGAAATGGATATGACTGCAAAGACTGCCGGTATATCGAAATGTTCTACCAATGGAAGTCCACAGAGAGGACATTTTGATATACCAACAGACTTCTTTGCCATTGATCGCTCAGATGAAAGGAAACAGCGTTCCTTCAATTTCAAAAATCAAAATTTTCTCCGATTGGGCCGAACTATGGTGTCCTCGATGGGTCCCCCATCCCTGGTAGAACAATTTCTGCCGAATTATCGATAAAGATGATACAGAAATGCCGTCGAGATATTCTCTGTAAGGACTGTCATTGATCGCCCAGATGCAAAGAAGCACCGTTCGTTCAGTTCAAGAAATCTAAATTTTCTCCGGTTCTGCACCCATGGGGGCATTTCTCAGTAACTTTTCTTGGCCCAGTCCGCCCCTGAAAATCACTTGTTGCTTGAACGCCACAAATTGTCCTGCAATACCGCCGTGAGTTGGCCATCAATTCAGGAAATTCACTGGAAAACGACAATCTCAACTTTTCCCAAATCCATATCATACCTTTCTCAAACGAGGCTTGAGTGATGTCAATGACATGCGAACGTTATCAAGACGACAATTTTATAAATGCAAAGAAAAAATAGAGCTCCTTTGCGCTGAATATTCTGAACAAATATTCCATTCTACAGTTTCATGTTTGACTTCGTATTCAAATTTAATATACCCATTGTCATATAATAAACGTATTATTACAACAGTCATTCAAATTAGGTTGTTGTAGTCCGTCTTGTTGACAAGACAAGATTAGCGAGATCAAACAAGACGCCTACAGCGTCTTGTTTGATGTGGCTGATCTAGTCTCGTCAACTCGACGGAATTCGACAACCCAGATTGTATTTATTTGTTAGGGTTTAACGACACTTTCGACAATCAGGATCACTCCGTGTCTGACCTTTCCTTCTGTACATGGGAGGCAACTAGTATTCCAATACGACGGGTAACTTATCTTGCTGGTTCTCGCTCGGGGATCGGGGGATCAGAACTTTGGGGGCCCAGGCCTGACCCAAGGATCCTGGCCTCCTGGACCAAGCTCGGGCCCCCATAGTTCCGGGACCGCGGTTACGACCCCGCCCCCGACCCTGTGCACAATTCAACCAATTTACTTCTTGTCCTACCTTACTTTGCATGAACACAAACTCGGGACACACACGAAGTATTGCCAGGTGATTTTAAATTCTGCTAATCAGTGACATTTGTTTTTACCTTGTCAACAGAGGAAAATTATCTGCAATCAGGTAACGAAGATAATTGGTTCTTGTCGTAATGTGATATATGTACTATTTGCGTCACCTGATATTGACTTCAGTAATGAGGTATGAAATGAAATACTAGTTAACTCCTTTCGCTTATGTAACGTTCATTTGTGTTTAGAACTATCTACGGTACGCTATTAATTTTGTCACAAACAGACTGATTAAATCCTAATTCGTCCTTATTATTGCACACGTGTGCCGTGCAAATCAATACGAGATGGATATAGTTATTTTTATTTTCATATCAGCAGGACACCCCATTCTCACTGTCAGGATGATGTCTCATTGAAAAGCTTAGATATCCACAGAATAGAACAGAATACATCTTTATTGCAATAAATCACCCGCTTTCAGGTAGATTGCATCAATAATAATGCAGAGATAATGAACAATAATTAAGAAGATTTGGCACAAACAGCATCAACAATACAGATCCTGTCATGCCACTATATAAATTCCTTTTACAGTGTAATAATATATATATATAATGGTATTTTCTAATTTCCATATTATTTTATGCTCTATTGACCGCGGTCCTGTGCGGTCTCTTCCCTCGAGCTTGAACCCAACTATAAACAACAAGACATAGGCACTTAATCACCTACACACGCACGCACGCACGCACGCACGCACGCACGCACGCACGCACGCACGCACGCACGCATATTCAGTTAACATACACACCACACACACATCACATCACATATATACATAATATATATGCCTCTGCCTCTGTTACCAGGACGAGGTTTTAGCAATAGCGCGTAATCATCTTTGCTTGTTGCCACACAAGGAAGATATCCGATCTCAATGAGATGAGATAAATGATAGATGGCTCGTAATTCTAAATCTGAGAACAAATTTTACGCGTAATCACGCGGAATATATCTTTACTTGTTGCCACCCAAGGAAGATATGATACGGTAAGTTTTCGCATAATTTAAACTAGAAAACATAGAACAACGTGAAACGTGGAACATATCTTTACTTGGAATGGGAAACAACGTTAAGTGGGGAACATACCTTTACTTACTACCACCCAAGGGAGATATGATACAGTGATTTTGAACGTAATATACTTGAATATGGAGAACAACACGTAAAACGATTCTGGTCATTGAGTGGTTGACTGTGTAAATACTATTTGAAAACTTGCCTCAGCCTCTGTTACCAGGGCAAGGTTTTAGCAATAGCAGGTAATTCATCTTTGCTTGTTGCCACACAAGGAAGATATCCGATCTCAACGAAATAAATGACAGATGGCTCACAATTCTAAATCTGAGAACAAATTTTACGCGTAATAACGCGCAATATATCTTTACTTGTTGCCACCCAAGGAAGATACAATGCGGCAAGTTTTTGCATAATTTACAGTTAAACACAGAGAATAACTTGAAACGCGGAACATATCTTTACTTGTTGAAACCCAAGGGATATACGATAGAGTGATTTTGCGCGCAATACACTTATTATTATTATTTCTTTCGTTCTATATATAGCTACATGACAAGTAAACAAAACACATAGATAAACCAACTAGGGCTGTCACGAGTAATCGATTAATCGATTGTTGATCGGTCACGGCGAAATCGATTAGTATTTTTCATTGTCAAATAATCGGTAAATTGTATCCCGTTTTAGACATTTAATAACTAAAAGAAAATTTGATGATAAAAATATTGTTTCTAAAGGTGAAGAATTAAGAACATCGACGTTAAACCTCAAGAAGCTGCGGGAAACATTTGTCTTTAAGGTACATTCATCAAAGCTTTGATGTTCTGAACTTTTGAACCGTCAGTCTAATAATCAAGACCGGTCGGCAGTTGCGAAGTTCGCAACTGCCGACCGGTCTTGATTATTACACTGACGGTTCAAAAGTTCAGAACATCAAAGCTTTGAATGTAAATAAAAGAGGATCGTCTTCGTTGTTTATTTGAGGTAGGTCAACTGACTTGAACTTCATTTTTATCGATTTCATAGAGAAGAAGATGGGGGTCATCTAGGTACGATCAATCGATTATCATCGATTATTTGCGACGATTAATCGATTCCTAAATTAAAAAATCGTGACAGCCCTAAAACCAACAACAACAGAAAAAGTTATTACTTAAAACAAAATGACTAGACGAAAAGCTGCTTGTGCAGCCCTGAGTTTTGTATTTGCAATCGCAAACACTTACAAAACATGCACACACACGCACGCACTTACGCACGCACTTGAATACGGAAACAACGTGAAACGCGGAACAAATCTTTGCTTGTTACCACCCAAGGAAGATATGTACGATGATTTTCCAGCTGGGTTGGTGATTAGGACCTAGGCAGCCACTTGCCAGGTAATAAATCGATCTGTAGGACGTATGTACATCTCGAGTGATTTTTTAATTCAAATCTAACAATTAAGATGAGCCTGACGCATACCTTTTACGTCCCCCCGACGCAGACACATTGGTACGGCACTTAACGTAACGAATATGAATCAGTCAAAAGTTAAAGCCGTTTAGAAGGGAGTAATCTCCCGAGCACAACGGCAATTTAACCCTTTACCTAACGTAACGGCCAAAACCGGCCAGCGCTATTCTCAAAAATCGCCAATTAATTTTCATTATTTTTTTCATTTTTTGTCTCAAAAACATAGGTTATGACCCCTCGTTGGAACGAGCTCGTCGAGCTCGTTCCAACGAGGGGTCATAACCTATGTTTTTGAGACAAAAAATGAAAAAAATTAGTTATTCAAGAATTATTTTTGCAAGTGTCGTCTGCTTTTCATGTTAGGTAAAAGGTTAACAATTTTTTTACCCTTTACCCCCAACGTAACGGCTAAAACCGGCCAGCGCTATTAAAATAGTTATTCAAGAATTTTGTTTGCAAGTGTCGTCTGCTTTTCATGTTAGGTAAAGGGTTAAAGTATCTGATGAAGTATATATAACACACATACACAGACACACATATACATTCATATATCCACACGTGCACAGCATATTGAACTATTTCCACTCCTGTAGTAAGGGCGAGAATTTCGAGTGATCTCCAGTCATTTTTCACGCACCAAAGCACACGCGGTCATATCTGAGATGAAATTGTCTCCAAGGGGGAGAGGTATTATCTGTCGCAAGGTCAAAAATGGAGAAAAAACCCCAAAACACTTTTCAGAGTTAACTGAAACCATTAAAACAATAACATATCCAAAGTATGTTTATAGAACAAAGAAAATTAGTTTTTGCTTTAATCAAATCAATGTCCGTCCAACTTTTCTCATAAGGACTTAGTACATGTTTAGAACTTTGAAGTTACCCACCCCAGTCTTTTCTAACAAATTAATAAGGTGATGTACTAGGATAAAAAGTGAAAATTTTAAACAAAAATGTAACCATTAAAAACTAATTTTAACGAAAGGTTTTCGATACCATTTTAAAAAGTATGTTATAAAATAGTTGATCATATGTCCGTCCATTATGTAACAACATGAAATTTGTGGCAAATGAAAGTTTTTCATTTATCTCCGATAGATCGTTATAGTAATTTAGATTGTCATCTTTACCACTGTTTACACGCATGCGTATTCCGAGGAGTAGAACTAGTTCAATATGACACACACACACACACACTCACTTATACATGTATGTGTGTGTGCGCGCGGGCACAGACATGCATATACATGTACACATGCACACATACACATACATATACATGCATGTATTCACCATTAGTTTAGGAATGTTACATTCAACCAGAGTCGTATGTATCATTCCATCAAATTGTGACAAAGTCTATTGCATGTATCAACACTTTGATACTTTTGTACATCTTATGACGTACGAAATCAAACAGCGCCTTGATACTTTGTGGTCATTTGTTTTGTTATTATTTTTCGATTTTTTAAAGTTTTAACCTCAATTCCTATTTTCTCCCGAATAGTGCTCAGTGACAACCGCTGAGCCAAATGTTATCGCAACTTAAAATACTAATATAATCCTGCTGTCAAGACTTCTTAACTGGTTGAGTGCAAGAAGCCACTCTCAGGGCTTTAAAAAAAAATAAGGATACCAGAGCAAAAGCTTCATATTTAGTCAAACACAAAAAACATTTTGTTTCTATAAATTTGTTTTATTACAAATTATTGGAGAGTACCTATGAATAACAAATTCAGACCACCAAAAATAATCTTGCCCTCAACCAGATAATCACTAATGTGAAACATATCTTGTTATTTGTACTTTCCGACGTTTGACGTCGCATTTTGAAAAACGTTCAAGAAACTGAATTCCCAGTGACGTTTGAACGTCAGAATAATTAAAGTCTCAAAGGATTAAGACAATGAGTTAAACACACGACCACTGGTTGTTTGCTGTATTCATTGCCCGAACTTATCCAAAAGAGAAATATGTAAAAAAAGAGTGACAAGAATTTACGTGAGGATTAATATTCATGCTTCGAACAGCTCAACAACTTCATTTTCTTCTGAAAATGTTAAACAAGTCTTCTCTCAGCCTTTCTAATAGAGATATATAGAATATGCACATAGTAGCTTGGTGTTCACCACGAGTGGTGAAGTGGTGTTAACCGCGAGCCTTTGGCGCGCGGTTAACACCACTTCACCACGAGTAGTAGGGGATGTGGAGATCGTCCCCGGTTGGATGGACCCCGGGCTGGACACCGGAAGTGACGTCATAGTCACGTGACCCAGACACGTCATGTTTAGTTGTCATGGTAACCCGGCCATCTTGTGTCGTCATCTCCATAGTGATACGTGGTGTGAGTGCGCATGCGCAGCGCGTGTTGTTAAGGTGATACGTGTTTCCGTCGTCCATTTTGTATACTGGAGGCCGCCATCTTGGTTTCTATGGTAGCACGTGGTTGTTATGTGACCCAATGGCTTCGGAGGGTATGTTCCTTTGTAGAAGAGCAATTTCCCAATTTGTAGAATTTGTAGAATTACCACAAACAACCCGACAAGTTTTACTATTTCGAATTCTTTCAGAATTCTCTGCTTCTATATATATATGCAATAGTTTTCGTCTATCTGGCCATGTTCCTTTGTTATAGAGTATACTCCAGTAGCGTAGAAGAGCCTATTAGTTGGAACAGCTTTGCTTATTATTACTATATTTAGCTATTCTGGTCTATTCTTGTTAGTTCTGACCCTATTCCAAGTACTCTTGTTGTTTCATTTATCTAGATCATTTATATAAATTATAACTAACCAATCAAATTACTTGATTTCCCTTAACCTGTATGCAGAGTTATCTCCCCTTATTACAACGAAGTTGTATCCGATTCTCATCGCCTCTATATCCAATGGCAATATTCCCGGGCACCCCAATTTCGGCACCCCCTTTTTGTCATGTGCTTATGTGAAAAGACACAATGTGACACAATGTGCCCTAGTACATAGGCACATGCTTTATGTGCCGATATGTACTTATCTGAAAAGGCACAATGTGACACAATGTGCCCTAGCACATAGGCACATACGGGTATTTGAGGATACCTATTGCCTGGTATTGTATTATTTGAGGATACCTATCTAGGATGCCTTCTGGAGAATCCCTTTTTGTCATATGTGCTTATGTGAAAAATCACAATGTGACACAGTGTGCCCTAGCACATGGGCACATGCTTTATGTGCCGATATGTGCTTATGTCAAAAGGCGCAATGTGACACAATATGCCCTAGCACATAGGCACATACTACCAAAAAAGGATTCCATAGCCACAGGTGTTTTCCAAAAGGGATTCTTAAAAGGGGATTCCGTAAAATGGGATTCCTATCCGACTCCGTAAAATGGGATTCCGTGTTTTAACATCGACACTCGATGGTATTCCCCTTCCCTTTTAGAAGAATTCAGCTCAATGGGTTGTAGTTTAAAACTTTAATTCAGATCACCTTCGTTATATTTTCATTAAGGCTGTAAACTTTGTTCAGTTCAAAGGGTGTTACCATGACAACTAAACATGACGTATATGGGTCACGTGACTATGACGTCACTTCCGGGGTCCAGCCCGGGGTCCATCCAACCGGGGACGATCTCGACATCTCCTACTACTACCACGAGTGGTGAACATTTGGTACACCAAGCTACTATGGGTACATTTTATTTATACCATGATCGTCAGATTATTAAGAGTCGCTATTATTTTTTCTCCAGCAGCAGACATACATACGTGCGAATCGGTTTTTGTTCACATGAGCATCATTGGGCGGTACTTCCGCTGTCAATGTCATCGCCGAAACAAAATGGAAATAGAAACGGGGCCTTTTTTCATTTTAATAACATAATAACATACTATTTCGAGTTATGGATGCTTTATTAACATAAGACAATGCATGTTTGTTAATTTTTGGTGTTTATGGGGTAAACTCATTTAAAAACGTAATAAATAATTGCCACTTTCATTTCGCTCTTCGCGAGGCGACGTGCGATAAATTTAGACAAGTTCGCATTCAGGTCGACGTCAATAAAGGTCAATTTGGATGTAGATCCACTGTAGGCGTAAATTTTAACTATTGAAATCCCATTGCTAGCGTGTTCAACAAAAAATAAATTTATAGCATTGGCTTTTTATGGATAGCAGAAAAGGTAATCATGGTATAAATATAGGTCTTGAAAGTCTTAAAAGTAAAAACAATGAAACAACTAATAAAACTTCAACAGCTTTTCTAGCTCAGGGCTTATATTTCGATTCGCACAAAGATTCGCGCAATAAAAGCGGCGAGAATCCATGTAGATTCTTACTGCACCTCTTCTATGATTAGCGTGAAAAAAATTGAGTCAATTTAACCCTTCAACTAACACAGCGGCAACAAATTAACCAATAGAAGGCTAACATGACCTGAAATATCCTGACACTTTGTCAATAAAATCTTATAAATATGGCTGTCATTGGAACCGGCTCATTGAGCCGGTTCCAACGACAGCCATATTTGTAAGATTTTATTGGTAAATATGGTTCATTTAATTATTTTATCATTTATTTATTATTTATTGTTTAAAAGTTATCAAATTTAGTCTTAAAAATTAAAAAGGTGAGTTGGGTAAAAGGTTAACATGTGTTATCAGTACACAACAGTGGTTCAACCATGGTAGCGTCATGGGATCCTGGGACACTCATAGTAGGTATGGATTTTCACAACCATTTTCACGAGAATCCAAATGGATTCTCACAAATTTAGACGAAATATAAGCCCTGTAACTATTATAAACTTTACTCACAGAAATAAAGCTGCTGAACCAAGCATGCACTTCATTTACATTGTTTTGGGAATTACTTCGAAGACAATTCAATACCACGACAGACTGGTAATGTTATCAATACTAATTGGGAAGAAGTCCAGCACAGCCTTTTGCTGGAGCTTGAATGTGGCATTTCACTCATTTTACTGGAAACTGGGCACTGGGTAGGTGAAGTATTGATAACTCATCCATTTTTTTGTAATTAATTGGTTGAAATGGTTAGTGTTCAACGGATGATCGGAACCGGCCACAACAATCGGCCAGTAGAGGGTAATCGGATGACAACGGTAATGACTCCTGGAGCATCGGTTCAACCGATTGTTGCCAAGCATTGTCTGATGATTCATAAACCGCATTTTATTATCTTCTGTAGTTGTTCAATTGTTAATGTAAAATGATATTAATGATACCATTCAATAAAAAATTGAGAAACAACCACAATGTGTATTCCTAATCTCTATAGATGCCCCTCTTCACAAGTTAAATGACATGTAACGTTTACATTTGAGCCTACTTGCGGCTATCGCCAGTTCATACCCTAAATGTGAAGGCTACACTTCACTGAATCAGGTCGCAGTAAACTTACCAGTTGCGTGCACTTGGGTGGTACATGTGGCTCTAAGTGAGAGCCACGTGTACCGCCGAAACGCGCACGAGTGACAGTCGCAACTGGTACGCGTTTTACACAAGTGGGCTGAATTGTAAGCATTAGTCTGTAAACACCGCAAAATATGTTCAATTTAATGAAGTTCTTTCAAGCCTCGACTTGTCTAGTAATGCAAGGTAATCGGTTGAACACTGCTACACAAACACAGAACGAAACACGCGTGTGAATGGGTTGATCGATATGGCACAAGTGCCGAGGCGGAAGGATAAAACGAGAGGCCACAGGTATTCCTAATCTCTCTAGATGCCCCTTCACAACAAGTTAACCATTTACCCAACGAATCGCCCGTATCCGCCCGCGTAATAGGCAAATTCAGCACCTGAAAAAATATTATTTTTCGAAAAAATTCAGCAAAATCATATCATGTGACCACTCTTTGGAACGAGCTCGACGACCTCGTTCCAAAGAGGGGTCACATGATAAGGTTTTGTTAAAAAATTTTGAAAAAATTTAAATGAAAGTGTCAATGACAATGTAGCTCAACTTGACTTTGAACTTGGTAAGGTATAAATGAAATGGCAAAATTGAAGATCATTGGTACCAATGTCATTTGATGAAATTTCAACATAACAGCATTGTGTGTGCACAACGTCAGAGTAATCCATGCATTTTTAAATGTAAACTGTAAGACTGTCTAAAGGAAGAATATCGATACACAAATGCAGTATGTTCAGAGGTTATTGTAAATGGCAACGTTTTTCACAGAAATGAATGCTTATCAATAGCTCTTATCTAAAGTTCTTGCCTAATGAGCACACTGAGTTCAAAAACAATCCTATGATAAATGTGGCCTGTAGGCCATGTCAAAGAATGTTGATGCACAAATGCAATAAATTCAAAGCTTGTTGCTAACAGCAACAGTTTTTAATTGAAATGAAAAGAAAATCAATAGCTCCTATCTTTGTCACCCTGCATAAGCATACAAAGTTTCAAAACAACCTGATAATGAATGTGTCCTCTGAGGCATGCCAAAGGAAGATGTTAATGCACTAAGTAGATGGTCATTGCTTGTGGCAATGTTTTTTTTTTATGGAAATTCATAAATATACCCTGCAGAGATTGCAAAAGGGATAAGTTGATGCACAAATGCAGTAAGTTCAAAGGTTGGTGATAACGACAATAAATTTTTATGGAAATGAAAAAAAACAATAGCTCACATCTAGAGGTCACACGGAACACACATACCAAGTTTCAAAGTGATCCGACCATAAATGTGCCCTGAAGGCTGTGTTAAAGGGAAATATTGAGGCCTGACTAAACTAAGTTCAAAGGTCAACATTTTTTGACAGAAATGGAAGAAAATCGACAGCTCCGATATAGATGTCACCCCACACAAGCTCACCAAGTTTGCAAGCGATCCAATCATAAATGTGCCCTGCAGGGTGTATCAAAGGGAAATATTGATGCTTAACCGGTAACTGCACTAAGTTTTTACTAAGTTCATTGAAGGTCATTGCCAGTGGCAACATTTTTTGACGGAAATCGAAGAAAATCGATACCTCCCATCTAGAGGTAACCCCAAACAAGCATGCCAGGTTTCAAAGCAATCCGATCATAAATGTGCCCTGTAGGGTGTGCCAAAGGGAAATATTGAGGTTGGACTGAACCAAGTTCTAAGAACGTTGGCCGCAGTAACATTTTTGGACGAAAATGGAAGAAAATCGACAGCTCCCATCTAGAGGTCTCCCCAAACAAGCATGCCAAGTTTCAAAGCAAAGCAATCCGATCATAAATGTGCCCTGTAGGGTGTGCCAAAGGGAAATATTGAGGTCTGACTAAACTAAGTTTTAAGAACCATGGCCGCGGCAAATGGAAGAAAATCGATAGCTCCCATCTAGAAGTCACCCCAAACAAGCATACCAGGTTTCAAAGCAATCCAATCATAAATGTGCCCTGTAGGGTGTGCAAAAGAGAAATATTGAGGTCTGACTAAACTAAGTTCTAAAAAGTTGGCCACGGCAACATTTTTTGACGGAAATTGAAGAAAATTCTAGAGGTCACCCCAAACAAGCATGCCAGGTTTCAAAGCAATCTGATCATAAATGTGCCCTGTAGGGTGTGCCAAAGGGAAATATTGAGGTCTGACTAAACTAAGTTCTAAGAACGTTGGCCGCGGCAACATTTTTTGACAGAAATTGAAGAAAATCGACAGCTCCCATCTAGAGGTCTCCCCAAACAAGCATACTAGGTTTCAAAGCAATCCGATCATAAATGTGCCCTGTAGGGTGTGCCAAAGGGAAATATTGAGGTCTGACTAAACTAAGTTCTAAGAACGTTGGCCGGGGCAACACTTTTTAACGGAAATTGAAGAAAATCGACAGCACCCATCTAGAGGTCACCCCAAACAAGCATACCAGGTTTCAAAGCAATCCAATCATAAATGTGCCCTGTAGGGTGTGCCAAAGGGAAATATTGTGGTTTGACTAAACTAAGTTCGAAGAACATTGGCCGTGGCAACATTTTTTGACGGAAATTGAAGAAAATCGATAGCTCCCATCTAGAAGTCACCCCAAACAAGCATACCAAGTTTCAAAGTGATCTGATCATAAATGCGACCTGTGAGGTATGCTAACGGGAAATATTGAGGTCTTCTGACTAAACTAAGTTCTAGGAACGTTGGCATGGCAACATTTTTTGACAGAAATTGAAGAAAATCGATAGCTCCCATCTAGAGGTCTCCCCAAAGAAGCATACCAGGTTTCAAAGCAATCCAATCATAAATGTACCCTGTAGGATGTGCCAAAGGGAAATATTGAGGTCTGACTAAACTAAGTTCTAAGAACATTGGCTGTGGCAACATTTTTTGACGGAAATTGACGAAAATCGATAGCTCCCATCTAGAGGACACCCTAAACAAGCATACCAGGTTTCAAAGCAATCCAATCATAAATGTGCCCTGTAGGGTGTGCCAAAAGGAAATATTGTGGTTTAACTAAACTAAGTTCTAAGAACGTTGGCTGCGGCAACATTTTTTGAGGGAAATTGAAGAAAATCGATAGCTCCCATCTAGAGGTCACCCCAAACATGCATACCAAGTTTCAAAGTGATCTGATCATAAATGCGACCTGTGAGGTGTGCCAAAGGAAATTGTGGACGTACGTACTAACATACTAACGTACGTACGTATGTACGCCGACGGACAAGAAGTGACGTCAATAGCTCAACTTGACTTTGTCAAGTTGAGCTAAAAATTAAACCACCCAAAAAATCGATTTTTTTTGTGAAAAATCCTAAGTTCCCAAAGGGAACATGATGAGCCCAAGGGTATCCCGATAGAGCCTAAGTGTGGACAAAATCCAAATTTTATGAGCTACACTACCAGAATCATAATCAATGTATACTACAGTAATCCTACAGTAATATAATACTAAGTACCACTTATATTTAAGGACGTTACCAATGTAAACAACGTCAAAGAAAAAAACGGAAACATCAGACACACAAAAAGGCCCAAAGTCAGTAACCGATCTAAATGCTACCAGATGTAAAGCTAGATCTTCATACGAAGACAAAATGATACATCGGACGGAAGATGCAAGACCAAAACGACCTATACACACCTAGGGTGACGACGTAACCATGGGGATAAACATTCTGTAATAAACGTTAAACTCCTAAGAAATTTAATGAAAGTGTCAATCAACTTGACAAACTTGAACTTGGTAAGTTATAAATGAAATGGCAAAATTGAAGATCATTGGTACCAATTTCATTTTTTTTGCCAGTGGCAACATTTTTTAACAGAAACCGAAGAAAATCGATATCTCCCATCTAGAGGCCTCCCCAAACAAGCATGCCAGGTTTCAAAGCAATCCGATCATAAATGTGCCCTGTAGGGTGTACAAAAGGGAAATATTGTGGTCTGACTAGACTAAATTCTAAGAACGTTGGCCGCGGCAACATTTTTTGACGGAAATGGAAGAAAATCGATAGCTCCCATCTAGAGGTCACCGTAAATAAGCATACCCGGTTTCAAAGCAATCTAATCATAAATGTGCCCTGTAGGGTGAGCCAAAGGGAAATATTGTGGTCTGACTGAACTAAGTTCTAAGAATGTTGGCTGCGGCAACATTTTTTGACGGAAATTGAAGAAAATCGATAGCTCCCATCTAGAGGTCACCCCAAACAAGCATGCCAGGTTTCAAAGCAATCCGATCATAAATGTACCCTGTAGTGCGTGCCAAAGGGAAATATTGAGTCTTCTGACTAAACTAAGTTCTAAGAACGTTGGCCGTGGCAACATTTTTTGCCGGAAATTGAAGAAAATCGATAGCTCCCATCTAGAGGTCACCCTAAATAAGCATACCAGGTTTCAAAGCAATCAAATCATAAATGTGCCCTGTAGGGTGTGCCAAAGGGAAATATTGTGGTTTGACTAAACTAAGTTCTAAGAACGTTGGCCGCGGCAACATTTTTTGACGGAAATTGAAGAAAATCGATAGCTCCCGTCTAGAGGTCACCCCAAACAAGCATGCCAGGTTTCAAAGCAATCCGATCAAAAATGTACCCTGTAGGGTGTGCCAAATGGAAATATTGAGTTTTCTGACTAAACTAAGTTCTAAGAACGTTGGCCGCGGCAACATTTTTTGACAGAAATTGAAGAAAATCAACAGCTCCCATCTAGAGGTCTCCCCAAACAAGCATACCAGGTTTCAAAGCAATCTGCTCTCAAATGTGCCCTGTAGGGTGTGCCAAAGGGAAATATTGAGGTCTGACTAAACTAAGTTCTACGAACGTTGGCCGTGGCAACATTTTTTGCCGGAAATTGAAGAAAATCGATAGCTCCCATCTAGAGGTCACCCCAAATAAGCATGCCAGGTTTCAAAGCAATCCGATCATAAATGTACCCTGTAGGGTGTGCCAAACGGAAATATTGAGTCTTCTGACTAAACTTAGTTCTAAGAACGTTGGCCGCGGCAACATTTTTTGACAGAAATTGAAGAAAATTGATAGCTCCCATCTAGACGTCTCCCCAAACAAGCATACAAGGTTTCAAAGCAATCTGCTCATAAATGTGCCCTGTAGGGTGTGCCAAAGGGAAATATTGAGGTCTGACTAAACTAAGTTCTACGAACGTTGGCCGTGGCAACATTTTTTGCCGGAAATTGAAGAAAATCGATAGCTCCCATCTAGAGGTCACCCTAAATAAGCATACCAGGTTTCAAAGCAATCAAATCATAAATGTGTCCTGTAGGGTGTGCCAAAGGGAAATATTGTGGTTTGACTAAACTAAGTTCTAAGAACGTTGGCCGCGGCAACATTTTTTGACGGAAATTGAAGAAAATCGATAGCTCCCATCTAGAGGTCACCCCAAACAAGCATACCAAGTTTCAAAGTAATCTGATCATAAATGTGACCTGTGAGGTGTGCCAAAGGAAATTGTGGACGTACGTACTAACGTACTAACATACTAACGTACGTACGTACGTACGTACGCCGACGGACGAGAAGTGATGGCAATAGCTCAGCTTGACTTTGTCAAGTTGAGCTAAAAATGATATTTATAATAATAAATTTTGATATCATCTGCGTTGGGTTAAGGGTTAAATGACATGTAACGCTTTCATTTGAGAGAATTTGCAGCAATACCCACTTCATTGCGTAAATGTGAAGGATGCACTTCAGTGAGTCAGGTCGCAGTCAAATTACCAGTCGCGCGCACCTGGGCGGTACACGTGGCTCTAAATGAGAGCCACGTGTACCACTCAAGAGTGCGTGGCTGACAATCACAACTGGTACACGATTTCCGCAAGTGCGCTCACTTATAAGCGCGAGTCTGTAAACACTGTAAAATATGTTCAATGTAATACAGTTTTTTGAAGCCTTGACTCGTCTAGTAATGAATGGTATTACAATCGTAATATGCATCGGAATCAGCCGATTGTGAGCCCAAAAAACCGGTGATCGGTCAGCGGCCATGTTTGGTAATAGGTTGAACACTTGAACAGTTGATTGTTTGGAAATATGAGCTGAAATTAAAACCAATCCCTTTTATAATGCAATCTATATTGATTACGGTATATACTACAATAATGCTCATCATTCAAAAGCATTTGGAACTTTATTTTCTCAGGAAGACAAGTTTTAGAGTTCCTAGAAGGCGGGTGTCCAAAAATTGAGAGTAAGAAAGAGATTTGTATAAAATGGGGTTGTGGGTCTCGGAATGGTCCGGCGCAAATGTTTGGCATATCTTCCTGAAATTTTTAACTGCTCCCACCCCTGTTCCAGAAAGAATATTTTCGTTTGGGGTCGAGCCTTAGATATCGATTTTCTCTTGCTTGTAATGTTGTAATTTCATACGAGGGTAGATTTGACACTTGGGGTTGTACCACACTCACAGTCGCACCTACAAGTGAATGTCTGTTCAAACTGATTCGGGCGTGTCGGTCACGACTGGTACATACATATGTTGGCGATGTTGTGCACGTTCATGGTGTACCCGCCCAAGTTGCCTTTAAGCACTGATAACACTGCTTGTGCTGGGTTAGTAGGTTGGATAGTCTGACAGTTGTTAACCACTGCTCAATGGTTCCCTCCGGGTACTCTGGCTTCCTCCACCCGTAAAACTGTTGGCACGATATGACATTGGTTGTTGAAAGTGTCGTTAAACACCTATAGAGAAACGAACTGTATATGTATATTTTATTTATCTACAAATGAATATCCAATAAGTCTTGACTTTTTCAACTAAACACCAACTGACTAATAATATTCCAGCTACATCATAAGGCCTTCGATGAAGGCATGCCTTGATGATGTAAAGAAAATAGTTTATCATTAAGGTGATATATAGGTAAGGGAAATTTGTTTACTTTGAAATTCCCACCTCTGATATTCCATAAATTCAAACTAAATATTCACAAATGGTACATCAAAACAAAGTTTGAGATGATGTTTAGAACACGAAAAATATATTCAATCAGCTCACAAAGTTGACAGCAGGCACCAATGTTTCCTGGAACTCTGCTATTGTATTCGTACCAGAACTGATAAAATAATATTCCCGGAGAACAACTCTTGGACAAATGTACTTCAGATATCCAAGAACAACGCTAGGCATTCAAAACACTGTGGGAATGGGATGCAGCGATAGGACTGCATTTGAGAAAATGACAACACTGTCTGCATTTATTGTGGAAGATGGGTTCCATAGCCGACAGACATGCGCATATCATACACAAAAAGTAAACAGCGATAAGATCGGTGTAACATATAGAACCTGTATTACCACAACCATACAACTGGTTGAAACACTTAGGATCTTTGGTACTTTTAAAAGCCGAGCCGGGGGGGGGGGGGGGGGCGGTGGCTCAGTTGGTAGAGGTGCAGCTCCTCGGCTCGAATCCCACCTGCGGCAACCGCGTTGTGTCCTTGGGTAAGACACTTCAACCCCATTGCCCACGTGGGGGCACGGTGGAGTTGTGTACTAAGGCGTACTGCACGTCAATGGCACACCTGTCTTCAACCAATGCTAACCCTGCCTGTGTGGAGTCAGTATGTTGGGGAGCTGACCGTTGCTCGCCGTTGCTAGCCGTTACTCGGTGGTTCTCTTCGGGTACTCTGGCTTCCTCCACCCATAAAACTGTCGCGGTCATGATTAGCCATTGTGCAGAAATATGTGACCTTAAAAAACACCAATAAATAAATAAATAAAAGCCGAGCCCCCCCCCCCCCCCCCTCACCCCCCCCCCTCCCACAAAAAAAAAAAATTGTCAGGGTAATGCCTGGGCTTTTCACGTGCAAAACGAGAACGTTTATGTTTTAACCCTTTGAACCCGAGCGGCCGCTTTTTCGTTCAGGAACATGATACGTCATAATTTCATTAACCCTTTACCCAACGTAACGGTCAAAACCGGCCAGCGCTATTCTCAAAAATCGCCAATTAATTTTCATTATTTTTTCATTTTTTTGTCTCAAAAACATAGGTTATGACCCCTGGTTGGAACGAGCTCGTTCCAACGAGGGGTCACAACCTATGTTTTTGAGACAAAAAATGAAAAAATTAGTTATTCAAGAATTTTATTTTTAAGTGTCGTCTGCTTTCCATGTTAGGTGAAGGGTTAAAGCTGCAAGTTGAAAATATTAATTGGTCTACCCCTACATAACGAACATAGACTCTTCCAGGTGCTGTTATTGAACTGATATGGAAGGTACCACCAGGGTTCAAAGGGTTAAAACAAGCTTACACCGACACAACCAGTACAGTAATGGCGCGAATTAACAGTGTATTTCTGGGCGCAAATGAGAAACATTCAAAATGGATTAGATCGATAGACAAAGGGCACGGCTTGGAGGTAAAAATATTGACTAAATGGGAGATATTCAAAATGGGTTATGGCTAGTACAAAGGAATGGGTTAGCAAGGGTTGACCAGGAGGCCAATACTCTAGAACTTTTACAATTGCATTTTCTCTAATTGTATTTTCTAGTTATGATTTTAAATGTGTTGAAATGAACCATTAGCATTCTCAAAGATGTGGCAATTTGTCATATCTTTTAAAATGCTAATGATTAATTTCAGTCAGTTGACATGCTATTAATAGAATTTTGTTTATTTTGAAATTTCCACCTCTCATATTCCTTAAATTCAAATTAAATATACACAAATTATACATCAAAATGAAGGTTGAGATGTATAGAACACGAAACACATATGTAGTCAACTCAAAGAATTGACAACAAGCACCAGTGGTTCCTGGAAGTCTGCAACCGTATTCGTAAAAGAACGGATAATAAAATAACATTTCACGAGAATAACTTGTGGCCAATTTTTTTTTTGTTTGATTTTCTATTTAAACCATTGCTTATGTCCCTCATTGGAAAGTGCAAGTCCCAATGAGGAGTATTAAGTTATGTTAACCCTTTACCTAACGTAACGGCCAAAACCGGCCAGCGCTATTCTCAAAAATCGTCAATTAATTTTCACTATTTTTTTCATTTTTTGTCTCAAAAACATAGGTTATGACCCCTCGTTGGAACGAGCTCGTCGAGCTCGTTCCAACGAGGGGTCATAACCTATGTTTGTGAGACAAAAAATGAAAAAAATTAGTTATTCAAGAATTATTTTTGCAAGTGTCGTCTGCTTTTCATGTTAGGTAAAGGGTTAATGGAAGTTCAAAAAGTGAAAATTCTGAATATCAAACCCAAAGCTAGGATGTCACAGCAGAGAAGCATCACTCATTTTACCCTCTGTGAATGCGAATCAAGGTGTCAGGCCTAAATAGAAGGATATATTGGTGGGATTATAGCCCACTATTTCGGGATAGCATCGGCAAATTCCCCCTTTGGGGACCTCCATCTGCAAATGACAGATTTCTTATTTCCAAACTTGACTCCACCACTCCTTGATAATAACAAACTGTCACCATATGCGAGTAAATGCTTGTCAAGTATTTTTTATCGAAATTTATGTGTTCTCTCCTCGATAAACTTACCTCAAAATATTAGTGTGATGACCCTAGCGGAAGAATATTTTCCAGAAATATTGCCTCTCCAGTAGTATGATTTACAGGAAGGAGACTTACGTCTGTTGATTTATAGATGGTAACAGCAGAATGTAGTATCCGGTGTAATCTGTGACGTATCTACAGGTAATGGGATTACGGACTACTTTGATGACAATATTCATACGCAAACTGAGGACTCTATTAGGAGTATTCTTATTTTACTAATATCATTATATTCTCAGTAAATATAATTTGTCGGTCTGAAGCGATAGGCGATATAGTATATTTGTTTGCCACAACAGAGACCCGCTAATGAGGGTGTATTGGCGATATTGACCCAGGTTGATTAACAATTGGATAGTGGAAGTCAATCTTACAATGCTTTGTCAGTGTGACAGGTCAGACACAATGTGACGAACTATTTCTATTTGGTTAGATTGTAACCAGAGTATTCAGCACTGTCCACTCCATAGGCTATACTTGGTACGTCGACCCTCTTCCCAACAGGTATTCGCACAGGAACCTTACTAAGCATTTGCCCAACACAACGGATAAAAACGGCCAGTGCTATTAGAAAATTCGCCTTTCAAATCTTATTATTTTAAAGTATTTTTTGTCTAAAAAACATAGCACATGTTCCTCACTGAACGAGCTCATGTTGCTCGTTCGAAGGGGTCATAAGCTATATTTTAAGGCAAAAAAATGAGTTTTTTTTTGTATTCTGGAAATTTTTTGCAAGCGTCGTCTGCTACAGGGGCCGCGGAACCGGGGAGGGGCGGGGGGGGGCGGGGCTTCAGCCCCACCACATTTTTTGCCGGGCCATGTTTTTTTTGTATGAATATATTTTAGCACAACAATGACTGGTGAAACAAGGGGCGGATCCAGAGCCTCCCCCATATTTTCGCCAGCTATGTTTCTCTCGTACTGGTTCAGTTTCGATGGATTTCGGATCATTTTTGCATTAAGTGGCAGCAAACGCTAAAATGTATACATTCTCTTAACAAATCGCTTAATTGAAATACATCGTAATCTTACAGACATACAAGTACCAAATCCACCCCAGACAAGATAATCCATAGACAGTATAATTGCTGTTAACGTCTGGTAAAGCATACAGGTGAGGTTTGAAAATCGTTCCGCGGCCCCTGTGCTATTAGGGTTTAGTAAAAAAAAGGGTGAAAGCTATTCTATTCTAAAAGTTTCATTTCGTCAAGAATTCCCTACCTTTTAACCTTTTGAACCCGAGCGGATGCATTTCCGGCCAGGAACATGATACGTCATAACGTCATTAAATAGGATGGCTGTTCAGTAAATGTGTGGGGTAGACCAATCAATATTTTCAACGTGCAGCCCGGAGGCTGCACGTTGAAAATATTGATTGGTCTACCCCAAATAATGAATATGGACTCTTCTAATTGCTGCCATTGAACTGGCATGGAAGATACCACTAGAGTTCAAAGGGTAATTGAAACTGGAGAGCATGGGTGAAAAGCAAAATAGGTCCGTGAACGCGCTGAAGAATAGAAAAAAACGAAGGTATGAGGAATATCTAGATTGCTAATATAGGGGTCACTTCCGTTCAAATTGAGGTCAAGCCCGTTGAGATTTTTAGAGGGGATGGGAGGGAGGGGGGTGGGGTGTGGCGAGGAGCGAGTGTGCTAAATTGTTGATAACGCCTGCTGAATATATAGCCTGGAAGTCACAGAAACTGCGAAACATTTTCTCTTAGAATGTCCAAAATGACAGTTCAATAGAGTAGGATTCACCAGGGACATAATGAAGTATGGGAAGAAAGGGGATGCATAGATGGGCAAGGGGACACTAGGGAAAGGGTCTAGCAGAGGAAGTAAAGGATACCATCTAACAATTCGTTTTTGAGTGGCGGCAGGAGAGGAAGGGAGATGATAGGAAGTAGAGAGTGGGGCGCATGGCGGGAAGTGAAGGCTGTTTCGTCGAAGTACCGCGACAACACATCGACTGCTATGAGTGTTATCGATATATGAGGGTACAACACATCGATTGCTATGAGTGTTATCGATATATGAGGGTACAACACATCGACTGCTATGAGTGTTATCGATATATGAGGGTACAACACATCGACTGCTATGAGTGTTATCGATATATGAGGGTACAACACATCGACTGCTATGAGTGTTATCGATATATGAGGGTACAACACATCGACTGCTATGAGTGTTATCGATATATGAGGGTACAACACATCGACTGCTATGAGTGTTATCGATATATGAGGGTACAACACATCGACTGCTATGGGTGTTATCGATATATGAGGGTACAGCACATCGACTGCTATGGGTGTTATCGATATATGAGGGTACAACACATCGACTGCTATGAGTGTTATCGATATATGAGGGTACAACACATCGACTGCTATGAGTGTTATCGATATATGAGGGTACAACACATCGACTGCTATGGGTGTTATCGATATATGAGGGTACAACACATCGACTGCTATGAGTGTTATCGATATATGAGGGTACAACACATCGACTGCTATGAGTGTTATCGATATATGAGGGTACAACACATCGACTGCTATGAGTGTTATCGATATATGAGGGTACAGCACATCGACTGCTATGAGTGTTATCGATATATGAGGGTACAACACATCGACTGCTATGAGTGTTATCGATATATGAGGGTACAACACATCGACTGCTATGAGTGTTATCGATATATGAGGGTACAACACATCGACTGCTATGAGTGTTATCGATATATGAGGGTACAACACATCGACTGCTATGAGTGTTATCGATATATGAGGGTACAACACATCGACTGCTATGAGTGTTATCGATATATGAGGGTACAAGATATTTTTAGAGACATTATAAATAGTGAGTGGCGATGTTTGTAAATACCGTTTCTGTCGACACGTTGGGCAAAGGCTTAACCACCTGCCAACTTCCGTTTGCAGAGTTACCAACTCTTTCACAACAAACTGATACATGTCTTCAAGAATGGGGGCACGTCGTCGGAGAATGAGATGCAGCAATTGTCGAAGGCACGGGGCGAA
This sequence comes from Pictodentalium vernedei, assembly GCA_031216915.1. Lineage (NCBI taxonomy): Eukaryota > Metazoa > Mollusca > Scaphopoda > Dentaliida > Dentaliidae > Pictodentalium > Pictodentalium vernedei. The sequence continues at coordinate 301,398,649 of CM062288.1, forward strand.
TCACACTAAACAAGTGAAAGGTCTTATGACCAATATCTTTCTCTCTCTTTCGATTGTGGGAAAAAATCACAGAAAAAACACCATGGAAAGAAAATAAAAAAAAAAAAAATTCGCCAATAAGTTGACATTTTCATTTTTTCAACTTCAACAAACACCTTACGAACCTTTATTACTTTCCAATGTGTGATTTACTGGGATTTCCGGGTTTGATAATAAACGATAACTTCATAAGTCAATTATGCAATCAACAATTGTACCATGTATCCGTGTGCGCCAACGAAGGCGCATCGAGGTGGGTGTAATGGGGACTTCATTGTGTTTTTTTTGTGGGTTTTTTTAACCCTTTACCTAAAATGAAAAACAGACGACACTTTCAAAAGCTCGACGAGCTCGTTCCAATAAAATGAGGGGTCATAACCTATGTTTTAGAGAGAAAAAATGAAAAAATAATGAAAATTAATTGGCGAGTTTTGAGAATAACGCTGGCCGTTTTGGCCGTTACTTTAGGTAAAGGCTTAAATAATAAAATTATCGTTAATAATGAAAAGTAATAAACCGAGTAATGGCTTGACTGGACTGGTTCCAGTCCAGTCAAGCGATTACTCTCTATATATTTTATCGATCTCGACGAGATCCAAGGAGGGTTTATACGCCACGCTTTAGAAGCAAACGTCGGAGCAATAATAAACAAGAGGCTATAGAGTGCATGTAATCGCTCATCTGGCAGACCAGAAGATGAAAATGTGATTTTGAATATGGTTCCTATGGTAACTATAAGCAGCAATTACGGTCATGTTTGCACCCAGATCAACATTACCCGAGCATCGTTGGCAGAGGACGTCCCAGTCATCAAGCATACGAAGCTTTAAAACATTTGGCCTTGTGGTTTCAGAGAAGGTTTTTCAAAATCCATCAATCAGAATAAAAGAATTCCCCTGGCTTCCATGTTTTTCATCCGACATGAACAAATTGAGGACCAGTTGTAGAAAATCTCCCATCGACCATTCCTGCCAAGTTTGGTTCACATCGACTGAGTTTACTGAGGTCCAGAGAAGAAGATGAAAATGTGATTTCCTACAGGGTTTCTATGATAACCATATCCGCAATTGCGGCCATCTTTGCAATCCGATCACCGTTAAATGAGGGTCGTTGATTGGGGGTGTCCCAGTCATCAATCATGTGAAGTTTCAAAACATTTGGCCTTGTAAATTCAGAGCACAAGATGTTTTGAAACTCCACTAATCAGAATCAAAGAATGCCTCTTGCGGCCTTGCTTTTCATCCGACGGGAACAAAATGAGGATCGTTCGTAGACTGAGGACCTCCCATAGACCATTCGTTGCAGGTTTGGTTCACATCAGCTCAGCAGTTCCAGAGAAGAAGATAAAAATGTGAAAAATATAATTTGTCTATCGATAAATGAAATACTTAACCTTGAAAGATGACACTACTTAAATAAGCTTGCTCTAAAAACATAGCACCCAAATGCCGAGGTTCAGTCCCAGCATTCCTAGATGCCCACTTCTTGATTTTCATCACCCACTGCTGGAAGTATTTAACAAGGAACCGGTCACAGATAGAGATAGGCGGCACTGGAATTTTGAGTTCGGTATCGGTTTCGGTATTTATAGGTGGATGTACCGGGATTTCGGTTAGATAATCAGTATGGGACCTGACAGAGATTTGCAGATAGTGCCAAAGTGGGATTCACACCATTAGATCACATCTGCAGCAATTTTGGGACTTATTCGGTTAATCGTGACCATGGCAGTTTTATGGTGGAGGAAGCCGGAGTACCCGGAGAGAACCACCGAGCAACGAGCTGCCAGCTCCCCAATATCGTAACTCCGCACTGCATCACAGGCAGGGTTAGATTGGTTGAGGACATGCGTGCCGTCGACGTGCAGTACGCCTTAGCACACGGTGTCATCGTGACCCCATGTGGACTATCGGGGTTAAGTGCCTTGGCCAAGGACACTCCAATAAATACATAAATCACTGATACACAACCAAATCCTGCCACCAGCACCCATCCGACACGATCTTGGATGTGTAGAGTGTTATTGAGCTCTAATAATGGACAAACAAATACGACCAGCACCGAGCCCCGTATTCTCTATACCCGAAACCATAAAGACTATTCAGATAATAAAAACCGTTTGTGACGCGTTAACTCTTAACCCCTTGAAACGAAAGGCCACTTTTCAGTCCAGGATCGTGATTCGAAGCGAATTCATCAAGTAAATATCTGCCTAGTGAATTAGTGCTGTAGACCAATGAATATTATCAATGTGCAGCCGTGAGGCTGCACGTTGAAAATATTGATTGATTATCCTCAAGTAACGCATATAGGCTCTACTAGTTGATGGCTCTGAACTGGCAAGTAATATACTACCAAGGTTCAAAGGATTAAGGTCTGGAGATTTTCATATATTTTTGCCACACTACCACAGTCTATGACCTGCGACTTGAAAATTATTTCTAGACAATTTGACGGCCTATATAGGCTGCCAAGACTTGTAAAGGAAGAGCTGCCAGGAGCACATGCAGTGTAACTTGCAAGTTCAGCGAAAGACTGGATGTTGGGCACTGTCTTTGTTGTGGTAAAAACTGATCAAGTGATTAAAATTGGAATTATCCCTCTAAAGGTTAAAAAACAACGACGTAGATTAGTCTTTCGAGTTGAACTTGTTGAGGTAATTGTTACGATAAGGCAGCCTGGTTGTCCATGGGCTGAATGTTTACAGGTTTTTCAGAAACTGTCAATATGGGTCGGGTAGTGTTCATACAATGGGTGTGGACAATTTATAAAAATAAGCACAAAAACACGTCACAAATTTTCAGGTTAAAGAGCGCCAGCTAATAATATTCTCTTCTTTCTTGTCTGTTTCTCAGAAACTGTAAATACTCAAGGAGTAGGAGGTTTTGCCGCTATACTTCAGGCGCAACCCCTTTGTCCACAGATTGGTGAAAACAACGTGACAACATGCACGTCCACATAGAAACACATGGCTGAGTTTCATTCTGACCAAACGTGATTGCGCAGATGTAACTCAAGAAGGCGAGAAATTAAGGAAACACGGAATACGATTTGTTTTGCTAGAAGTACTTGTAATTGCGATCGGGGACCAATCAATAATGCTAACAAAAGACAAACGCAAACGCAAACTACTGACGCAGCATTTATTCTATCAGTAAATTCGAATCGGTGTGAAAATGGCGAAAATGTAAGAACTACGAAGAAAGAGAATTTGGGCGCCCCAAAGTACATCTTCTGTTTTATATGCCATTTTTTGGTAAAATTGCATGTGCACGGGCGGGTTTTTATTTTATTTTTGTAATTATTTTTTTGCCATCAAAAGTTCAGGAGCTGGGTTTGTGTTATGTTTAAGGCCTCATAATCTACAGAATAGCATGGGAGGTGGTGTATTTTGTCCCTTGAGTGCAAGAAGGCTTGGCAATGCTTCAGCATTGCCAAGCCTTCTTGCACTCAAGGGGCATAGAGTATTCAATTATTATTTTTTTAGGTGTGTATTGGTTATAAAAAGAGAGCATGCGCAGCTAAAAAGACCACACGGGAGGGCCTGAGAAACAGATATTTAAATTGTTTAGGCCTTACGGAGACTTATTTTCGAGAGTAAAATATCTTTAAAGGAATCAGAAATGGGTTTTTATAAACAGCTTTTAAAGATTTTCATATGGAAATCCGATAAAATATTTCAAGAAGAAGCCATGCAAAACCTCTGTGTACAGCATATAATGTGTTCTATAAAGCAAAAATCAGAAATGCGTTGTTATGTACTTCATTTGAGGTGATATATAAATAACAGAAATTTGTTGACTTTGAAATTCCCACCTCTGATATTCCATAAATTCAAACTAAATATCAACAAATTATGCATCAAAATGAAGGTTGTGACAGAGTTGCGTGAGAGAAAATGCCAAAACTCTCGGCTTTTTTTTTCATTGTATGTTTATTTATATTTTCGGTCAAGGTCATCAGACCGAAAAAGCATCGATGTACACTGCCGTCTAAAATTATATAATGAGAAAAATCGCCTGAATACCAAATACAATTATTATATGGAGACCGCACATGGGCCATATTCTAAGTATAAAGTCTCGCACCCTTTCCGGGGTATATTCCGATTACATCATCAAGTTAGGCTCCTGCAAAAATTCGAAATTCGATGCAAAATTCAATATTCGATTCTATTCGAAATCGGAAATTCGAATATTTTCTAAAAATAATTCGGCCATAAGTTTGTGACAATTCTGAATAGAAACGTGACTGACTTGTAGTGGTAACATTGTTTGTAGCGATGTAGCTATATGTGCACAACTGTCTAACAGTTGTAGCTACATCGCCACAATCACTGTTACCGCTATAACTGTTCGTTTCAACTTTTTGACCAGTGACCGTTTGTGAATTTTTTATGTTTCGAACTTTGAGGTTATTCGGCTGTTCAACTCAATAAATGATTTGTTCCACATCATCACATTATTTTATATTGAGTATTCTTCTGTTCGATCACAGTTACTGGACGCATCGTCAAAAGCAACGGTGTTCTTAACTGGCTGAGTGCTAGAAGCCACTATCAGGGCTTTCAAAAAAGTGAGGAGACCAGAGCAAAAACCAATATTTTCCTTTAATAATATTTTGTTTATATAAATTTGTTCTATTACAAATTATTAGAGAGTGCCTACAGGCACTCTCCAATAATTTGTAATGAAACAAATTTTGAGTAACAAATTGAGACCACCAAAAATAATCTAGCCTTCAACCAGTTAAAGAATACCCCTGATTATTATATAAACAGAAGTAACGGAGGCTCGAATTTTCATGCGAATCGGCTCTATTCGGCGATGAATTATTGTTTCGTTTTAGAAATTCCGCATTTTATTTAAAGGCTACAAAGTCAACAATTCGAATAGTTTTTATCAATAGCTAGTATATTGTCTAATATCTCAGTTTTTAGCATTGGAAGTATATTTATATTTATTGAGGTATAAGGTCACGTACTTATGCACAATGGCTAATCGTGACCGTGACAGTTTTACGGATGGTGGAAGCCGGAGTACCCTGAAAGAACCACCGAGCATCGACGAGAAACTGTCAGCTCTTCAACATTCCAACTTTGTTCAAGCTCCGCTCAAGCAGGGTTACGGCGGTTGAAGACATGTGCAATATCGACGTGCAGTACACCTTAGTACACGACGTCTTCGTGCCCCAATGAAGGCAACCGGGATAAAGTGCCTTGCCCAAGGGCACAATGCGGGTCGTCCCGGATGGTGATCGAACTCGAGACCTCTAGTACAGAAGTCCGACAGTCTACCACTGAGCCACCGCGGTCCCGCAAAAGTGCACTCTACATAACTGTGTGTCTTTTAATAATCGGGGGTATTATTTTAGAAAAAACCTTTTCCTTTGTCGACGCATCCAATAACTGTGATTCGATTCGAACTTCGAATTCGAAATTCGATTCGTTTTCACCAGTTCGATTCGATATTCGATTGGATCAAAATCGGCAACTCGCAGGTCCTACATCAAGGCATACCTTCTATGAAAACATGCCTTGATGATATACCTGAAATAGTTTATCAGTCGGGACGTGAGCCATCACAGTCGAAACAATCAGGTTTACAGTCTCCCTCTCCACTCATCTTCAAGACGCCTAGAATTCGGTTCGAGAATCTATTCGACTTCAAATACTAGACCTTATTCGATTCGAGATTCAATTGGAATCGAAAATGTGTGATTCGCAGGATCCTAGTGCCATAAGCATTCATTTTCGTTGAGTCAGCGCAAGAAATAATAGAAACTGGGGCTGTCACGAGTAATCGATTAATCGATTGTTGATAGGTCACGGCGAAATCGATTAGTATTTTTTGTTGTCGAATAATCGGTAAATTGTATCCCGTTTTAGACATTTAATAACTAAAAGAAAATTTGATGATAAAAATATTGTTTCTATAGGTGAAGAGTTAAGAACATCGATGTTAAACCTCAAGAAGCTGTGGGAAACATTTGTCTTTAAGGTACATTCATCAAAGCTTTGATGTTCTGAACTTTTGAACCGTCAGTGTAATAATCAAGACCGGTTCGCAACTGCCGATCTGTCTTGATTATTACACTGACGGTTCAAAAGTTCAGAACATCAAAGCTTTGAATGTAACTAAAAGAGGATCGTCTTCGTTGTTTATTTGAGGTAAGTAGTATGTCATGTACCTTTGAGGGGTTAGTTGGGAGACCCCGATGGGGGACCCCGGAAGTGACGTCATGTCACGTGACCTAGTGGCGCCATGTTGTGTTGTCATGGTAACCCGCGTGAGCGTGAGCGGCCATGTTGTGACGTCACCTCCATAGTGATACGTGTTGTTAGTGCGCATGCGCAGCGCGTGTTGTTAGGGTGATACGAGCTTCCGTCGTCCATTTTGTATACTGGAAGCCGCCATCTTGGTTTCTATGGTAGCACGTGATTGCTATGTTACCTAAGGCCAACAATAGGACAGGGGTATGTTTTAGGGGTATGTTCGATTGAATTGGAGTAAATCTGAATACCACAAACAACCCGACAATCCCTCCAAATCACCAAAATCCACCCGAAATCAGATCATGAGGGATAATAAATGAGGATTCATTGAGGGCTTTTACATAGCCCTCATGGCCTCATACGACAAAAAGGGATTCCACGGGCGTTTTCCAAAATGGGATTCCATAGGATATACCTGTTAAATACTGAAATGAGGATAAGAGTCGTAGTAAATTATACCTCATTGAGGGATTTTTCAAGGTCCTCATAACCTCAAAATTCAATGAGGGTATGAGGGATAATAAATGAGGACTCATTGAGGGCTTTTACATAGCCCTCATGGCCTCATACGACAAAAAAGGGATTCCATAGCCACAGGTGTTTTGCAAAAAATGGGATTCCATGGGATATGGCCATTGATATAGGTTTTTATTATACAGAAGGGAGATAACTCTGCATACAGATTATGGGAAATCAAGCAATCTAATTGGTTAATTATAATTTATATAAATGATCTAGATAAATGAAACAACAAGAGTACTTAGAATAGGGGCAGAACTAACAAGAATAGACCAGAAATTGCTAAATATAGCAATAATAAGGTAAACTGTTCCAAATAATAGGCTCTTCTACGCTACTGGAGTATACTCTAGAACAAAGGAACATGGCCAGATAGACGTAAACTATTGCATATATAGAAGAAGCAGAGAATTCTGGGTAAATTTGTCCTATAGCACTACGTGCTATTCTTAATAGGGAAAAACGTCATGGGATAAGGATCCAAAAAGGCATTCTGGGAGAATTCTAAGCCAGAACATTACTCCTGTTCAATCGAATGCACCCCTTGTACCCCTAAGTACTATAGCACTACGTGCTAAGCCGATAAAATGGGGAAATAAAGTCAATTTCGGTGATTTCGGGTGGATTTTGGTGATTTGGAGGGATTGTCGGGTTGTTTGTGGTAATCAGATTTACTCCGATTCAATCGAACATACCCCTAAAACATACCCCTGTCCTATTGTTGGCCTTAGGTAACATAGCAATCACGTGCTACCATAGAAACCAAGATGGCGGCTTCCAGTATACAAAATGGACGACGGAAGCTCGTATCACCCTAACAACACGCGCTGCGCATGCGCACTAACAACACGTATCACTATGGAGGTGACGTCACAACATGGCCGCTCACGCGGGTTACCATGACAACACAACATGGCGCCACTAGGTCACGTGACATGACGTCACTTCCGGGGTCCCTCACCGGGGTCCCCCAACTAACCCCTCAAAGGTACATGACATACTACTGAGGTAGGTCAACTGACTTGAACTTCATTTTTATCGACTTCAAAGAGAAGAAGAGGGGGTCATCTAGGTACGATCAATCGATTATTTGCGACGATTAATCGATTCCTAAATTAAAAAATCGTGACAGCCCTAATAGAAACCTCATTTGACAGAGTCTTATCAATACCAATAGAAGACCTGATGACAGAAGACGCGTTCAAAGGGAAACGCTTGGTGGGATTTTGAGAATTTATTACACACGTTCTTTCTAATCACCATCTACAGCAACACTAAACCGTGCGGAAAATGAAAAGGTGTTCCGCACATATGTGCGGAACGGAAATCGTCGACGGCCTACTTTTAAATCGAAGCGACAATTCACTGGAATTTTTCTATAAATGGTGCAACTTAATTACAAGTTGAGCGATAGCTGAAAATCGTCCTCCGAGTTCCAATGTGTTCTAGTGCCAATAGCCACATAGAACACATTGGAACTCAGGGGACGAAATAGTAACACGGGTTTCCCTCGCAAATCTGGTTGACGATAAAATGTGTTCTTTTTGTTGATATTTGTGAAATGAATTGCCGAGTGTCCTTCTAATAATTGTTTTATAAACATGAAGGCGGGGTCACGGTAGCGTTGCGGTAACCGGTTCTGTGTTTATTACACGCCTTCACGTTATTTATTATTCATTTATTGGCGTTTAATGTCATATACTTATGCACAATGGCTTATCGTGACCGTGGCAGTTTTTCGGTTGGAGGAAGCCGGAGTATCCGGAGAGAACCACCGAGCAACGACGAGCAGTTGTCAACTCCCCAACATCGTAACTCCGCTCTTCAGCACAGGCAGGGTTAGATTCTTTGAAAACATGCGCACCATCGACGTGCAGTGCGCCTTAGTATACGGCGTCATCGTGCACCAATGTGGACAATCAGGGTTAAGTGCCTTGCCCAAGGACACAACGCGGGAGTCCGAATCGATCACTGAGGCGGCCACTCATCACTGAGGCGGTCACTCATGCTTAACTTCGGTGATCTGATGAGAACGGTTACCGCAACGCCACCGCGCCCCCTAATATGATTGATTTTAGTCAGTTATATTAAGGTAAAAATACAATTTTAGAAAATACAACTGAAAGAGATTTATAGTATTGGCTCCTGTATAGCTTTTCCGAACAACTGAAATATTCCATCCCACTGACTCTACAAACAGGCGATGGGCTATTTAAGGGCTGGGCTGGTTGCAGGTCAAAGCAGAGTGGGAATCATTATTAAATTGTCCATTGTATTGAGACAGCCTCGTAAAACATCTCATCTATATTGCTCTTTGTCAAGCTTTCGGCCTCTTGGCCCTTTCGGCTTCTTGGCCTTCTTCAAGGACCGTTATCAACGGTCCTTGAAGAAGGCCAAGAGGCCGAAAGCTTGACAACGAGCAATATTGATGAGAGTCGGAATCGTTTAAGAATTTGACCGGCAGATTTGACCTTATCAGTAAAGTGTCGACATTATTTCCATGGTAACAGACATTCCTCCGAATATATCCACAACCCCAACTGAACACTGTGTCATTAATGATGTTGAAAATGTTTCAGTTTTCATTATTCAGATGTAAACAGAGTTCTGATGCATGATGGGTATGATTTAACACTTTATCTGATATAACATGCAGACGACACGTTCAAAATCTTTAATTTTTATTTGCTACCTCAAAAAACAGACATACAATGATGCCGACGGAGAAATGGGCGAACCCATGCTGAATTTGTAGTGAGGTTCATAAAAAATAAGGTGCTATGTAAGTAAGGGAAAATGCTGAATTTGTAGTGAGGTTCATAAAAAAATAAGGTGCTATGTAAGTAAGGGAAATTACTGAATTTGTAGTGAGGTTCATAAAAAATAAGGTGCTATGTAAGTAAGGGAAATTGCTGAATTTGTAGTGAGGTTCATAAAAAATAAGGTGCTATGTAAGTAAGGGAAATTGCTGAATTTGTAGTGAGGTTCATAAAAAATAAGGTGCTATGTAAGTAATTGGAACTGCTGAATTTGTAGTGAGGTTCATAAAAAATGAAGGTACTAAATAAGTGAGGGAAATTTGTTCACTTTGAAATTCCAATCTTTCATATTCCATAAATTGAATTTAAATATCTGAAGCGCATTTAGCCATGAGTCATCCTCCTGAAATATTATTTTATTATCAGTTCTGGTACGAATACCGTAGCAGACTCCCAGGAACCATTGATGCCTGCTGTCAACTCTGTGAGTTGATTGCATATGTTTTTCGTTCGTTTTCTTTACATCACAACTTTCATTTTGATGTTCAATTTGTGTATATTTAATTGGAATTCATGAAATATTAGAGGTGGAAATTTCAAACTAACGAAATTTCCCTTACTCGTATAACACTTTAAGTCGTCTGCTAACCTGACGGCCAAAACCAGCCAGCGCTCTGCACAAAAATCGCCAATTAATTTTCATTTAATTTTTCATTTTTTGTTTCAAAAACATAGGTTTTGATCCCTCATTTAAACGAGCTCGACGGGGGTCATAACCTATGTTTTGGAGACAAAAAATGAAAACGATTAGTTATTCAAGAATTTTGTGTGCAAGTGTCGTCTGCTTTTCAGGTTAGGTAAAGGTTTAAATTATTACAAAACCTCGTAATCTCTTGCTACTTCATTGTGTCGTCTGCTCGTCGAACGTCAAATTATTCTTCTCGCAAAATTTATACATTCTGTGATTGAAGGATTAAACGTTAAAGAAAATTTCCCACGTTTTATTCCCACTCTAAAACTAAATTCTATTTCTGGACACACTCTCCTATTTCTTCTGTTTGTCATTCGTCCTACATTTGGTTCAAAATAAATAACCGAGATTTAATGTCTGCTGGCAAGGACTTGAAAACGGTTGTTTTCAATTTGTCATTCGCCACTTTGGGGGGAAGCATCGTTCTGTTCTCTAGAAGAAAGTGTGCAGTTAGGGAATTAGTGACGCCACTTCTGAACGATTGGCTAATTATTGCATCGCTCGCGATTGTTCCAGTTACATCGAGAGACACATTCTCCACACGACTCTGCCATTCTCCATTAAACTTGGTCACACAATGAAAGAGGTCAAAAGAATGTCCAAGAATGAGTCTGCATTAAGCAATCCATCTCCATAGGATACTCTGTCAATCCTTCAGTCCCTCAGGTCAGAAGTGACAAAAATAATCCAAGCATCATGCCTTTTCTTCAGTTGATCATAATGTAAAATGTAGAGCTCCCCTATGAAGCCTATGTGAATTAATCATAGTTACACACCTCAAGAGGGTACTGAGTACAAAATTTTTAATTCTTCAGCAACATGGCCAACTCCGGCTCCCATAGGGAGCCAAAATATTAACCCAGGCTCTCGATTTGAATAAAGTTGAATTTGACTTCCCTAGCGATGTTGTGTCCCACATATGAAAGCATTCTGACTGTTGGATCTGAAGAAGAGAAATTTTAAAGAAATTTCTTCGCATTGCACCATGTTAAACTTTGGGCTACCACAGCGAGCCTAAATATTAACCTAAGGATCCGATTTTAACAAACTTGAATCTGACCCCCCCCCCCCCCCCCCCCCCCTCTCCAGAGATGTTGTATATCAAATATGAAAAGCATTCTGATTAGTGGATCTGAAGAAGATTTTTGGAGAAATTCCCTCATATTGTATTAAGTTAAATTTCAGGTTCCCATACAGAACCCAAATATTAACCCAGGCACTCGAATTGAACAAACTTGAATCTGATCTGACCACCCCCCCCCCCCGTCCCGCCCTAGAGATTTTGTATACCAAATATGAAAGCATACCGACTGGTGGATCTTAATAAGATTTTTAAAGAAATTTCCTCATATCGCACTCAGTAAAAATTTGGACTACCAAAGCGAGCCCAAATATATCCCTAGGGATCTGATTTGAACAAATTTGAATCTGACCCCCTATAGATGTTTCATACTAAATATAAAAGGATTCTGACTGGTGGATCTGAAGAAAATTTTTAAAAATTATCCCCTATATTGAACAAAAGTTAAAATTTGGGCTTCTGTAGGAAGCCCAAATATTAAGCTAGGGACTCATAACAATGATGTATTCGGACTGGTATACATCGGACTGGTGGTTCTGAAGAAAAAAATTCTTAAAGAATATTCCCCATATTACCCTAAGTTAAAAATTTGGGCTCCTGTATTGAGCCCAAATAGGAACCAATGGGTTTAATTTTAACAAATTTGTATCTACCCCCCCCCCCCCCACCCCCACCCTCCCACCCCCACCCCCGCTTTTGGACTACCAAAGCGAGCAAAAATTTGGACTACCAAAGCGAGCCCAAATATATCCCTAGGGATCTGATTTGAACAAATTTGAATCTGTCCCCCTAGAGATGTTTCATACTAAATATAAAAGGATTCTGACTGGTGGATCTGAAGAAAATTTTTAAAAATTATCCCCTATATTGAACAAAAGTTAAAATTTGGGCTTCTGTAGGAAGCCCAAATATTAAGCTAGGGACTCATAACAATGATGTATTCGGACTGGTATACATCGGACTGGTGGTTCTGAAGAAAAAAATTCTTAAAGAATATTCCCCATATTACCCTAAGTTAAAAATTTGGGCTCCTGTATTGAGCCCAAATAGGAACCAATGGGTTTAATTTTAACAAATTTGTATCTACCCCCCCCCCCCCACCCCCACCATCCCACCCCCACCCCGCTCCCTTTTGAATGCTGTATACCGAATATCAAAAGATTCTGATGATTGGTTCTGGAAAAAAATTTTTCAAACATTTTTGCAAATATGCTGACTCAGCAATTTTTCGATGACCATTACAGAACATCCTAACATAACCGATGGCAATTTTTTTTACCATTCAAGTCCTAAGGATGCTTCATACCAAATAACAGCTCTCTGTTCCGTGTGGTTTGGGAAATTTGGGTCTTTGAAAATATTTCTATTTTTAGCTCCCAGGGTTCCCATGGGGATGCAGGATTTTTTTTTTGCATGAGTCAAGTACTTATGACCCAAATAATACCATATACCAAATTTGGTTCTAGCTGGACCATAGGTTCAGAAAAAATAGAAATTTTGGGCGGGGGCCAAAAATCTTACCCCTCCCATTACAAAGCTAAATATTGCTTCACGAACTCCGTTTGAACAAAATTGATTCTACACCTCAAACGGAAGCGCCATAACAAATATCAAGTCATTGTACACACTGGTTCATGAGAAGAAGAGTTTAAAAATATTTTGGAGCTTTTTCCCCCACTCCCTCCCTATGTGGCTGGGCATGTTGAGTTGAACAAAAATGCAATGCCCCTTTGGGACCATCACTCACACAAACTTTCACTTGAATTGGTCCAGTGGTTTTGGAGGAGAACACCAAACATGGTGTTGACGGACGGCGGACTACGGGCGGAGAGCGATGAGATTAGCTCAGCTTGACTTTGTCAAGATGAGCTGAAAACGCATGGAATTTTCTCAGCATGGTGATATGCCGAGTCTCATTAAACGAGTGGGCAACTACTGCCAAAGCAATACTGACAATAAATTGAGGTTATCTGGTGAGTCCCTTTTTAAGGGAAGTTATAAATTGCATTGTGGTTGTCCATTGAAGGTGCTATACAAGAGAAATTTGTTTACTTTGATATTCCCACCTCTGATATTCCACGAATTAAATATACCCAAATTATACATCAAAATGAAGGCTGTGATGTATAGAAAACGAAAAGTACATGCAATCAACTCACAGAGTTGACAGCAGGCACCAATGGATCCGCGAGTGACCGGGCCTTTTGATCGCCGCCCCTAATCTCTGGAACCTTTGACCGAGTCACCTGAGACTACCACAGGAAACTGAGTCATTCAAAGCTGGTTTGAAAAGGCGTCTCTACAAACAAGCTTTCTGCACCAATATGTAGATAAGAAATCATTTCCCTTTTTTTGTATCTAAAGCCAAAGAGCACATTTTGTGGATTTTAAGCTGAAAATTATTATTATTATTATTATTATAAAACAATATTTCACGAGAACAACTCGTGGCCAAGTGTGCTTCAGATATTCAAGAACTTAGATAGACATTCACAACACTTTACGATGCATCGACTGGACTTCATTTGGGGAAACGACAACGCCGTCTGCATTTTTATTGAAGATGGGTTCCATGGTCGACAGACATTGAACGCGATACCACGATTTTTTATCGAAAAAACATTTGCGCAATTCTAAGAAATTCAAACAGGTGTCAGGACACCTTGCAAATAATATGGCAACTGAAAAGTTTCTATATAATAATAGTGTGTGGTGTGAAGGGTCTCATTTGATTTTAGACGGCATTTTTTAACGATGCTTTTTCGGCTCGGATGACTTTGAGCGAAAAGTAAATAAGCCGAAAACAGAACAAAGCTGAGAGTTTTGGAATGTACACCTCACACAGCTATGTCGCTGCGTTTTGAAGAATTTTGATGCCCTAGCTTTGTTCTAGGATATCTGAAGCACTCGTGGCCACGAGCTGTTCTCGTGAAATATTATTTTGTTATCAGTTCTGGTAAAAATACGATAGCAGACGTCCAGGAACCATTGACGTCCGATGTCAACTCTGTGAGTTGATTGCATATATGTCGGGCGTTCTATACACCACAATCTTCATTTTGCTGTATAGTGTGTGTATATTTAATTTGAATTTATGGAACATCAGAAGAAGTGGGAATTTCAATGTATTGAAAGTTCAGAAATTTCTCTTACTTACATAACACCTCGACACTTAATTCGCTTGTTGGTTCTTGACTCTTTTGGCGCGACAGGCGACTAAAGTCGACAGACGGCTTACCGCGGAAAGGTACTGCAGTAGTCATTTTAGCCACCTGTGTGTGTCCATTTCAAGTGCTTTTAACCCTTTATCCAACGCAGACGATATCAACATTTATTATTTTAAATATCATTTTTTCAAAAAATTAAAAAAAAAAACATATCATGTGACCCCACTTTGAAGAAAAAATAACAAGCAAAAGCAACGAGGGGTCACATGATATGGTTTGGTTGAAAATTTTTGAAAAATATTTTTTCAACTGCTGAAGTTGCATATTACGCATGGGGGGGGGGGGGGGATTCGCTGGGTAAAGGATTGAACAAACATACGTATGCCTATATTTCATGCACCATTTATGTCCTATCCATGAACAACGATATTGTCCCTTGAAAGTATAAAGGTGCCATTTAAACATATACAGAAAATCATTTGAAAAACTATCAATGAGATCATTAGAACATCTTTTAAATAATAACGATTTAGTTTAACAACCTTTACTTTTTGTAAAATTCCTGATGAATATTAGGCACTAAGAATTCTGTTTCTCAGATTAGTCCGCGCCAAAAGAGTTAAAGGTGATGGTTACATGATCAAAAATGGCTGAAAATTTGATTTCTTTTCAGAGATAAATTGGCAATTTTTAAGGAACTGCATACTTTCGATTTAAGAATGGGTCGTGTTATCTATAATTGTGATAGCATGATACTGAGCAAAAAATATTGATAATGAGAAAGTAAAACTCACCAGAAATGGCGTTTTTGATTACGATATTTCTGAATGACCATGTGCATGAGTGTCAAGCTGTCCAATTAACCCTTTACCTAAAACGAAAAGCAGACGATACTTGCAAACAAAACTCTTGAAATAACTATTTTGTCAGCTGTTGCGTCAAAACATAGCTTATAACCCCTTGTTCCAATGAGGGGGGTCAAACACGATGTTCTTGAGACAAAAAATGAAGAAAAAAAAATAATAAAAACTGAAAGGTAATTTTTCTGAATAGCGCTGGCCGAAATATAATTGCTAGCAATTATCTATCCAAAATACTGTAATTGCATTCTGGAACCAATACTAAAAAAACATTTACAATTGAATTTTTCAGAACTGTTTTTCTCTACCTGTCAATTTAAATAACTGAAATAAACCATGAGCGTTTCAAAAGACACAGCAATTTACCTGAGGTAAGTGCATATGATTCATTTCATTTCCATAAACAGAAAATACAATTCATGAAAATATAACTGTAACAGTATTATTGTATTAACTTCCGGTGGGGTTAAAGGATAAGCAACTGGTCTTTCACTCCAGTCTGTCATCTCATGACTAATAAGAACAGAAAATTCTACAGATGAAACATCACGTGCTATAGTAATGTTCTTATTCATATCAAAATATGTGAGAACTTCCGCCGACATGAGAGCTTTCTTTGGTCTTTGCTAACTAAATCACTTTGATTTGAGAATCACCACATTAACTTTTTGTTCTTTTTGTAGTAACAAATGCAATGAATCGAAAATATTTGCGAAATCTGAAATGGACATTCTGTAATACCCTAAAATTCTCAAGAAAGCTTTCAACTGGGTTATGTTCTCAAGAGCAGGACCTTTTCCCCCAGCACTGATGCAATGGCCAACATAATCAACGTTGATTGCCATGTACTGACATTTATCTTTTTAACCCTTTACCCAACGTAACTGCCAAAACCGGCCAGCGCTATTCTAAAAAATGGTCAATTAATTTTCATTATTTTCTCATTTTTTGTCTCAAAAACATAGGTTATGACCCCTCATTGGAACGAGCTCCTTGAGCTCGTTCCAATGAGGGGTCATAACCTATGTTTTTGAGACAAAAAATGAAAAAAATTAGTTGTTCAAGAATTTTTTTCCCAAGTGTCGTCTGCTTTTCATGTTCGGTAAAGGGTTAAGCCTTGACGCGTAGCCAACAAGTGGGTGCAAAGGTAATGACCGGATGCCAGGGACGTGCCTAGAGGTTTCAGATTGGGGGTGGGGTGGGGGGGGGGGGGGGTATGGTAGTGAATTTGTTGATGCCGCGTGTGTAGAAGTCCATATCCTGGTCCTGTAGCCAAGCCTCCACAGCAGCAGTAAGTTCCTCATCATCTTGACATCTTTGACCAAGTAAGTGTTTTGGAAAGAGATGGCAGTCACTTTGATCTCGTAAATGTTTCTTCAAATTTGGAAAGAGATGGTAGTCACGTGGTCAAAGATTTCAAGATGACGACGAACTTACTGATGCTGTGGAGGCTTGGCTACAGGACCAAGATATAGACTTCTACAGACGCAGCATCAACGACTGGCAGACCATGTGGAACAAGTGAATTGAATTACAAGGGGACTATGTTGAAAAATAAATATGTTCTGTACCGATATTCCTGCTTTGTTTATGTTAGGCTCAAAACTTTTTTGACTTCCCCTCGTAAGTGGCAAGTTGAACTCTATCCATTATAATTTATCTGTTCATCCACCTGCCCATGGGCCTTAATCTCCAGTATATGTTGACAGCTTTTATTTGTTTTCTTTCAGACAGGTTGGGATCTTGTCAGTTTCTTGAAATGTTCATCCATCAACGAAGATGGCGCACCTGTGGCCAATTCCATCGTGACTGGGCTTTCATTGATGCACAAATCAACAAATATCGGATCGGGTTTTGACTCACTTAAATTAAATAACCAATTTCTTTCCTCTATATATCTGTCACGTTGACTTGACTTTCCTACATCAGTTTTCACATGACTCTTGAGATTTGATACTTGTGTACAACATACCTTGCGCATTTGCCCACGAAAACGGCACCGATAACGCCTCTTGCCTCTAACCCTTTACCTAACACGAAAAGGTGACGACACTTTCAAACAAAATTTGTAGTGCCAAGCGTGGCTTTGTGATGCTCACAACACTCCCCCGAGTCGATGTGGGAAATGGGTTTGGGAGGAAGGGTGGTTATTAGGAGGGAAGAGCATATTAATTCAGAAAACCTTTGAAGAATAGATTTCTAAACAGGGAAAAACCTTTTTCATAAACACAAAATATGTCATTATTTTATTTCTATCAGTTCTATGAAAATGTAGTTGTGTTGATAAAATGACAGACAGAACTCTAAATTTCCTTCAAAATTAAAATTCGGAAATGTTTGGCCCTAACCCCTCTGGAACTACGTCACTGGACGCCAAGCAAATCAACGACTTGATTAACTCTTTACCTAACATGAAAAGCAGACGACACTTGCAAAAGAATTCTTGAATAACTATTTTTTTTCATTTTTGTCTCAAAAACATAGGTTATGACCCCTCATTGGAACGAGCTCGACGAGCTCGTTCCAATGAGGGGTCATAACCTATGTTTTTGAGACAAAAATGAAAATTAATTGGCGATTTTTGTGAATAGCGCTGGCCAGTTTGGCCGTTACGTTGGTTAAAGGGTTAAAAACACACGAATCAGAATCATAAGATGCAGATAAAACATCTTTCGCAAGTGACTTTCTTTGAGTCTTTCTTCTAAAAGAGTCTTTGGCACTCTATGTTAAGGCTTACTTTCTTTACCTTGTCTTACTGCAAGAGCATTTGATTATCTGACTTGAAACCTCGGACTGTTTTTCTGCGGCTTCGAGTACAAAAGAGAATCCAAGAACCTTTTTGAATTTCACACCACTTTCGGGCAAAAGCCTATTTTGAATTCTATTATTTCGGATACACGTTACTAACTGATCAAGTAGCTTAACCCTTTATCTAACGTGAAAGGCAGACGACACTTGCAAATAAAATTCTTGAATAACTAATTTTTTCATTTGTTTACATCATAAAATATGACACGCCGTTGGAACGCGCCCAACCAGTTCGTTCCAATGATGGTTCTTAAGCTATGTTTTTGAGACGAAAAATGAAAAAATAAAGAAACTTGAATGGTAATTTTTGTGAATAGCGCTGCCGATTTCTGTCGTTACGTTGGGTAAAGGGGTATCCTCCAAATAATCGCAATATTCACACCCTTTCGCAACATTCAGCAAAGCTGCAAAAAGTCCAATACAGTCTCTTAAATTCCAAATCGTTGAACTTATGAGGAGCCAATATGTCTTCAATCAACTAATAGCAGCATTTACCAGAAACACAGGTACAACATTTCTTGGCCTCACTCCGTAACACCACTGATCGCTATACAACATAATTGTTTCAACTGCCCCCAACCACAATGTCCACATTGAGACAAGTCATCATTAGAGAAAGATTAAGTTATGTCTATAATGGTAACACAAACTTAATCTTTCTGACTGGATATAACAACAAATTCAATATTCACTTTGCTTTTGGAAACAATGTTATATGTTGAAATTTGGTGGCTACGCATCGAGGCTTAAAAAAGATAAATGTCAGTACATGGCAAACAACGTTGTGTTTGTATGTAGTGGTGGTCCATGTGGGGACCAACAATATCAGGGAGAGAAGGTGGAGTCGTATAGAGATTTAGTCAGCAAACTGCTAAGTAGGAATGCAAGAGTAGTTGTATCCGGGGTCCTTCTTGTGCTTGGAGGTGGAGGTCGAACGGAACTCAAGGATTTTGGCGCTGAATGAGGAGTTGGAGGACTACTGTGTTGACCTGGGGATACCCTTTATCGACCATTGGGGCATGTTTTGGGGCAACGCGAACATGTACGGGCGTGACGGCCTGCACCTTAGCAGGATGGGGACACGGGTATTGGGGAATAAAATTCTACGGGTTATGGAGCCTTTTCTGGAGAGGAGCGGGGTGGGAGACCAGAGGCAAGTATAACAACAGTGGACACAGGTGGGGTGAACAAGGGACAGGGAGACAGAATAAGTTTACCAAGGCTAGCGCCAGAAAACAATGAAACCAGTAGGCAGAAGCCAATGAATCTCGGTACCCTGAAAGTGGGTTATAGCAACATCCAGTGTCTCCACCGAAAAGTAAGTGAAATTGCGACATTGTTCGCGGTAGAGGACTTTGATGTCATGGGCCTAAGCGAGACGTGAGTAAGACACGAGGAACGGGTAGACCAAGTAAGGGGGTGCGTGTGGATAGGTGTAGGGCGAACGGAAGGCCAGAAAAAGGGGGGAGGGGTAGGCATGCACATTAAAGAGGATTTAAAAACTGATCACATACCTGGAAGATGTCAGCACCTTGGTTGAGGTATCGAAAGTCATTGGATGGGTAAAGATCAATCTAAGAAACAAAATTATTGCCCTTGAGATTGTGTACTGTGCGGCGGAGGGAAGCAAACCCGAGTGGAATGACTCGATATACTCAACATTAAGGTCCAATATCACAGAACTAGAAAACTGGGGGCTTGGTATAATTCTGATGGGTGGCTTTAATGGACACATAGGTGATAAGGAAGAAGGCGTAGAAAGTCAAGAGGAATGGAAGGAAGCTGTTGAACTTCACAAATGAGCTTGGTCTGAAGATTCTGAACAGGGACGCGAGGTGCAAGGGGAAATGGACCTGGGAGAGGAACGACAGAAAATCAATAGTCGACTATATTCTCACAGATATTAATTTATGGAGGGTGGTGATAGGGGTAGAAGTGGATGATGAGGGTAAAATGGAGGTGGATAGTGACCACAACTTGATTACAGTAACGATCAGGGCCAAAAACCTAGTAAAAAGCAAAGGAAGCTTCAAGAATATTTGGAAACTCAATAAGGATGTCGACTGGGCGAAGTTTGAAGAAACATTGAAACCAAAGCTTGCAACCGTACACAAGGGGGGGGGGGGGTGGGGGGCAGTGTCCAGAAGACGACCGATGCCATAGTTGCGAGCCTAGTGGAGGCAGGGAAGGAAAGTGTAGGAACGATTAGGGTGCCAACACGGGAACATGGGTGCAGAGTGAACGAAGAACTGAAAAGGGCCATAAAGGGTAGAAAAGCTAAATGTGCTGCATACAGGAGAAGTAGAAAACTTAAGGGGGTGGAAAGCAACGAGGCCACGGTAGAAAAGGAAGAATACCAACAAGCACGAAATAAAGTAAATAAGATTAAAGACGATAATCGGAAAGTGCGAAATAGCAGTCTTATTAGGACGATAAGAACGACAGGGGGTCGAGTTCGAACGTATTTTGGAAATTGGTGAATAAACGTAACAAAGGAAGTAACCCACAGAGTATTAAAGTAGATGGCAGCGTTACAGACGATCAAGATCAAATCGCATCAGAACTAGTCAAGCACTGGGAAAAGGTAAACGATAAGAGATGGGGCACGGGGAACCCACCGGAGTGTCCGAACCAGGTCTAGGAAAATCTATCGAACTTCGTGTGCAGCGAAATTAAAACGGAGGAGGTGCGAAAGGTGATCTCAAAATTAAGGAATGGAAAAGCGGGAGGGGTGGACGAAATTCCTAACGAGTTTATCAAACAAGAGGCCCCACGTGGCCTTAGTCGCTCACCTGACAAAGTGACTCTAAGAAGTATTTTAGGTCACCTTCACCATGTCATGCCTCATCAACATTAACTGGTTGAGTGATAGATTTTGTTTGAAGTTCAACATTTGTTACCTAAAATTAGTTTTATTTAAAATCATTGGTGTGTGGCCAATCTCCAATGATTTTTAATAAAGCAAATTTATCTCTGCAGACAAACTGGTTTAGCATGAAGCACAAACAAGGAATGTGAAGAGATAGCCTTGGACATCTCTCCCCAACTGTGGATATCTTCCATGTGCTACATGTATATATTTGCATGCAAGAAAACAAAAATTTTCACAAATTTTATTTTTTTTTATCATCATTGGAACAAGCTCAAACAGCTTATTCCAATAGGGGTATGGGAAGATCAGGTATATTTTTGAGACAGAAATGTGAATATATAAATAATGGTGTTTTTTTGTGAATGATGCTGGAGAATTTTGCGTAAAGATATGGTAAATGGTTTGTTCTAGATACAGAATGATGCAAAAGTATTTAAATTTGATTAGGCAAGTTGTTCCTATAATGCATTTAAAAATTGAAGTAACTGTTTTTTTGCTGACGAACTTTTAGATGTGTGTGTCTGTGTTTGTGTGTGTGTGTGTGTGTTTGTGTGTGTGTGTTTGTGGGGGGGGGGGGGGGGGGGGGTAAGAGTGTTCTTGCAAACAAAATTCCTGAATAAATGGAAAATTTTATTTTTTGTGTGAAAGACATAGTGCGTGAATGTTGATTGGAACAAGCTTAGAGAGCTCATTTTAATGTGAAGTCATAAAGCTGTGTTTTACGTACGAAATTCTGGAATAACTAAAAAAATTGCTTTTTTGACTCAAAAAGCATGGTGTGCGACCTCTCATTGGAATGAGCTCAAAAAGCTCATTCCAATGGGGTATTTACAAGCGATAAGTACATGTATGTTTAAGAGACAAAAATTAAAATTTGAATAGCGATTTTTGCGAAGAATGCTGACAAGTTTTGGCAGTTATGCTGGTAAAAAGGTAAGATATGCAAAGTGGTTGTTTTTTAGAGGCGACATTTAATTAAGGGGAATTAACCCTTGATTACTGAGGTAACTTCTAAAAGTACTGAAATTTCATGAAGCAATGTGAATAACAGACAACAGTTGCCTAAAAATTTCATGAATAACTAAAATTTTTATTCCTTTGTCTCGAAAACATGGCATATGACCTTTGTTGGAATGAGCGTGTGTTCCAATGAGGGGTCATAAAATTTGAACGAAGATTTGTGTGAATAATGCATTAGTACTGCTAGATTTGGGTAAACGGTTCACCCTGGATACCACCCCTTCTATAGTAGATCTTTTCTGCAAATTTTGTCTAAGATTCTATCAACTTTACAAATAAATACGTTCATGAATCACAATCAGATCCACCCTACAATGTTGCATACCAAATATCAAAAGATTCTGCCTGCTGGATCTGGAGAAGAAGATTTTTTAAGAAATATGCCTGAAACGCACTAAGTTAAAATTTGGGCTCCTATACGGAGCCCAAATATAAACCCAGGGGGCAGATTTGAACAAACTTGAATCAGATCCACCCCACAATGTTGCTTACCAAATATGAAAAGATTCTGAAGCTGGATCTGGAGAAGAAGATTTTTTAAGAAATTTGCCTGAAATGCACTAAGTTCGAATTCAAGCTTCTATAGTGAGCCCAAATATGAAACTAGGAAGCCGATTTGAACAAACTTGAATCAGATCCACCCCACAATGTTGCATACCAAATATCAAAAGATTCTGCCTGCTGGATCTGGAGAAGAAGATTTTTTAATAAATTTGCCCGAAATGCACTAAGTGCGAATTCGGGCTTCTATATTAAGCCCAAATATGAATCCAGGGGGCCGATTTGAACAAACTTGAATCAGATCCACCCCGCAATGTTGCATACCAAATATCAAAAGATTCTGCCTGCTGCATCTGGAGAAGAAGATTTTTGAAGAAATTTGCCTGAAATGCACTAAGTGCGAATTCGGGCTTCTATATTAAGCCCAAATATGAATCCAGGGGGCCGATTTGAACAAACTTGAATCAGATCCACCCCGCAATGTTGCATACCAAATATCAAAAGATTCTGCCTGCTGGATCTGGAGAAGAAGATTTTTGAAGAAATTTGCCCGAAATGCACCAAGTTTGAATTCGAGCTTCTATAGTGAGCCCAAATATGAATCCAGGTGGCTGATTTGAACAAACTTGAATCAGATCCACCCCGCAATGTTGCATACCAAATATCAAAAGATTCTGCCTGCTGGATCTGGAGAAGATGATTTTTTAAGAAATTTGCCTGAAATGCACTAAGTTCGAATTCGAGCTTCTATAGTGAGCCCAAATATGAATCTAGGAAGCCGATTTGAACAAACTTGAATCAGATCCACCCCACAATGTTGCATACCAAATATCAAAAGATTCTGCCTGCTGGATCTGGAGAAGAAGATTTTTTAATAAATTTGCTTGAAATGCACTAAGTTCAAATTTGGGCTCCTATACTGAGCCCAAATATAAACCCAGGGGGCCGATTTGAACAAACTTGAATCAGATCCACCCCACAATGTTGCTTACCAAATATGAAAAGATTCTGCCTGCTGGATCTGGAGAAGAAGATTTTTAAAGAAATTTGCATGAAATGCACTAAGTTCAAATTCGAGCTTCTATAGTGAGCCCAAATATGAATCTAGGAAGCCGATTTGAACAAACTTGAATCAGATCCACCCCACAATGTTGCATACCAAATATCAAAAGATTCTGCCTTCTGGATCTGGAGAAGAAGATTTTTTAAGAAATTTGCCTAAATGCACTAAGTTCGAAATCGGGCTCCTATACTGAGCCCAAATATGAACCCAGGGGGCCGATTTGAACAAACTTGAATCAGATCCACCCTACAATGTTGCATACCAAATATCAAAAGATTCTGCCTGCTGGATCTGGAGAAGAAGATTTTTTAAGAAATTTGCCTGAAATGCACTAAGTTCGAATTCGGGCTTCTATAGTAAGCCCAAATATGTATCCAGGGGGCCGATTTGAACAAACTTGAATCAGATCTACCCCGCAACATTGCATACCAAATATCAAAAGATTCTGCCTGCTGGATCTGGAGAAGAAGATTTTTGAAGAAATTTGCCTGAAATGCACTAAATTCGAATTCGAGCTCCTATAGTGAGCCCAAATATGAATCTAGGGAGCCGATTTGAACAAACTTGAATCAGATCCACCCTACAATGTTGCATACCAAATATCAAAAGATTCTGCCTGCTGGATCTGGAGAAGAAGATTTTCAAAGAAATTTGCCTGAAATGCACTAAGTTCGAAATCGGGCTCCTATACTGAGCCCAAATATGAACCCAGGGGGCCGATTTGAACAAACTTGAATCAGATCCACCCTACAATGTTGCATACCAAATATCAAAAGATTCTGCCTGCTGGATCTGGAGAAGAAGATTTTTTAATGTTTTTCCCATTGCCTCAGTATTAAAAAGTGCTGACTCAGCACTTTTTCAAAGTCCCGAAACTGTACCCTATGATAAAACCGATGGCAATTTTTTTTTACCAATCCTTTCTGTTGGTCCTAAGGAAGCTGCACACCAAATAAAAATTCTCAGTGCCGTGCAGTTTTGGAGATATGGGCGTTTTAAATTTTTTCTATTTTTAGCTCCTGTGGTTCCCACGGGGCTGCGGGAAAATTTTTTTTTACATAAATCAAGTACTCATGACCCAATAAGCCCTCACATAAAATTTGATTCAAATCAGCCTCTCGGTTTGGAAAATAGAAAATTTGGGCGGGGCAAAAAATCTTGCCCCTCTCATAACAACGTCAAGTATAGCCCCACAAACTTCTCTTGAACAAATCTTAGTCTACACCTCAAAAGGAAGCTGCACACCAAATATCAAGTCTCTGCTACTGCTGGTTCATGAGAAGAAGATTTACAAAGATTTTGGTGCCCCTTGGGGGTGTGGCACCACCCAGGAGGAGGGGCAACTTCATTTGAACAAATCTGAATTGGCATTAGGTAATAAACATTTAGCCAACATTTGAATAAAATTGGGCTAGTGGTTTAGGAGGAGAAGTCGATAATGTAAAGTTAACGCCGGACGGACGACGACGGACGACGGACGACGGACGCCGGACGACGGACGACGGACAGAAAGTGATTAGTTAAGCTCCCCTTGAGCTTCGCTCAGGTGAGCTAAAAAGGGGAGAGGAACTCTTGGAAAGCCTAACTGTCCTATTCAATTTAGCCATAGAAAAACAAGGGGTCCCAAATGAGTGGAAAGAAAGCAAAGTGACAATTATTCACAAAAAGGGGAAAAAGACGTTTTGGATAATTATCGAGGGATCTCTGTCAGTAGCAACATTGGAAAGGTTTTCTGTAAAGTCCTGTATGGGAGATTAGAGGTGATTGAGGAGAAGGGTTTTTGGGAGAGATCCAGAATGGCTTCAGGAAGAGAAGAAAGTCACTGACCACCTTTTCACACTATCCCAAATGATAGAATCCGCAAAAGCAGAAAAAAAGATGTTTATGGCCTTTTTGATGTTAAAAAGGCATACGATAGAGTATGGAGGGAGGGTATGTGGCGCAAGCTTAAGGCTCTGGACTTGGGGGGGGGGGGGGGGGGGGGAGTTTGTTGGAATTATGAAAGCATTATATAAAGATGTACAGAGTGAACTTAATCTGAATAACATAACAACAAAACGCGTGCCCATGGAGATAGGCCTACGACAGGGGTGTATCCTTTCGCCAATTCTTTTTGCATTGTACATCAAAGGTTTAGGAGATGAACTCCTGCATAGCGGCGAGGGGATTGCAGTTGGTGACTTGAAGATCCCTGCGCTATTTTTTGCAGACGATATGGTGCTAGTGTCAGAAAGCGAAAAGGGGCTGGCGAAAATGCTGGAAATTGTTGGGAAATATGGTAGCAAATGGAGACTCGAACTTAATGATGAAAGCAGGCGCAAAGTTATACCCGTGGGTCGCAAAGTGGACCCCACTCGAAGGTAGAGAGTGGGGAGTTCTGTATTCCGGAAGGTAGCAGCAAACTTCTTAGCGTGGGAGAGACAAGTGACTACGAGTATCTGGGGGTAAATATAAACATCACAAGAGGAGGCATCGACCGAAACCACACAAATAAATTGATTCTGAAGGGGGGGGGGGGGGGGGCGAATCCTTAACCAAATGAAACTTATAGGGAGAAAGAGTTTCAATAAGGTTTTCGTGGGGAAAACCACTTGGGAAATGGTGGGTCTGCCAAGTATATCAGATGGAACGGAAGTGGTACCCCTAAACAAGACGGCTGAGAAGAGCTTGGAAATCCTGCAATATGACGCAGCACTAGAAGCAATCAGGGGTGAGCTTGGGTGGATGAGGATCAAAGTCAGGATAGACTTATTGAGACTTGGTTATCTTAATTATTTGGTAAATCTACCCGACAGACGATGGTGTAAAGTAATGTTCCTGCGAATTTTCAACTCAAATATCAAGAGAGGATGGATGGTCCATTTGAGGGAACTAATAGAGAAATACTCATTGGAGATCTCGGACCTAGACATTGGGGCAAACCAGGGTAAAGAATCGTCAGAGAAAGGTCACGGAGAATGGTAACCTTAATTGGCCAGAGGGGGTCACATCAGAGAGACCTTTGGGTGGTCTGCGTGATAAAGAGAAGCCTGGTTTTGAAGAGTACCTTGATGGCACCTTTGGGGGTCCCTCTTGTTCAAGCTGAGGTCGCGGTCCCTGGAGATGAGGGGAAAACTGGGAAAAATAGTGAAAAGGAATGCAATTTGGGCGCGGTGGAGACCCTGGAACACTTTCTTCTAGAATGCCCGAAATACCAGTCTAAAAGAATAAGATTCACTAAAAGTATAATGGGGAAGTGGGATGGGAGAATGAAGGACATGTGGTTAGTGGGAGACTCAAAGGAGAGGGTTAATATGCTAATCGGAGAGATTGGGAAGAATGAGGCAAGGAATGTCATCAAGCAGTTCGTCTCCGAGTGTTGGGAGTAGAGAAGAAGCGTGGGAATCGGGAGGCAGTTGGAAGTACAGGGGTAACCATGGCCTTCTCGTCCGAGAACCGCGACAGATCAGCGGCCGGCCAAAGTGTTATTATTATTATTATGTTGGTCATTGCATCAGTGCTGGGGGAATAGGTCCTGCTCTTCAGAACATAATCCAGTTGAAATTTTCTTGAGAATTTTAGAGTATTACAGAATGTGCATTTCAGATTTCGAAAAGATTTTCGTTCATTGCATATGTTATTGCAACAAACTAACAAACTAATTTGCAATTTAAACAACACTGAATTAGGAACATTGTGTGCTACACTGTGAAAACTCGAGAAAAATGAAGCAGCTTGCATGCCACTCCGTTGATGAAATAGCCTTATTTCGAAACGTGCCACCTCATTTCAAATATTTCGCACGGTAACGTCAAACAGTAACATATCGTTGCCTGAATGCTAGAATGTTCTATGTCCCCTATGGGAGTACTCTGTCCCCTATGGGAGTACCCTGTCCCCTAGGGGAGTACTCTGTCCCCTATGGGACATAGAACATTCTAGAACTCAGGCGACGGTATGCTTCTCCAGCCGTAAACTGTGTGTGTTCTCGCTCAATCTGATTTTATTAGCGTTTATTTGCGTTGTTGGAACATTGATATTTGGTGACCAATGGGTATTGTTGTTTTTTGTCGTACCCGCGGAGTGGTGCTTATGAAGCAGTTATAATTGATACATTCCACGTGCTGAGTTTTTTCAACAACCAATGACCATTATTTACAGCAATGTATGAGGACAAGAAATTAAATGTTCGTAAATTTCAGATGATAATTCTTCCCCATGCGTATGACACTTGTCGTCTCCTCTTCTTTGATTCAGCCATGCGTGAGGCAATTCCATCGTGGTTGCTTTGTTTTCTGATCCAGTGATTGTAATGGATCTCAACGCTATTTCAATGCGACACGGCGTATTGTGCAATGCAAATTAAATGAAGTCTCTTCCCTTTGTACATTGTGTGTAAACGTCTAAAACAGACTGATAGACGAACATGGGGAAAAGAAAGGAATCCTTCCAAGAGTGATATATCTCACGATTGGCGCTGGCATTTCTAAAAGATAGTTAATTGATTTCTCAGATGTGAGTGTTCACATCCTATGTGTGCTTACGGTGTACTAAGGGCCATGCGATGCTTCGAAATTCGATTCCACTCAGAATTGTCGCGATGATATGATTCGAGTTGCGCCGTATCTGAAATTTCGAATCATCCAGATATTCTCAAAATCCTTTTCCACGTGTCTCCTCCTGAACTCTTCTGCTATCATCAGGTCTCCAGAAAGGATTTGCATTTCCAAAACTATCTTGATTCTGTTTTGGAGTATTCCCCTTTTTGACAGATTTTCCAAAACATACGAGTAACCCTTGTATACAATACTTGATTGGAGATTTTCGAAGAATCCAGATAGTCTCAAAATCCTTTTCCACGTGTATCCTTTTGAACATTTCTTCTATCACCAGGTTCCCTGTACAGGAGACCTGATGATAGAAGAGGATTTCAAGCCGGTTCCGTTTCCGAAACTACCTTGAATCCGTTTTGGAATATTCCGATTTTCGATTAATTTCCCAATACACACGAGTAGCCCTTGTAGTTGTATACAATACTTGACTGGAGACTGGCGTTATTTGCGGTTGTAAAAAAGGTAAAATGTCTACATTCTGAAGAAAAGTGAAATTTGATTTGAAATTCGATTCGAAATTCGATTCGATTCGAAACACTATCTGATTCGATTCGCGATTAGTTTTGCCCCGAAGTTTAAGATTTGTTAATCCATCAAAATGTTGACCTTAGGAACACCTATTTATTACCAAAGTTTCTCATCACTCCAAATTTAACCCTTTACCCATCGCAAAGGCCAAAACCGGCCAGTTCTATTCTCATAAATTGCCAATTAATTTTCATTATTTTTTGTCTCAAAAACATAGGTTATGACCCCTCATTGGAACGACCTCGTCGAGCTCGTTCCAATGAGGGGTCATAACCTATGTTTTTGAGACAAAAATGAAAAAAAATTAGTTATTCAAGAATTCTTTTGCAAGTGTCGTCTGCTTTTCATGTTAGGTAAAGAGTTAATCAGGTCGTTGATTTGCTTGGCGTTCAGTGACGTAGTTCCAGAGGGGTTAGGGCCAACCATTTCCGAATTTTAATTTTGAAGGAAATTTAGAGCTCTGTCTGTCATTTTATTAACACAAATACCTATTGATAGAACTGATAGAAATAAAGTAATGACATATTTTGTGTTTATGAAAAAGGTTTTTCCCTGTTTAGAAATCTATTCTTCAAAGGCTTTCTGAATTAATATGCACTCCCCTCCTAATAACCACTCTTCCTCCCAAACCCACTTCCCACACCGACTCGGATGAGTATTGTGAGCATCACACTGCCACGCTTGGCGCTACTAATGTCTCTTGCCTGCAGTATCTCGACGTCCACCATAGAGCCCAAACAACGGTAGGTTCTCTGTTACCACCAAGCTTTGCATAACTTTTCGACGGGAATTTTGTGCAACTGGTTCCACTTATAAAGACGTTCATCCAAACATTCATATAAAAGAGTCAAGAGTCCTTTGGTTTTGCGGTTTGCGTTTTTATTTCTATTTTCTTCTATAAATATCTCCGAAGCTTGACACCGTGTTGTTTGTTTACAGAAGAACGTGTGATGATTGAATAGTTCTGCGCTCATTAAATATCCTAATAAGCCAATATAGGTTTGTCGCGTGGGTGGGGTGAGATAGCTGTCACGTGGGTGGGATGAGACAGGCATATCCCTCCCAGCTGTCTGACATGACTCTATATATGTCTCAGTACCTTAGTGGTGGGAGAAAATAATAGCCCCTCCTTTCTGGTTTATAGTTCTGGAGATAATAGCAGCTATCTTTCAGCCCAAACGATCGGTGATTAAGTTCTCTATACAGCTGGAGTTCTGGAACACCTATTGATCATATATTGAAAAGTAATTCACAGAAAACAATCTTAGGGCTCGTTGTTGCTATAAATGGACAGTGCTCAACAACAACAAACATTTCCGAAGGTTTTCAATTTAACTTCTCGCAATCGCCGATTGCTTTGAAAAGAATATACATAGTTGTAAGTGAAAAATGAGCCTGTTGATGATGTGTAGGCGGCAATACAAATTTAATATTTACAACCTATTTTACATATTATTGACAAAACCAGAGGCTCAAGTGAGCCTAAAACGCTCACCTGTCAAAAGATATGAGTGCGTCAGTAAGTGATCGACAGCAAGAGAAATTATTCGATTTGCTATGACACAGCCAAAGGCAGCGTTTTGGCCATTCTTTTCTGCTGGTCAAAGGAAAGCTTCCAAGGCGAAACAAAGCTCTGTTCAGAAAGTTTGTCAAAAACGTGTCCGAACAAATTTGTTTTCTTGTTTTTAACTCCTGTGGTTCCCTCTACCACCCCCCCCCCCCCCCACACACACACCAAAAATAAAAATCGGGCATAAATGAAGTACTTATGACCCAGCTGTATACTACATGACAAATGTAGTTGAAATCTGCCCATTGTTTCTGGAAATAGAAATTTTGAGTGGAGCCCAACTTTGATCTACCGAGTTCCTTCGAAAAAAGTGAATCTGCATCACTAAAGTAAGTTCCATACCAGAAATCTAGGCATTATTACGGATGGCTTATGAGAAGAGGATTTTTTTAAAAGCACTTTAGGCTTATGTAGAATGACCCCCACCCCAAGGGCAAAGTAACTTTTGGGGGAAAAATCAGAAGAGTAAACTCCACCAGCCCGAAGATGGCAGCAGCTTCATTTGAACAAAGTAGAAAGGGCATACTCTATGTTTTGTGCCATAAATGAATGCATTTGGCCCAGTGGTTTTAAAGAAGACAGGTTTCAAATTAGTTGACGGAGAACAAGAAAGATAAAAATTCAGCATTTTTCCATTGCCAACAGTGTTAAAATGGGCGTCCCTTTACGGAACCCCATGACAAAACCGATAGTATTTTTTAGGTCCATCTGATTTCACTGCACTTAAGAAAGCTGCATAACAAAAAAAAAAACAAAAAAAACAATATTCTCGTCCTTGCAGTTTTTGATATAATAATAATGTACTGAGTTAAACGTTGGGCTCCCATAGAAATTGGAAAGTTGATGTTGTGTTATTAGTTTTCATGGTAGGATTTCCATTTATGCTTGATGATGTGAAAGCTATTACGCTGTGACGATAGTCACAGTGTAACAGCTTTCACGTTATCGAACGTCATCAACTGGATGGGGTACTTCATTGACTGTCTTCAAGCCATCTTGGGGAGAGGAGAGGGAGATTGATTTTCGAAGTTCCTTGCCAGACAATCTATTTGTATAGAGAGCAGTGTTCGAGATGGAAATAGAATAAATAGAAACCAAACCGACAAATATAGATTTCATTGGACAGAGGTTGCTAAATTTGTTGACATTTGCCGACAAGAATGTCCGAATATTACCACATTCGCAATCTCCCAAATTTCTGAACTGAAGTTTTATTCATACATCTTCTTTCTGGCAAATATTGTGTGGGAGAGTAGTGGTGTATGTGTGATCTGTGTCCCCGCCCTGTCTGCTCGCCCTTGGTTGAGACGCCTCCAGTATTTCGTTCCCTGAGTTCCAATGTGTTCTATGTGCCAGTAGGCATATAGAAAACATTGGAACTCAGTAGACGATTTATAAATCATATAGACTGAGAAAAAATACTACAATACTATTAAACGACCCATCATTCATTCAGTATAACTGTTCTAAGCAGAATTGATACAGATGCTGTGAGATTGCCACATTTTCTTTATCCATTATTCACGTTACAGCGTCAATTAGTTATTACAAGTCTCACAGGTGGGCTGATAACGGAGTGAATCTGACGTTCATTCTTTGGGAAATTGGCGGTTCAATCTATCATCCGGGTGTAAATTGAATTGGAAAGTCTTGGTTTGAAGTATACTTGCTATAAATGACAAAGAGCGAGTAATAAAACATGAGGCGATGTCGTACCATGGCGCAAATGTTAAAATATAATTCATTCACCTCAACCACATTCCATGCACAGGCATATTTAATTCATGTTGGAAATCTATACCCATTTAGATGGAATATTTATTGTGACCAAATTCTGTATTGGTTTGAATACATGTTTACTGAGGACTTACAAATAAAATTACGATTGTTGGACAGTTGCTCACCGGACGAATGCTCACCAGAAAGTTGCTCACCGAACAAATATCCACCGGGTAGTTAGTTGTTCACCCACTTTTGGAAGATGGTAGACATTTACTCACTCATTTTAATTTATTTTCGGAATAAATTAATAAGTTTTTTCAAATGAATTATCAGAAAATATAATTAGCCAATGTATTTCAAGGGATGTAGTTTTGGGTAATTAACATCTTAATTTCTCTGGCTTCTTCTGGCAATTGACTTTATGTGAAACTGGCTTCTATGAAACATTTCACCAATTTTAGAGATCATTGGTGGATTCACTTGGTAATTGGCAGTGGCCATATAAAAGCTCGCGTTGGATAAAAGCAGCAGCCTCGTTTGGTTTAAATATATTATCTGACTTAAAACCCACTTAACATTGAATTCATGTTTTAATGCGAAAAAAATAAAAATCATTTTATTATACGCCTGTTCTATGAAATTACCATCTACAGCAACACTAAACCGAACGGAAAATGAAAATTTGTTCCGCACATATGTGCGGAACGGAAATCGTTGACGGCTTATTTTAAACAGTAGCGAACCTTTAATAGAATTTTCTACAAATCGTGCACCACAATTACAATTTGGATCGCCAATGATAGCTACAAATCGTCCACTGAGTTCCAATGTGTTCTATGTGCCAGTAGGCACATAGAACACATTGGAGCTCAGGGGACGAAATAGTAACACGGTCCCCTCGTAAATTTGGTTGGCGATAAATGTGCTCTTTTTATTCAAAGTTGTCAAAAGAATTGCTGATTGTCCTTTTGATAATTGTTTTTTTATAGACGCGAAGGCTTGTAATAAGCACGGAACGACACGTTCGAGTGAATGGGTTAATCGATATGGCACTTGTGCCATCGCGGAAGGATAATACTCGAGGCCTGTGGCCTCTCGTTTTATGTTTCCACGCTGGCATTCGTGCCATATTGATTAACCCATTCGCACGCGCGTGTCGTTCTGTGCATTTATCACGTTGGAAGAATTACTGTTGAAAATCGGAACCGTTTTATAGACGAGCTATATTCTCGGCGTTACTTATCGAAGACGTCATCACGGATGCCTCAATAGAAACTCGAGGAAAAAACTTGGCTATATCAGGTTTAATGTTTGTGTTAGAACAATAACTGAGCATTATTTAAAAGAATGCCTGATCTTTTTTTCTGAGGATAATTGGTCATTCTTAAACAGTCTTCACACTGGTTGTAAATATTTTGGTGCGAAGTGGATTTTTTTCGGTTCCAAATGAATTTTTTTACTTCCAAATGAAAGATTTTTGTGCAAAATGGAGTCTGATTGTAAATGAGAACCAATGTACCGTCCTTTGAGTGAAACAAAGCGCTACCTGCAATGCTAAAGCAATGGGAGTTATCGACAGTGGGTTATGAATACAGGCTTTTAGCAGTGGGTTTTAATTATGATTTTAATTCATCAGTTAACCCTTTACCCAACGAATCGGCCACATCCGCCCGGGTAATATGCAAAATCAGCAGCTGAAAAATACTATTTTTCAGAAAATGTCAACAAAACCATATCATGTGACCCATCTTTGGAACGAGCTCGCCGAGCTCGTTCCAACGAGGGGTCACATGATATGGTTTTGTTGAAATTTTTTGAAAAATTTAAAAAAAATGACATTTAAAATAATAAATTTTGATATCGTCTGCGTTGGGTAACGGGTTAAGTTTGACCTCGTTGTTCTTTCTAATCCCTTCATTTGATTGTGCGAGAGTCGGTCAGCTCCGTGCTCTAATTTTACCGGAAGCGGGTCAGTTAGAACATGTCTGTATCCACGTTACGCGTAAGCGACAGCGCTAAAACACTCCTTTCACAGATCGAACACACCCCGTAGTTGTTTTCTGAAAATTCGATCATGGCAAATAGACCGAGTTCGAAACTTACATTTTTTCGGGGCTAGTTAACAAATAGTTTTCCATAGTCAAATTCACGAATGTCTAACAAATCAAGAGACGTCTATCTCCCAATTAACCCCTTACCCAACGCAGACGATATCAAAATTTATTGTTTTAAATTTCATTTTTTCAAATTTTTCAAAAAATTTCAACAAAACCATATCATGTGACCCCTCGTTGGAACGAGCTCATCGAGCTCGTTCCAACGAGGGGTCACATGATATGGTTTTGTTGAAATTTTTTGAAAAATAATATTTTTTCAACTGCTGAATTTGCATATTACGCGGGCGGATGCGGGCGATTCGTTGGGTAAAGGGTTAAAGAAATACGAAGGAACCTGAATAGTGTTTATACAAAATGCACCCTTGAATACCTCTCGAAACTCGTTTCGTTTCGTTTATTTCAACTTTTCACCATTGTTTTGGGTAACAAAGTAACAATCTCTATACAAGTTTATGTATAAAATGTCACATAGCATATACTAAAAAGAAAATCTACGCTGTTTTAGTGAATATCGGGAATTATCTCAAGTGTGGACCTGAAAATTTTATTTCTCACGAGCGCTTGCTCGACCGTCTCTTGGGGGTAGTATTTTGATATTTAGGAAATCTGTAAATATTCTGTAGGCAGTTACCTGTGTGAAGGATGCAATCAAACTTTTAAAGCGAACTCACCCAGAAATGGTACAAATCGTGCCTTAATGAACCTGCAGTCCACAATATGCAAACTCTACCCCAAATATTAACAGATTTTGATAAAAAATGGCTGACAATTTTTGTTGTTGAGAGAAGTTTACAGACAAGTTAGCTCCCCGTAATTTTATAAAGTTATCAGTAAATATTGCACTGTGAGAATGGGAATTTCATATGAAAGTTGACACTGGAAATGTTAACGAAGTTCGTGATGGGTGTACGTATCATTTCACAAACTTCAGGCACTTTCATGCAGAGAAGTATAAAATACAGAAACTGGCGTTTTTTACAATTGTACCCCAGTCAGATTAAACGTTTTGTTCACGCCTTTCAATGACTGTCAATCAAATCGAGTTAAATTCTCAAATAAACTATTATTATTATTGTAAAATCGCCCGGTTCTGACATCAGTCCACCTTCCCAGAAACTGTAAAATCACCCGGTTCTGACATCAGTCCACCTTCCCAGAAACATACTACAGGAGAACGATATTTTCATAACAAATTATGTAAAGTAAAGCATACAGTACATGGAGAGTGGATTGCAACTAAATCACCCGGGGAGTGGAGTCATCACCCAAAGTATTACTGTTAAATTCTGTACATGCAGACAAAAACACAAGCAATATTTCAGCCACTGGACCTCCGTGTATAACTTTGCTTGCGCTTTGCAACAAATTTGCAATTATTGCTTGGGCGCAATCTCCTCTCTGCGGGTGATTTAGTGATAATACACTCTCCACGTACTGTAGAATGAACAATCACACACTCTAAACCAAATCAGTTGGTCGATGCAATTTGTTTTAACGTGGGACTGTTAATGGCGATGGTTGTTCCAATCTTTGTTGCCATAATTCAATTAATTCGACTATTTAAATGGCAGTTGGTATAACTAAACATCAGAACTGACCCACATAATACGAAATGAATAAATTACAATAGTGTTTTCTAGGGCTGTCACGATTTTTCAATTTAGGAATCGATTAATCGTCGCAAATAATCGATTAATCGTACCTAGATGACCCCCACCCCCTCTCCCTCTCTTTGAAGTCGCTAAAAATGAAGTTCAAGTCAGCCGACCTACCTCAAGTAAACAACGAAGACGATCAACTTTTAGGTACATTCAAAGCTTTGATGTTCTGAACTTTTGAACCGTCAGTGTAATAATCAAGATCGGTCGGCAGTTGCGATCTTCGCAACTGCCGACCGGTCTTGATTATTATACTGACGGTTCAAAGATTCAGAACATCAAAGCTTTGATGAATGTTCCTGGAAGACAAATGCTTCCAACGGCTTCTTAGGGTTTAACATCGATGTTCTTAACTCAATACCTTTAGAAACAATAGTTTTTTCATCAAATTTTCTTTTAATTATTAAACATCTAAAACGGGATACAATTTACCGATTATTCGACAACGAAAAATGCTAATCGATTTCGCCGTGATCGATCAACAATCGATTAATCGATTGTTCGTGACAGTCCTAGTGTTTTCTTAGTATATCAATGAAATCATTTTTGTGTGAATTTGCCAAGAATATTAAACAGTCTTAACAGAATTATGAGGTATAATTAGTACAAAATGGTCACATTGCGCATTCATAATTTTTCTTTCATGATTTGATTTATTTCTACTTTTCACTCGGATGAGGTGTATAAAGTAACATATATTTTACATTAAATATAATACATGCCTGTGGTAGTTATAAGATATACATATAAAAGTAGTACGTCTTTTTTTCTTTATCCCTCTCTCCCATTCTCTCCCGTGGGTATTAACATTTTTATAACCAGTTACAGTAACAGAGTGGAGGGTGGTGGGATGGTGTTGGGTAGAGTGGGGTTGCTATGTATAGTCCAAGTTATTTAGTGAATTCAACCAAAAACTTAATGGGCTTAAATTAATTACAAGTATTTTTCTCATCAACGCTGGACCTAATTAAGCTTGTGTGGCTTAATTTCAGTACACGGTGAATTCCTCACTTGTGCATCCATACCTGTTGCTCTGAACTTTTTGGAGTTGACCCATTCTGAACATTCTTCGTCAAAACAAAAACAAAACAAAATGGCAGCACTTGGCAATTATAGATACCATGGAGTGGAATTAGTCTTACTTCCCACGAATGCCAAAAACATTTCTCAGAGTCTGTACAAGAAACGGTATTACTTAATCCTTTCAACGTTGTAATGACGTAAATAGATATTAAAATTCAACTGCATATTCAGAACGAAGAGAGTAGATTGCTACCTAATCGCAGCGCCATATATTCTCCAATCGAAAATTATTTATAATTATTTATAACAGCACAAGAAACACTTGCCAACTTTCATAACATGGACCACCGGGTGCAACCCGGTGGTCCATGTGATGAAGGTTTGCAAGTTCGTCTTGTGTTTTGGCCTCAGAAATTGTAAATAATTTCAAAGTGAAAAAGTATACTACGGCGATTTAGTAGTAATCCACCGTCCACAGGCAGCAGTCTCAATATTTTTCTTTCTGTTTGATCGTTTCAGTTCGCGATTTAACTACCGAACTCGCTATTCACACATTATATTTTGCATTGCACAACGCAAAAGCTGTTGAGTATTTCATAAAACATTTTTCGACAGTAAAGAGCACAGTAACTAACGAACAATTTCTGCTGTAACTGTAACAGGACTTCTAGTTTCAACTGTGAAGTTCTGTGCGATTTTATCATTTGATGTTTAGATGACACAATAAAAAAAAACAGTTATTAATCAGTAATGAAGCGTCAGTTTGTATCACATGAAATATCGTTAATTTCGACGTAACAACCCATGCCTTATTTCCTGATTATCAACTTGTGTCTAATCGGCGCGTGGTCCCATAACAGCAGCAGCATTGTATTCTTGTGCGTAGTTCACATGACGTCAATTACGACAACAGGTACAAGCAAAGCGCATTCATGACGTCATGGTGTGAAGCGTCTGAGCCAACGAACTGATTGTCGGTTGTTTTGGGAGAATTTAGCGACAATGAATTAAATAAAAAGTGTAAAAAACATTCGAAAATTCATGTGATATACAGAATCTTTAACTCGTGATGTTTGGATATAAGATTTTTTCCAAACAATTTATTCGTAGCGAGACGCAGGTCCTCCGGATTAAATCATTATTGTGCCGTCCTGCATACACACAGTAGACTTGACCCGTCTACTGTTCACTTACTGTAAGGTAGTTTATTGTCAAAATTTTGGTCTTTTACAGTCAGTGCTCTCAATTCCATAGCAAATTTCAGTTGCCATATATTCTTTGTTTCCTTCTAACCATTTTGTTGTATGATTTACTGGAGGTGTTTCTTTCTAACCATTTTTGGACTGTGGAGAGAAATCTCCCGAACTTTGACCAAAGTCAGGTTGGACGACCTCTTAATTACTTCCGAGTTGCACAATTTGGTAATATCCTTTGCTGACTGTTGGACTTATATGCTAGAGGTCCCGAGTTCGAAACCCGTCCGGAACGACTCGCATTGTGTCCTTGGACAAGGCAGTTTATCCCGGTTGTCTACGTGGGGGCGCGATGACGCCATCTACTACGGCGTACTGCACGTCGATGGTGCAAATGTCTTCAACCGCTGTAACCCTGCTTGAGCGGAGCATGAACAGAGCTAAAATGTTGAGGAGCTGACAGTTGCTCGTCGATGCTCGGTGGTTCTCTCCGGCTTCCTCCACCCGTAAAACTGTCATGGTCACGATTAGCCATTGTGCATAGGTATGTGACCTTAAAACGCCAGTAAATAAATATCCTGTGCTGAACCAATTTGACGGAAATGGGTTAAAACGAAAAAATTAAAAACGCCTGGCAACTACTCTTACATGTAACTTTAACCCATTACCCAACTCAGACGATATCAAAATTTATTATTTCAAATATCATTTTTTTAATTTTTTCAAACAAGTTCAACAAAACCATATCATGTGACCCCTCGTTGGAACGAGCTCGACGAGGGGTCATATGATATGGTTTTGTTGAAATTTTTTGAAAAATAATATTTTTTCAAATGCTGAATTTGCAGATTACGCGGGGGGTGCGGACGATTTGTTGGGTAAAGGGTTAAAATTGTTTGTACATATTTCAACTTGTTTGTAGCAATCTCATAAGGAACACAACGTTCAAAGGATTAAGTAATGCCGTTACGTGCTTACATAAATACCCCCAACCCCACCCCAGCTCCCACACGCCAAAACTTATCATTAGAAAAGACGTTTGTATGACTTGAAAATGTCAGTCCAATAGGAGTTAACTTCAGGTGTAAGAGACTTCGTCTAAGGCTCTTACCACCTGAAGTTAGCTCCAATTGGACTGACTTTTTTCGAGTCATACAAACGTTTGGAGGACATCACGAAAGGTAACTCTATTTTGTTGTCGTCATGTGTGCGTTTCCAAAACAACAAAAGCTGAGTCTGATTGGTAGCTTTGCACATAGTCCAAATATGGCCCAACAGGCCGTTATATAATTTTTTTGGCCGTTCTGAGGCATTGAGTATGTAGTTGTCTTATTTGGAGCTTTCCCTAAAAACCAAATAGTCACGTCATCTGTCACTCACATTTATTACAACGTGTGCCTTATATTGAAAATAACAATGTGCTATGGTATACTTTTCTTGGATGCGATACCTCCATACTCTGTACGGACTTACAGCACAGGATATTACAATGTGTATCCATACTCAATACGGAACTATAGCAGCCAAAGGATTAATGGAAAGGTTAGTGTCTGTATTATATGTCAGGATGCGCCCACTTTTGATATAATGGACTGAAAAAAGTTACAGAACATCAAAAGATGGTGAAAATGCCATTTTCTTATTTTTAAAAAGGTTTAACCCTTTATCCAACGAATCGCCCGCATCCGCCCGCTTAATATGCAAATTCAGCAGTTGAAAAAATATTATTTTTCAAAAAATTTCAACAAAACCATATCATGTGACCCCTCGCTGAAACGAACTCGACGAGCTCGTTTCAACGAGGGGTCACATGATATGGTTTTGTTGAAATATTTTGAAAAAATTAAAAAAAAGGTATTTAAAATAATAAATTTTGATATCGTCTGCGTTGGGTAAAGGGTTAAAAAGAGAAAAATAGTCGGACATTCAAATTGATTGTGAAAAAAATTCTTAAAAAGCTTTATTCTGAATTTTGATACTACTCTACAGAAAGATGCATGAAGTTTGTGAAATGATGTGCGCATGCGTGATGCAGCTTCGCTAACATTTCGAAATTTCAATTTTTATATGAAAATTCCCATACCCTTAAATTTACTGACAACTTTAGAAAATTAAGGGGAGCTAACTTTCATGTAAATCTCTTCTAATGATGAAACCCGTTGTACCCGGTGGTCCATGAGATGAAAGTTGGCAAGTGTTTCTTGTGCTGTTATGAATAATTATAAATACTTTTCGAGTGGAGAATATATGGCTCTGCGATTAAGTAGAAATCCACTCACTTCATTCTGTATATGCAGTCAAATTTTAATATTTATTTATGCCATTGCATGTACATGTATCGCATGTGAGTTTAGGAATAATGTTGGGGAGCGCGGTGGCTCAGTAGGTAGAGGTGCAGGCTGCAAGCCGAGAGGTCCTCGGTTCGAATCCCACCTGCGGCAACCGCGTTGTGTCCTTGGGCAAGACACTTCATCCCCATTGCCCGCGTGGGGCACGATGACGCCGTGTACTAAGGCGTACTGCACGTCGATGGTACGCATGTCTTCAACCAATCTAACCCTGTCTGTGCTGCAGTGCGGAGTTACGATGTTGGGGAGCTGGCAGCTGCTCGTCGTTGCTCGGTGGTTCTCTCCGGGTACTCCGGCTTCCTCCACCCGTAAAACTGTCACGGTCATGATTAGCCATTGTGCATAAATATGTGACCTTAAACATCAATTAATAATAAATAATTAGGAATAATGTTAATGATCTCTTATTTACTAGTATAGAATTGCACAGGATTGGGAATGCTGTTTTTCTACAGGAATTGAGTTACGCTAATGGTGCAGTTTGACAGGGACAAAAGTGCACTTACTCAGCGCGCTATTACTTCAAAATAGTGAACAATACAACCACAGGCTTCTCGTTTCAACTGTCGGAATATGATTCTTGACTGGAAGAAATAAACAATTCCTCCTTTTCTGTCTACCCGTTAGTTGCCCACTCCCGTCACAAAAATACAGAAAGAAAAGACTGAGAAAAACTTACCTCCTACAAACTACTCCTGCCTCAATGTAGTTGAACGTTTAAAAGACATCGCAACGCTTATTCGCCAAACCCCAGGCCTCCAGATTTTACTATACTCCATCAATCAGCCGGACTTGAAACAAATTCTGAATTTAAAGCGCGGAAAAACAAACATTCCTTATCACGTTCATTTGAATAAAATAAATTTCAAAGTCCCAGATAAATGTTTCCGGGGAAGGCAGCAGCAAACAACACCACCGACTAACATATTATCGAAATAGTTCTCGAAAAACTTTAAACAGGAAGCAAATTTGCCGATCAAAATTAATGCCCGTATCTGATTTACTGTAGCTGTTAATATAACACGAGTTATCCAATAGCAAACCTTATAATCGATGTTTCACGTTAGACTTGATAAAAATCAATATCTTAACTCTCTCAATGCATGCGAAGACAGCATAAACATTCAGTTAAAACCAAGAGCGCTAGAAGCGGCAGCGTCCCCTTGCCCCGAGGCTAGGTTGCAAAGGGGTCATCGCGTACCCCTTTTCACCAGATATGAACTAGTGGAAAATATACTTCACTCTCCAAGAATGTAAATGAGAAACTCTCCAGTATTCGTTTGTAGCGAATTTTACGTGTGCAAACCAATGGGGAAGGATGTGTGTGTGTGTAGGAAGGAGGGGGTGGTATTAATATAATTCACGTCAATTTAACTCAAACCCAGACACTAGAGCACTTTTTAATACTCCTGCCCCTGCCCTCGGATACTTCCAGAGACCTTGGTTGAAACGAGGTGATATATGCTTGCAGAAAACCTTAATGATTCATATAGGCACGGACATGGCGACGGGTCCGGGGTGTGGGGGGAGGGGGCTTGGGTGGGGGTGTCACCCCCAATCCTAGCAAAGTTCCAATAGATGGAAATTCGGAGGGCATGTCACGAGTAGTTGCACATTCCATCTATCTGGATTTTAAAGCTTCTTTGGTGATGCTGATGTCTCCTTCACTTCCCCAAATTCCAACTCGGGTTTCAAATCGGCAAAAATTCCAACTGTTACTATTTACAACTACAGTGTACGCAATAGCGAGCTTCATAAGTATGCATGATGTCAGTCGGTACGGGATTTCTATCGTACGTTATTTAATATTTATCGTAATAAAAACAATCCTCGAAATGCACTTCAAGAAAATCACATCATGTAAAATCGTTATCCTGAGTTAATTCCATCATTCACAGTTACAAAATGATGAAAACTGATCATTCTTGCATAAGATCTGATTTAATGTTAGGAGACTGTGAATTGATCAAAGTTCTAAGCTTGAGCATTTGTTTAGCACATATTCAATTCCCAGAAGAATACCAAATAATAATAACCTGATAATTCTATCATAAATGTTTTGGTATTTCAGTTACTAGAATCAATTTTATGCCCACTTTCATGGCTTCATTTTCAAAATGTTTCTCGGTAGCGAATTTCCAACTAGGGGGAGGGACCGGTCCCTCCCCCAGTTGGAAATTCACTACCCTACACCCCCAATCGGAAACCTCTAGCCACATCCCTGTTTCTAAGGTTATGTGATAACAATTTCTTGAAGTGTGCCTATATGCACTCTCGATGAAATTGAAACAAGACAATTATTAAACTCCTTAGAACGGACGGAATCGAAACCTCGCCTAGGGTTTCTGCAGTACTCCTCACCAAGTGAAACTCACCAATCACGGTGACCTCACGGCGACTGTCAGACCTGAGGTGAAAATGTAATTTCTGTGACCACGTTTTCTACCAAGACAACGCTCTATGGCGCATCTATTCTGAAATGAGATGTCAGGGAAAAGGGGAAACGAGAAGCGGTTGAAAAAAACCCTGAGTTACTGATGAGGTGGTCAATAGATCTTTATTGATGAGTCGATCAAAAGCTATATTGAGCTTATGTTAAACATCTGACTATTAATAAAATTTATGTTATCTCATGTTATCTTTTCTTATCTTATCTTAGATATTCTAACTACCAATATCCCACGTTGTGTCCTTGGACAAGGCACTTAATCCCAAATTGCCCACGTGGGGAGCAAGGTGGCGTTGTGTACTAAGGCGTACTGAACGTCGATGATACACTTACTTCGACTTCCTGCACCCGTAAAACTGTCCGACACGAGGTGACTCTGGCTGTCGAAAGTTTCGCTAAACTCCAATAAATAATTAAATAAAAAAATAAAAAAAAAAAAAAAAAAAAAAAAAAATAAATAAATAAATAAATAAATAAATAAATAAATAAATAAATAAATATCAATCCAGCGCTCCATCAAATTTGTTCGTCATCCAACACGAAAGAAGAACCCGCTCGAAAAAAATCTTGAATAAGCTCAACTAACTCGTTCCAATGAGAGGCCAGAAACTATGTTTTTAACTCTTTTCCCAATTTAACGGCCAAAAACCGATCAGCGCTATTCACAAAAATTACCATTCAATTTTCATGATTTTTGTTTTCATTTTTTGTCTCAAAAACATAGCTTATGATCCCTGATTAGAACAAGCTCGTCATACGCTATGTTTTTCATGCGAAAAGTGAAAATATTTATTCAAGAATTTTGTTTGCATGTGTCGTCTGCTTTTCGTGTTCGGTAAAGGGTTAAGGAAAAAATTGTAAAGAATACTTAAATTTGAATGACGATTCTTGTTAATATAAAGCTGGCCGGTTTTCCTCGCTTCGTCAGGTAAAGGGTTGATTAATTCTTCGACGTCATTCACATTCATTTGAGCGGAAATGCATTTAAAATAAAAATTGCAACCTTCTTCACATGACACAGACTCCAGAGTTGGAAGGGAATGGGTGGATGCCGAACTGTTAGGTTTTGAGGTCTAAAAAATGACACTGCGTCTATCACCAACAATTGAAGGCGGACGCTTTTCAATACTATATCATTATTAATCCGTTTAATACAATTTCCATCCATCACAGAGCTCTCTTGGAGAGGATGTATAATTTACCACGTCAAATATATATCCCAGATTAATGTCACGTCTTGTCTGAATTTCTCGTACACTTACATGGAGTCTAAGATGTGTCTGTAGAACGGTGAATGCTGTTTGGTTAGAATGACTCTTTATGTTGTTTGTTTTACTGGGGTTTAACCCTTTACCTAATATGAAAAGCAGACGACACTTGCAAAAAGAATTCTTAAACAACTAATTTTTTTCATTTTCATTTTTTTGTCACAAAAACATAGGTTATGACCCCTCACTGGAACGAGCTCGTCGAGCTCGTTCCAATGAGGGGTCATAACCTATGTTTTTGAGACAAAAAGTGAAAAAATAATGAAAATTAACTGACGATTTTTGAGAATAGCGCCGGCCGGTTTTGGCCGTTACGTTGGGTAAAGGGTTGACGACACGTTCAGCGGTCAGGATCACACCTTGTCGAACAGTTTACGGGTGGAGGAAGCCTAAGTACACTGTGAAAACCAACGAGCTGCAGCAAGCAACTGCCAGGCTTTCTTACTTACGAACTTTGCACAGGCTGGGTTAGCAGTGGTTGAATGCACGGCATCATCGATGTGCAGTGCGTCTTAGTTTTCAACCCCATCTTGCCCTCGCGCTGGCAATGGGGTTCTTTGCTCTAACCAGTGAGCCACATATTGAACTATTTCTACT
This sequence comes from Pictodentalium vernedei, assembly GCA_031216915.1. Taxonomy (NCBI): domain Eukaryota; kingdom Metazoa; phylum Mollusca; class Scaphopoda; order Dentaliida; family Dentaliidae; genus Pictodentalium; species Pictodentalium vernedei. The sequence goes on from CM062288.1 coordinate 301,443,428, forward strand.
CTAAAATAAGGGCGATAATTTTGAGTTATCTCCCGTCATTTTTCACGCTAGAACGCACAAGCGGTCCAATTTCACACGTGATTTTCTTCATGGAGGAGAGGTGTTATTTGTCGCAAGGTCATAAATAGAGAAAAAGACCACTTTTCAAAGTTAAATGGAACCATTAAAACAATAACATATCCAAAATATGTTTATAGAACAAAGAAACTTAATTTTTGATTCCATCACATCAATGTCCGTCCAAATTTTCTCATAAGGATTTAGTACATGTCAAAGACTTTGAAGTTACACCCCTCAGTCTTTTCTAACAAATTAATAAGGTGATGTTCTGGGATAAAAAGTGAAAATTTAAAACAAAGATGGAACCATTAAAAACTAATTTTAACAAAACGTATTTGATACCATTTTAACCCTTTACCCAACGTAACGGCCAAAACCGGCCAGCGCTATTCTCAAAAATCGCCAATTAATTTTCAAAATATTTTCATTTTTTGTCTCAAAAACATAGGTTATGACTCCTCGTTGGAACGAGCTCGTCGAGCTCGTTCCAACGAGGGTCATAACCTATGTTTTTGAGACAAAAAATGAAAAAAATTAGTTATTTAAGAATTTTTTTTGCAAGTGTCGTCAGCTTTTCATGTTAGGTAAAGGGTTAAAAAAGTATGTTATAAAATATTTGATCACATGATCGTCCATTATGTAAAACAATGAAATTTACGGAAAATGAAAGTTTTTCATTTTTCTCCCATAGATCCCTATAGTAATTTGGATTATCATTTTTACCACTGTTTACACGCATGCGCATTCAAAGGAGTAAAAATGGTTCAGTATGCCGCATTTTCAATAATAACTGCACTCACCAGTGGAAGTGGAGTGACATTTATGTCGGGGACCTCACAGATTCAACCTGCATGACATGTGTATTACACGCGTTGAATGACTTGTTAAATAGTTTTTGGAAGGCAACGGAACTTTTAAGGGGCACCCACGCCCCAAGCACCCCTGTCGCTATGCTACTGATTCTCATCCCACGCCGTAAAATAATTTAAATTCAGGAAACACCGATACGTTTACTGCTAGCATTTGAAGATGACTGAACTATTAGCTGAACACACAAAATACCGATGTGCAAGGCGAAAGTTTGTTTCAATTTGAGAGCGATTGTTAGTGTTCTGAGTGGAACAGTCCAGGAAGCGATTACGAAAGCGACGCTAAATCCTAATTACTGCAGATAATTAATTAGGTCACATCATTATTGGTATGTGATTGTCCTGCAGGAGTCAAAACTTTCACAATTGTATTTTCTAGAACTGTATTTTCTACCTATTAATATAAATTGCTAAAATGATTTATTAGCATTTTCAAAGGTCTGGCAATTTGCCGACTGGCAAATTGTCAGATCTTTGAAAATGCTAATGGTTCATTTTATCCCATTTAAATTCATAACTAGAAAATACAATTGTGAAAGCTTTATAGTATTATCCTCTGATCGGAAAGTGTGTAGCATAAAACAAACTGACCTTAATATAGGATTATCAAAATGAGAGCCCAAATGGGAACATTCAAAATCTGGGGAGATGTAACCCACTAGACAATTCTGTATCAAAAAATATGCTTGTTTTTAAAAGAAGAGCTAGTTGAAAACTGTGCTGACGTTGTTTCGTCACTTTGGTTAGATCTACTTAGAAAAAACCTCACTCAAAACATGATAGGTTTGGGCTGTTAAGACTATATTAGTAAGGAAAAACAATTTATTTTGAAATTCCCAAGTCTGAAATTCCATAAATTTCAATAAATATACACAAATTATACATAAAAATAAAGGTTATCGTTAAGAGAACACAAAACGATATGCGTTCAACTTCTACGCACTTAGTTGAGAACAAACATAAACAGGAACGTGGCTAGCGTTTTTCGATTGGGAGGAGGGGGGGGGGGGGATTGTAGGGTAGTGAATTTCCAACTGGGGGAGGGGAAAAGCCTCTCCCAGTCCCCCCACCCCCTAGTTGGAAATTCACTACCAAGAAAATTTTTGAAAATGAAGCCATGAAAGAGGGCATAAAATTGATTCTATTAACTTAAATGACAACACATTTATGATAAAATTATCAGGTTATTATTATTTGGTATTATTCTGGGAACTGGATATGTGCTAAACAAAAGCTCAAGTTGAGAACTTTGTGCAATTCAGATCTTATACAGGAATGATCAATTTTCTATGTTTCATCATTTTGGTTGTAAATAGTAACAGTTAGAATTTTTGCCGATTTGAAACAGAGTTGGAATTTTGGGAAGAAAAGGAGACATCAGCATCACCAAAGAAGCTCTAAAATCCAGATAGATGGAATTTCCAACAACTCGTGTCTTGCCCTTCGAATTTCCAACTATAGGAAATTTTGGCCAGGGTTGGGGGCGACACACCCCACACCCCCTTGTCGCGACACACCCCACACCCCCTGGACATAAACTGTTCCTGGAAGTCAGCTACCGTATTTGTACCAGAACTCATAAAATAATATCTCAAGAGAACACTCTTGGCCAAATATGCTTCAGATATCCAAGACGAAAGCTTGGGATTCAAAAAGACTTCATGGTTGTGCGTCTGGACAGCATGCTGCAGGAAAATGTAAACACGGCCATAGTTTATGTGAAGAATGACGTCATATCTCTAAAACGCATGTTTTTAACAAGTGATGCTGACAACTTGACTGAAAAATGACCACTTTTCAAAGTTAAATGGAATTTAAAACTTCTAAGTTCTAGTAAATTCAAGCAGGTGTCGTGACACCTTGTAAGTAATGCGCCAACTATGCAGTTTTCTCATGGTAACAGTGAAGACGCTCGGACACTTCATGTCCCTTCAGAAGGCAATATATATGGGCGCTTTTTGGCTTTTGCCGGCCTTGACTGAAAAGTAAACAATTGGCATAGCGTTCTTATCTGAAGAATTCAGACAGTGTTGACATTTACCTCCGAGTGGAGATCTGTTGTTGCATCTTGAAGTATATTGAATGTCCAGTACCAATATGGTAGCTGACTTCCAGGAATCATGTATGCCCGCTATCTACAAAGTTATAGCACCCATGTGCTGTGTTCTTTACACAACATTTTGGTGGATAATTTGTGTATTTTGTATGATATTTACAGATTTTCATACATAAGAATTTCAAAGTAAGCTGATTTTTCCTAACTTATATAGCATTTTAAGAATCAAATGGACACGACATACAAGTATTGGATGATATTATTGCCATCTTCAAATTCTAAGCAGCATAGTGCTTAGAACTATAAATCGATGTACACTCCAAAACACTTGCATAACCGTTTAACCCTTTACCAAACGAATCGCCAGCATCCTCCCGCGTCATATGCAAATTGAGCAGTTGAAAAAAATTAAATTTTTTAAAATATTTCAACAAAACCATATCATGTGACCCCTCACTGGAACGGGCGCATTGAGCTCGTTCCAATGAGGGGTCACATGATATGGTTTTGTTTAAATTTTTTGAAAAATTGAAAAAAAATATATTTAAAATAATAAATTTTGATATCGTCTGCGTTGGGTAAAGGGTTAATGTTTAAAATGGAAGGGCGCACGGTGGCTCAGTAGTAGACTGTTGGATTTCTGTACTAGAGGTCCTGAGTTCGATCCCCGGCAAGACACTTTATCCCGGTTGCCTACATGGGGGCACGATGGCGCCGTGTACTAAGGCGTTCTGCACGTCGATGGTGAACATGTCTTCAACCACTGTAACCCTTGCTTGAGCGGAGCTTGAACAGAGTTAGAATGTTCAGAAGCTGACAGTTGCTCATCGCTGCTCGGTGGTTCTCTCCGGGTACTCCGGCTTCCTCCACCCGTAAGACTGTTACGATTAGCCTTGTGCATAAGTATGTGACATCAAAACACCAGTAAATAAATAATAAATAAATAAATTTAAAATGGGAAGGATAGTAGTCAATTCAACTCTTTACTTGAGATCAAAAGTAGACGACACGTGAAAAAAATCTTCAACAACTAACAATTTTCATTTTTTCAACTCCACAGTGTAGCTTATGGCACCTCTTTGGAACGAGCTCGATGAGCTCGTTCCAATGAGGGGGTCATTAGCTATGTTTTTTGAGGCAAAAGGTGAAAAAATAAATAACAGTGACCAGTTTATCATTAGGTAAAGGTCAATACCATCAACTCCAGTACTACAGGATGATCGGTGCCCATCCGACACGGGCCTTGTTGCAATTTACTTTAGTATATAAGACGTGGCTGGTCTAAGTAGTTCATGATTGCTTAAACTATGTTCACTGCTCACCGCCCACACCCCAAGAACAGATGCCAGCACGGCTGCTGGGTGCCGCTCACAGCTTGACCAACTTATGAGATTGCACTTCAAATTCATTCTACCCTCGCGCGAACTCCGATATCCACTCCAGAACAACTTCAAACACACACGTGTAGTCAGGTCTGAGTAGATACGGATAGACAATGGCAACGCACTGTATAAACAATGTTCACCGCCCACTCACAACACAGATACCAGCGTGGCTATAGGGTGTTGCTCCTGGCTTGTCCCTGCTCCGACCAACTCACGAGAATCACACAGCAAAAACACACTACACTCGCGCACACTCCGACTTTCGACTTTTATTTATTTATTTCTTGGAGCTTAACGACTCTTTCGACAGCCAGGGTCACCTCGTGTCGGACAGTTTACGGGGGAGGAAGCCGGAGTACCAGGAGAGAATCACCGAGCAACGGCGAGCAACTGTCGGACTCCCTGTCAAGGTGATAGCTAAAAGTTGCGACTTTGTTGCATAAAAGTGTATATACCTTTGATAATTGTCTCGTTCGAGCCAAGGTACCAGAATGTGCGGTTATATAACGGACCCCGAAAACCGATTTGTCACTCAAATTCTGCTAATTAGGCATGTAATTTAATGTCCATTAGGGCACATTTGTTGAACGCCACATGGGCTATCTGATAACTGATCAAAGGAGTATTCTTCGGTAATCATTATCTGTGTAATTATGAACACTTAGGTGGTTGTTGTAGAAAACAGTACATTGCATATGTTCTGGACACACACCCATATTACGCAGCTAGCCTGTCTCCGAAATGTCAAAAGATACCAAAATGCGAGTCTTTCAAAGGAACTTAAAAGCGAGTATTAAATTAAGATAGATCTAAGCGGACGAGTTCAAGAGAAGGTATTAAACTTAGAATTAATGTTCTGGCAATCTGAATAAAAATCGGGGGATTTCTCGAACAATTCATTCCAGCCAATTCCAGTCAGAAGGTGTGTAAGGCTGTGGGTCGTTGCAAGTAGATGGGGAAGTCCCATGCTATAGGTTAGAAGAGGTGCCGCTTCGGTGCGAAAGTATAGGCACGTTGTGACGTAGGAGGGCCACAGAGCTCATATTTAGAATAGGAGCAGTCGCGGGTCAAGTCGGTGGCCACATATGAGAATAGGATCAGTAACACAAAGTACGAGCTCAGGGATCTATATGCATGTAGGTAAATGGCATTACCTGTTTTGGAAGGCAAGCCATATGTTGGCAGAGTAGGCTTTGCCTGTATGAACATTATCCTGAGATAGACGTAGGGGAGAGAATAACCCCATTGGTGGCGAGTACTTGTGTGAAGTGACAATAAGCTAGTGGCCGTGGTATCGTGACATTCCGTCACCTGTTAGAGCATTTGCGCCCGATAAAGTGACAATACGCTAGTGGCCGTGCGACGGCAGTGAAAGGGTGAAGTGAAGAGGCGACCAAGGAACCGATACCAGCGAAGAGGAGGAAAAACCAGAGACAACAGAGAATGGGGCCCGCAAGTGACTCAAAAACTGTGGGTAGGGGGTGATTGACGTTTTGTTTTCTTATTCTTTTGGATTCCATGTAAGTCACAAATTATCGTATTTATTATTTTTATATATGTATTAAAATTGTTGTTTTCAGTGAACCCCTGTTGATTTCTGCTTTTCTAGGAAAAGTTATTAACCCCTTCAGGATAAGAACCACCCCAACAAACGTGAAACGGGACGGGTTCGTCACTGTGAGACATACGTTCACGCACGGATGCAGGCAACACTCCTTGAGTTTTGGCTGAATACGCGGCGGCGTGAATCTATTTCTTCCAGCAGCGACAAAGCCCCGGTTTCCGACACTCCCCAACGGACTAACTCCACACAAGCATGACGACACTCCCCAACGTACTAACTCCACACAAGCATGACGACACTCCCCAACGTACTAACTCCACACAAGCATGATTAGCATTGGTTAAAGACCGGTGCAGCATCGACGTGCAATATGCCTTAGTACAAAGCTCCTCACTGCCCCCACGTGGACAATCGAGATTTAGTGCCTTGCCCAAGGACACAAAATAGTTACCCTTGCGGTATCGAACCGAGGGCATCTGGGTTTTAAGTCGACTCCAGTACGGAAGCGACGTGCAATGCGCCTTAATGAAGAGCGACACCGTGACCTCCACCCTCCACCCACGTGGGCAATCGGTATTTAGTGCCTTACCCAAGGACACATGGCTGTTACCCCTGACGCGTACTGCACCGTGAATCTCTCGATATTAAGTCGTCCCCAGAACTACACAACACATGTAGTCAGACCAGGGGCCAATACTATAAAACTTTTACAATTGTATTTTCTAGAATTGTATTTTCAAGTTATGACTTTAAATGTGTTAAAATGAACAATTAGTATTTTCAAAGATCTATCTTTTAAAGTGCTAATGATTCATTTAGTCACTTATATTATAGGTAGAAAATACAATTTAGGAAAATATAATGGTAAACGTTTTAGAGTACTGGCTCCAGAGTGGTTAAACACAGGCAAAAGCCACGAGCAGCATAAGCTCTGTTCACCGCTTCCTCCTCCAGAACAGATGACAGCATATATTCAACGTTTCCCTTTTCGCCGACACTAGGAGACTGAGACAAATGGCAGCGACTTGATGTAATAATACAATTTATCCCGCAGCCGTCGTAAGAACAAACTGTTGGAAAAGTCAGGAACAGTGAGACAAATACTCAGCCTAATGAAATTGTAATGTAAATGAAAATTAAGCGCCAGTTATGTCAATGCCAATTATTTATTATAGCCTAAAAAACACTGTGACGCGTAAATGAGACGTTGATTTGTTGTTTTATGGCCTTCGAGTCGAGTTATAGAACATTTTTCTGAAATGCCCACGGGCAACAAAATTATACTGGAAATCATAGACTTGTGCGACAAAATGCCATCAGTAGTGACGTGTGTATGGGGACTAGATTCATATTAGATTTAACGAAGATCGTCGATATACTGAGAGATGCACGCTGTGACACTACCCAATTCAGCGCTTTAAAGAGACTAACACTTGATGGAGGCAGATGTAAAATGTCAATGTTAGACCGTTACCACTAGTCATCATCAATGAGGTAATGCAACTGATATCCCCTTGGTTCTGACATTACCAGAGCTGGGAACAATTTACTCGGTACTCGTAGTACTCCAGTACTAGTTCTTACCAAAGTATTCGTACTTGTAATCGTAAAACTCCAGATGTTCGTACTCGCAGTCGTTCCTTGCAGAAAAAGGTCGGTACCCGTGAGTATTTTACGAGGGCTTTATATGAAAACTGTAAAGTTATGAGAATATATAGACAACAGTTCACTCCTTGGATTCGAGTACAATTTTAATCCTCCAGAGGGGCGTGTGGAGGATTATTTCACGAGGCGTTAGCCGAGTGAAATAATTCACGCGGCCCTCGAGAGGATAAAATCGCACTCGAATCCGAGCAGTGAGCTTTTGTATTTATTTTATTTTCTCCTTATTTGTTTTCCCCAAACAACTCTTTATAATTGATTCCGTGGTTACTTTCAAAACATGTAAAAAAACCTCCCAAAACAACCCCCCCCCCCCCCCCCCCCCCACCGCCAAAAAAAAAAAAAAAAAAAAAAAAATAGTCCGTCATCGCTGAGAGTGGAATACAATGCTTGGAATGAAATACCATTTTCAGCGAGTGTGAATGGTAGTACACTTTGTTTTTGTGAAAAAAACGAATAAAAATAAAACAGATATATGTTATTAGCACCAGGTGGGTTTTCCAAGTTGATGTGTTCAAGTCTCGGCCTCTCCTCTGGGTCATATATCGACTCGTCCTAATGGGCTTGTCGATATATGCCCAGAGACAAGGTCTCGATTTCAATACACCACTCGGAAACGCACTAGGTGAAAAAAACAATTTATCTTAAAATATTCCCTCTTTCTTGACTTGTTCGCATATATTTTAATAATCATTCGGCGTCCATAAGTGATTCCCTATGAATGAAGATTCATGACATCAAGGCATTACGTTCTTGCGCTATACATGACGTAATCCCTATCCATTGTTCTACTTGTACTTTAACCGTTAAAGTTAATAGTAGTGTTTCTTTAGCTGTGTGTTTCTTTGTTTTATTTTTCATGTTTAATGCACGCCATGCCTAAATAAAAAATGTCATCTACTCTAATTTATTTCGCTGTGTTGGTGATTTATTTATTCTTCAATTACTTTTATCAAAACGGTGGCCTCGGTGTATGTAATCACTTTTCGATAAACACGGACAAAACATTCGCGTTCTGATCGAATGATCGCACGTGCGATTGCTACCTTCAATACAGATTTGTATTTTGTCTGGACGTTACTTGTATTGAGGGAAAATACGTTGTTGTTGTGAAATAAAAATTATAAAATGTATATATTTGCTGTTTATATTATAAGTTATCTCCGCCAACATGTATGGTATATGGGGATTTAATACCTGGATGTCGGTTTTAAACACCGAGCCGCAGGCGATGTGTTTAAATGAGACATCCAGGTATTTAATCTCCATATACCATACATGTTGGTGGAGATAACGTTTTTGTCCCGTTTGGAACACAATACAAACAGAGTGGAAATAAATTTGTGGACACATTTTTCAGCTCCACAATTATTTGGACCAAATTCGTGATGTGTTTTTTGTTTTTTATAATCGCAGAAGACAACAGATATAGTTACATCTCTTGGGTCGTTAAGGAAACCAGTAAACAGTATTTTGTTGACATATAGTCCCCTGAGTTCCAATGTGTTCTATGCGCCTACTGGCACATAGAACACATTGGTACTCAGGGGACGAATTATTTGCTCTTATATTATTTTTATGATTGTATTGTCGGAAATCTGATCATATTTGAGACTATTTTCGGGTTTTTGGTTCCAGTTTTATAATGAGGCAAGCGAAAGCGAAAACCTTTCATTGAAACCATATACCCCCGATTTTACGAGTGCGCTTATACCCTGGATGTTGCACGCTCTCATATACCTCGGATGTTGGGTGCACCCTTTGTCATTGCTATTTGTTCAAGGCATTCTGATCAATCAAAAGACAGAATTTATCGGGATATAGGGACAATTGGATTTAACTAATAATAATTTCTTTGGCCTTCCACTGATTTTGTCAGCCCCGACACCACCCCCCCCCCCCCCTTGTGGTATTCTCATCTTGCTCATCCTCCTAATCTCTCAACATTCAGACACAAACAGTTTCATGATTCTTCCATTGCCGCTTTCTCGACCCCTCCAACTATAATACTGACCCTTTATTACACGCCTGTTCTATGAAATCCCCATCTACAGCAACAATAAACCATGCGGAAATCATTGACGGACTATTTTTAAATAGAAACGAAATTTCACTGGAATTTTCTACAAATCTTGCACTGCAATTACAATTTGAATCGCTAGGGATAATTGAAAATCGTCCCCTCAGTCCAAGACATGACGACGTGTACTAAACATAGAACGACACACGTGTGTGAATGCTTTAATCGATATGGCACTTGTTCCATCGCGGAAGGATAAAACTCGAGGCCTGCGGGATCTCGCTTTATCCTTCCGCCCTGGCACTCGTGCCATATCAATTAACCCATTCACACATTCGGTGTATGTCCCATTTATCCATTACTTTCTCAAGGTGTCTTGTTCTACTTGGCAAATATTTGGGGAATTCTAATCTGAAATGGTGCAGGGTCTACGTTACTACTGAGTTGCCCATTTGGCACACTCTTTCCTCGCCTTTCCCAATTCTCCTCCTCAACTCCAGTGACTTGGATCTCACTTTGATACGTGAGAATTTGGCGGCGCCGTGTAGTAAAGTGTACTGCACGTCGATGATGCACTTGTCTTCAACCTATGCTAACCCAGCTTGTGTGGAGTTAGTACGTTGGGGGACTGACAGTTGCTCGTAATTGCTCGGTTGTTCTCGTCCAGTGCTCCGGCTTCCTCCACCCGTAAATCTGTCCGACACGTGGTGACCCTGGCCGTCGAAAGTGTCGTTGCACCCGTCTAAAGAAGTCTTCGCTATAACACCAGCTCGCCAGTTTCTATTGCAGTCCTAGAGCACTCTAGTCATTAATTCAAGGATACATTTTAAGTTATTGTGATGAATTGACGGTAACATAGTCTGAGGTTTGCGGCTCGGAGCTTATGTTCAACCGAGACGAGAAGTTCAACTCATCACGTATATGTTCCAATAAGACACCACTACCCATAGCCCAAAACCTACATCGTGAAGCACGAGGGGATTATTTACTAAACTTCTGAGCGTTAAAAGTTGCCTTGTTCAAGACAACTTTTAATGATCACAGGTTTAGTAAATAAACGAGATTAAAAAAGAACGAGATTGAAAAAACCCAACAAGGTCTAGTATTGAATCATACCAGACGTCAGTGAGTTGCCTTAATGTGAGGTGTCTAGAGTGTAGCACTCGCTAGGAAGTATAATAGGGAGCCTCGCCTCCCCAAAACCTTCCCCAAGATGCGCAGTTGTAACCATGTTTAGTAATATAATCAGAAGAAACAAGAATAATTAATGACTTGGATGACATATCGTCCTCTGAGTTCCAATGTGTTCTATGTGCCAGTAATCACATATAACACATTGGATTTCAGGGGACCATATGTTAGTCACTCGTTTCGCTAATCTTTTAAGGGCCGAGGATTACACTACACAACACCATCTTATAGACCGAGGTTCAGTAAATATACACGTCCAACCCTTTTCATGGGAAGCAATGGTGTCATAGCTATGTTATTAATTGTCCGATCTCTACAATCCTGCCTACGAATTTACATTGAACTGCCTATGTAACTTCTGATATTTGACGCGATCTTTTGACTATCTGCATTTCTTATTTTCATTTCCCTTCCTTTCCTTTGTGTTTTTCACTCCTTTCGTCTTTTATCCTTCTTTATTACTTACTTGCTTATAGTGGCGGCGCCAGAGTTACAGACGTGAGGGGGTACAGTTGGGTATTGCCCGCCGGGCGTAAGTTTTGAAAATTTTTTTAAAACTTACGTTGTAAATGGTATTCTCTGGGGCATTCTCAGACAATTAAATTAAAACAGTTTAATCCTTTTGAAACTTACTGGTTAGGTCTTTCAGTTATAGAAAACGTCGTACATGGTGACATTTTAACGGAAGAACGCTGTTGTAAAGTGCGAGCACAAAGCACCAAACGACACTCAAATCGAAAATGCATTCCAAACGGATGCGTTGCACGCTCTCGATTCTAGCATTCCTCGAATACTCTTCAGCGGTATGTTTCAGACTGTTTGAACGCGGCACGACTTGTTGCAATTTAGGACCTCGACTCTTGTTTGTTGTTTGCAGCCAATGTGTGTGTGTGTGGGGGGGGGGGGGGGGGAGGGGGGGGGGGTGCACACACAAACAGAATTTAAAAACTTCTCTGATTTAGTGCACTTGGGAATATGGAATTAAGCATACCCACCATTACACCGCAACGTTCAATACAAAAATTAAAATGATAGTATTTTTTTACTACGCTTGGCGAAAAAAGTGGAGGGGTAAGTACCCCCCCCCCCCATACCCCCCATGGCGCCGCCACTGTTTGCTTGTTTGTTTGTTGGTGGTTAACGTCACATATTTATGCACCATGGCTAATCGTGACACAACATGGAGATGAAGTCAAGTTTAGTCAATCGTTGATCAACATGTAGCCCATTTTAGAGGACTTTCACCCCAAGCATTGGTGACTGGGTCCTATTTTACTAGTAAAGCGGAATTGTTTACCACAGTAAACAAGTACTGCTTACTTCCCGGGGTTCCCACGGGGAAGGCGCCGCCACTGCTTGCTTATATTTATTCTAGGGGTCAACGGGAAGCCAGCCAATCTGGCTACATTGTACCCCAACAATATACACGTGAGATATATATATACACGTGAGAATGTTGAAACTTGATTGCTATGAAATTATTGTATATTCATATGGATGTATATTGCTAAATAAATTTTGTGCTGTTCAGTTCATTGCAAAATGATCTTTCATTTGTAAACCAATAGGAATAATACCGTCACTAATCTTGGATCTTAAATATTGTTTTAATTTTGTGTGAATAATTATTAATTTACATTCAATCGATAGGAACAAGTGTGAACCAGTTCCAATCTCTGAATAGTTAATTGACCTGATAAACACCCCTCAGTAAACATGGCGAATACGCCCACTAATTAAGTTCTTATCTGTGACAATAGGACTCGAGACACTAAATACGTTAATATTCATTTAACATGAACTCATTGTTTCTGAATAAAAATATTTGCTGACTCAATTAAATTTGCAGTGAGTAGAAACATTATTCCATATACGTGGTTGCATTCCACCAGTGCACAGGCAGCTGCCCTTCTCCCAGACAACAGTTTCGTCCCCTGAGTTCCAATGTGTTCTATGTGCCAGTAGGCACATAGAACACATTGGAACTCAGGGGACGAACTGTCCCTTGTCCAAATATACACAGCCGAATTGCCAATTCATCAAGAGGCAGTAGTAGTAGTAGAGTATTTTATTTGAGTGTCACGTTTCCATACAAATGGAATATATTACACATAGAATGTTTACAGAATATTTGTATGAAACCCAGCCTCAGAAGGCTTATGAGACACATTTTGATCATTGATTGGTCGTTATACATCAAGCATCACCCCGTCCCCGCCCACCCCTAGAAAAGAATTAAAATACCCGATGATCCTAGTTAGATATAGACTATAGCCTTAAGCCTATTGTTCTCATGTGTAAACACACTGGTACAAATTTTCATTTTTAGACGTTTTGAGATACGGCCTCGTGCACCGCCCCAAATAATGAATATGGGGTCTCTTCAAATTGCTGCCGTTGAACTGACATGGAACATACTACCATGATTCAAAGGGTTAATGTCTTCTTCAGGACATGATGAGATTTTGAAATTCCATCTTATCGCGTCTACAAAAGTGTGGGATCAAGGACAGCTGGTAATTGATTACTCCAAAACCGACGTATCTCTCACCAGTGTGTAAAACTCATCTGGGGATATTTTAAAGGTGTACAAACAGAGAAGAACCAAAAACAATGTAATCTCAGAAAGTTGTTGCACATAATCACCCTTTTCTCTCCCGAGATTAATTTTTGCTCCCCTCGGATGGTAATGTATGCGGATTTACGACCATTTGGGACTGTCTGAGTGCTTCATTACAATATGTGACAACAAGACCACTCCCAAGGGTCCACTTGAGAGAAGATGAACACCACATTGTGTGAACTTTAATGGTCCGCTGGCATTTGTTTGGTGCTGTAAACCGTCTGAACAATCAACTTGTGTCCATCATTCCGGTTCGAATCGGTCGTTGACGAAATTAATTTTTAACACTTTCCCACCACTTACTGCCATCGAAATACATGCAAAAAGATTGTCGCCATATATTGTGAACATTAACTGTCCGGTCGTGGTTTGTGAGGTGATGAGTCTTATAATTTACCGAACTTTACCAAGGGGGTGGAGAAGGGGATGTGAGACCTCCAATAAGTTTTAAGTTGTGATATTTTCGTCTGAATTAGAGTCCAATATATCGATTCGTTCTTAAAACTTGAAAAAAAATAAAAAATAAAATGGTTTATGTCTGATATTTTACCCAAGCTAATAAAATTGATAAATCTGTCCCTTGAGTGCAGAAAGGCTTTGCAATGCTTTAGCACTGCAAAGCCTTCTTGAACCCAATGGATGAAATTCACTACCACCCACGCTATTCTGTAGATTATAAGGCCTACAACATAAACCAAGAACATGAACCTTTGATGACAAAGAAATAATTACAGAAAAAAAAAATAAAATAAAAAACCGCCCTCCCGGCCGCCCGAGTAACAGAAGATTTACTTTGTGGGACCTTAATGATTGTATTTCTGTCACACACACAGTCGATCATACAAACGGAGGCCTCTAGTACACACAGAGTCGATCATACAAACGGAGGCCTCTAGTACACACACAGTCGATCATACAAACGGAGGCCTCTAGTACCCGGTTCTGGCCATTTCGGCCTGGTATGACCACTTTCGAGTTCGAGTACGCATTAACTAAACGAGTTGCATCACGCCTACTGCAAATATATTTTATTCTTCTACAAATAAAGTTTTTAACCCTTTATCTAACATGAAAAGCAAACGATAATTGCAAACAAAATTCTTGAATAACTAATTTTTATCATTTCGAGCTCGTTCCAACGAGGGCTCATAACCCATGTTTTTGAGACGAAAAATGAAGAAAATATAGAACCTTAGTGAGCACGCTCACATACCCCACGCGCCCCGATATTTCAAGCTCTAATCATTTTTTCAAAATAAACATAGATTCAGCTCAATATCTGGAAGCGTGTAGAAAAAAAAGTACGGAAAACTGTAATTTTGATGCATTTTTCAGAGTCCAAGGGCCGTAATTTCGGTAAAAATCAGTGGAGCGGAACAAAACGCAAACTTGTTCTGTAGGCCACAATGTTAGACTAACATACCAAAAATCAGATCAATATCTGGAAGCGTGTAGAAAAAAAGTCAGCAAAACTGTAATTTTGATGAACTTTTCAAAGTTCAAGGGCCGTAATTTCGGTAAAAATCAGTGGAGCGGAAAAAAATGCAAACTTGATCTGTAGGCCACCATGTTAGACTAACATTCCAAAAATCAGCTCA
Source organism: Pictodentalium vernedei (assembly GCA_031216915.1). NCBI lineage: Eukaryota > Metazoa > Mollusca > Scaphopoda > Dentaliida > Dentaliidae > Pictodentalium > Pictodentalium vernedei. The sequence continues at coordinate 301,458,456 of CM062288.1, forward strand.
ATATCTGGAAGCGTGTAGGAAAAAAGTCAGCAAAACTGTAATTTTGATGAACTTTTCAAAGTTCAAGGGCCGTAATTTCGGTAAAAATCAGTGGAGCGGAACAAAATGCAAACTTGATCTGTAGGCCACCATGTTAGACTCACATACCAAAAATCAGCTGAATATCTGGAAGCATGTAGAAAAAAAGTCCGGAAAACAAGTAGGACGGACTGACGGACTGACAGACTGACGGACGGACCAGTCAAAAACATTATACCCCTGCATCTTCGTTGCGTGGGGTATAATAATGAAATTTAATTGGCGGATTTTGAGAAAATCGCCGGTCTGTGTTGGGCGTTACGTCGGGTAAAGGGTTAACTATAATCTCAGGGAGCGTGGCGGTTCAGTGGTTACGGCATTGGACTTCCACCCGAAAGGTCCCCGGTTCGATCGCCACCGGGGGCAACTTCCCTGTGTCCAAGAGCAAGGCAATAATCCCGAATGACCATGCCGGGGTACCGTCACGCTGTGTTCTCAGGCTCACTACACGTCGATGGTGCACTTGCCTTCAACCAATGCTAACCCTGCTTGTGAGAAGTTAATCCATGCCGTGAAAGTGTCGTTAACCCCCAGCAAATAAATAACTATAATCCCGACTGACTGAAAGTAAAACTACATCATGAAGACATGCCTTCATCATTGGAACGAGGAACATGTCTTCAAACTTAATCACGTGACAACTAGGACTGCGTTTCTCAAGAGAAACTCGGGTTGAATAGGGTTCAGCGAATCTCGCATTTCGAATTGAATCGACCCTCGAATCGAATTTCACAGTTCTTCAGGTTATAAATATTGTACAACCGTCATATTGTCAGATTGCTCTAAATCATTACAGTAAACAGCGACTCGTCGTCTCTTTGTACAAGACAATTACAAATAGCGGAGTATTCCAGGACGGAATCAAAGTATTTTCGGAAGCGGAATCTCCTGGAACACTTCTTCTATCTTCAGGTCTCCTGTACAGGAGACCTGATGATAGAAGAACAGTTCAAGAGGAGACACTTGGAAGGCTTTTGAGAACATCTCGACGATTCGAAAATTTCCGAATCAGTGCGGCTGGAACCGAATCAAATCGAAACAACGGGACGATTTCGAATCGAACTTCGAAAATTCGCAGATACATTAGTTTGCAGGTTCCCTATACTGATTCCGATCAACAACTCTCCGACGAAAGTAAGAAGATGCGTCTTATTTGGTCACAGGTCTCAGCCCGGAGGAGCAGCTCATATTATTATCACCCGCTACGTAGTCGAAAGCGATAAAAGGATATAGGAATGGGCTCCTTCCGCCCTTCAGGCCGTCCTTTCATTCCACGTACCCGTCCGTCCGTCCTCCACCGTCCACCCGTCATTCAGTCCGCCCGTCCATCACCATTTTTTGTTATCACATAAAACTCTTCAAGATTTTGTTCTGATTTAACATATAGCTTTTGGTGATAATATCATACCGGGAATGCGAACTTGCTGTTTCCTATTATTTCGTTGAGAGTTATTGCCCTTGTAGGACTTGGGTGGCCGGGGTTGGCCATATCATAGCAGTGTACGTATTATATTTCACCTCACAAATTTGCTAAATCTCACGGCTCAATAACCATTTACAAGTGTCACGTGTTCTAATGTACGGGCTATATTATTATTTTGGTTTCAATTTTTGACTTCAAAATTTAGCTTTCTACTCCTCGGAGCTCGATTAAATGAGAGGCCACAAACAAAGTTTTTGATGCAGAAGCTAATATAAGTTAGACGAGGTGTTTAAATGAGTCACCCACATATTAAATCGCCATATACCATACAAGTCGTTAGAGATAACGCTTCTGTCCCGTTTGAAACACAATAGAAACATAGTGGAAATAAATTTGCGGACGCGTTTCTCACGCTCCGCAATCAGTTGGACCAAATTCGTGAATAAAAGTCTTGTTTTTACAAACACAGAAGACAACAGATACAGTGACATCCCTTGGGTCGTTAAGGAAACGAGTAATCAGTAGTATTTTGTTGACGTATCGTCCCCTGAGTTCCAATGTGTTCTATGTGCCTACTGGCACATAGAACACATTGGAACTCAGGGGCGATACGTGCTCTTATTTTATTTTTCTCAAGTTGTTTCATTTAATTACTTGACTATTTAATTTATAACAGAAAATATCATCGAATTGTCGGAAATCTGATGATATTTGTGACTATTTTTCGGTTTATTGGTTCGATTTTTATATCGAGGCCACCGAGAGCGAAAAGCTTTCATCTAAACCATATATCCCCGATGTTTCGCGTGCCCATATACCCTGGATGTTGCACGCTCTCATATACCTTGGATGCATCCTTTGCCATGGCTATTTGCCCAAGGCATTCTGACCAATCAAAAGACAGAATTTATCGGGATTTAGGGACAAAGATATTTATTTGTTCGGGGAGGTATATTTTTGCAAGTGGCGCCCAATGGTTGAGTCAATCAAAGAGTTAAGGTAAATGCCCCTCCCAACTAACCCCACCCAAATACCATATGTAGCTTAGGCGCTGCTGATACATCGAAACAAATCTGAATCTTGGAAGAGATCTTCTTTTGTCTGATCGATGTGACAAAAAAATGTAACAGCAGGTGAAAGATTATCGATCCCAGAATACATCTTTCCGTGGAGATGTTTACTTTAGACCATTTAAAAGATCTCACCTGGGAGACGGTCTGAAGGGCTTTCACAACGTTTCTCGTAAATATGACATGAAATCCGTTATCACGCTATTTTTGTATTAAATGGGAATTTCTCTCTGAGATAAGATAAGATTTATTAGACAATACAAGAACAACGGAAGAGAGATTGCGTAACATAAGTGGCATTAATTAGAAAATATTTTGTATTGTTGTTAAGTGTTCATATCAATAATTTGTGTAGAAGGATACACAAAACGTAATAATTCCTCATTATTGGCGTTAAAATTAACGTTCAACTTGGCGTAGAAAATAGTAGAATGTTGCTTTTCTAATTTCCCGATAATCACCTAAAGAAGGAAATTAAACCTTCTGCATTACCAGGGCCCCCAAGAGCGAGGACGGACCGGGGGGCAATGTGTAAAACGTGCGTTACGAACCCTACGATAAATTTTAATAATTAATTTTTTAAATTAATACAAGGAGAATCATTTTCGTGCATTTTCCTGGCAATATCTATTCAATTATTTCCGTACAATTTGAGTACTTTATTACATTACTTGTATTTCTGTGTGTGTGGTGCATTTTTTCTCCACAGATAATCGTGACCACCATGATGCAAGGAAAACCGATGGAAAACCAACTAAAACAAGTATTTTTTTATATGAATGGAACTCAGTCAGAATGCAACTACGTATACTCTTGCCACCTCCACCAGCACCGGAGTCCAATTCAATTTCAATTCATTTTATTTAACGGTATGTAAAATATAATAATCAATTCAGTTACAGAATAATATTGTGATACATATACATACCGTTGAGGGACAGCATAGCCAGATTGGCTGTCTTCCTACTATCCCCCGAGGTAGAAATGTAATTAGAGTAACATCATATCAGACAGAGTATACAGCCGGTAAGAGAGAAATACAGATCCTTTTGGAGTAATGTTGTATTCTTGCATTGTTGCATTAATGCGTGGGAAACAAAACACTTAAAATATCAATAATATTATTAGAATAATAATAATATTATTAGAATATATTGAAAATAATATTGATAATAGTTTGGGAATAAAATGAGTGACAAACTGACGAGCTATTCCAAAAACCTTCCCACGTTTAGCTCAGAAGACTGGTGGTATCTTCCACGTCAGTTCAATAACAGCAACTGGAAGATTCCATATTCCTTATTTAGTAGTAGACCAATTAATATTTTCAACGTGCAGCCTTTGGGGCTGCACGTTGAAAATATTAATTGGTTTATCCTACACGCGCATTTAGCAGTTATACTTAATGAAATTATGGCGTTTCATGTCTCTGGACTTGATAAGTTATTTATTGGTGTTTAAGGCCACATACTTATGCACAATGGCTAATCGTGACCGCGACAGTTTTACGGGTGGGGGAAGCCTGAGTACCCGGAGAGAACGAACCACCGAGCATCGACGAGCAACTGTCAGCTCCTCAGAATTCCAACTCTGTTCAAGCTCCGCTCAAGCAAGGTTAAGCGGTTAAAGACATGTGCACCATCGACGTGCAGTACGCGCTAGTACACGGCGTCATCGTGCCCCCATGTAGGCAAACAGGATAATGTGCCTTGCCCGGACGGGGATCGAACTCGGCACCTCTAGCATAAAAGTCCAACAGTCTACCACTGAGCTACCGCGCTCCCCTCTGGGGTTGAAAACCGGCATCTCGGGTTCAAAGGGTTAAGTTACGTAGAACACGTTAGATGATTTGCTTGAAAAAATTGTTTTTATCATAGCAGCGTAGTTAATTTTATTCTCACAGATCTCTGTATTCTTGTTGAGAGCAAATGCATATCTTTTCAACATGTCATTCCGTATCAAAGAGTTTTGTGTTTCCATACATAACTAACTGTTCCGAAGTTGGTGTTGATATGAACGTGTTGTGTTTGATTGCGTGTTGAGATGGTTGGATCAGGAAATTGAAAATAAATCATAACGGTAGTTTTTTTCAAACTTTCCAATTTTCTTCTTATCATAGATTGTTCGAAGCACGGGAATTTGAGATTAAATGGAATATGTATTACAAATAATGCCATTTGGAGCTAATATGAAATCGGCAAAACTCCAGATACCAGATGTGAGGCTGTGACATGATAATACAGATTCAATGGCTTCCACAACAGAAAAAGTCCCAAGTAATACTTTTTGATCACAGCATAATTTTACATTAAAAAGGTGGAACGCATCCTATAAGGAACGAGCGCAGTCGCTCATGGGTTAGGGCACTGAACTTCACAAATCAAAATGTCGTAGATGCGACCCTGACCCGCGTCACCAAAGTTGTAACCTTGTACAAGATATTAAACCACAGTTGTCCAAGTGCGAGCCTTGTGACACACTGTGCTGAGGTGTACTACACGTCGACTGTGCACAGGGCTGTGATTACACTCTTTAACCCTTAATCTAACGAATCGCCCGCACCCGTCCGCGTAATATGCAAATTCAGCAGTCGAAAAAATATTATTTTTCAAAATATTTCAACAAAACCATATCATGTGACCCCTCGTTGGAACGAGCTCGTCGAGCTCGTTCCAACGAGGGGTCACATGATATGGTTTTGTTGAAATATTTTAAAAAATTTGAAAAATGATATTTAAAATAATAAATTTTGGTGTCGTCTGCGTTAGGTAAAGGGTTAAACTGAAACCATGTTAGAGGGAAATATTTCAAAATCCAGCTTCATGTCCACATACAACTAATATCCTGTAGAAATTGTGTTTTGGTGCCATTCAGTTCTTTGATTTTACAGGAAAATGGGTTTTAGACCATTTCCTACAAATTGAAAGCAATTAAAAAATTCTACCTGGATAAGAAAAAAATCAGATCCTCCCCCCTCCCCCTCGAGAAATCACACCGCTGAGTGCCTTCAACCAATGCTCACACTGCGTATGCATACTCTGGCAGCCAGATTGCCATTTTGGGACTACCCTTGCAATGTCGTGGTGTAAAGGGTTTTTTTGGTCGTTTCAAAGGTAACTTTTTGCCCCGAATCCGAATCTGAATGATGACACTCTATAAACCACGGGCAACTCGCGATATTCAGGATGGCTTTCAAGATGCCCACAAACTTACCAATATTTCGCCACGTGTACGAAAGTCGCATATTAGTGGAGTTTTTTAAGCGACACACCACCTCGTCCAGTGGTATATCGCCCTCCACTGAAAAGTAAGAGATGGGCACTAAAAGTTGTTGTGCATGTTGAGTCTCTGTTTTGAACTCTATCTGTGACCTTGCCCTTGGTGGGCCAGTCGTGAATTTTGTATGTGGCAGTAGTGGTCCATGAATCCCCGTGATGTGTCATTGTACAATAAAGTTGATGTGTCTATTGATTCCAAGTGTTGACCTCTGTTTATGACATTAACCTGGATGTAACTTGACCTTGGATTTTGAATGTAACACACCATTTAATGGTGGTACATATGTTCTGTAAGATCCATTGAGGTGTCGCCTTCCACTAAAATGCCATAGCCCGGACATGAAAAACTTGATGTGCATATTCATGCCATGTGTTGACCTCTAGCTGTGACCTTTACCGTGCATGACCGTTTGTGAGTTTGTACACTACACACTGTCTAGTGGTGATACTTATGGTGTTTAAGTTCACCATATATCACTTCCCATTACAAAGCTATCACCCAGACACGAAAAAGTTAATATGCATGCTCATTCCATTGCTGAACTCTATCTCATTCCATTGTTGACCTTGACCTTGATGGGTAGGTAATGAATTTTATACACTACACACCTCCTTATGGTGGTACATACGTTGTGTGTAAATAATATTGCGAGATTTTTTTTTATTATTAGGGTTTAACGACACATTAACAACCAGGGTCATATAATGTCGGTGACAGTTTTACGGGTGGAGGAAGCCGGAGTACCCGGAGAGAACCACCGGGCAACGACGAGCAGCTGTCAGCTCCCCAACATCGTAACTCTGAACTCTGCACCGCGGCACAGACAGGGGTTAGATTGGTTGAAGACATGCGTACCATCGACGTGCAGTGCGCCTTAGTACACAGCGTCATCGTGCCCCCATGTAGGCAAGCGGGGTGAAGTGCCTTGCCCAAGGACACAACGCGGGAGCGCGAACCAGTCGCTGAAATGGTCACCCATCCAACTACTAACCGCGCTCGACGTTGCTTAACTTCGGGGATCTGACGAGAACCGCCACCGCGCCCATACATTGCGAGATACAGACAGATTTATGAAAATGGTGTGTTTGGTGGCCATTTTGGACACCATCTTGAATGCTGCCCAATGTTTGCAATGTTTGCAGATTGGCGTCATTCATATTCGGATTCAGCGCAAAATGTTATCCTAAAAACGACCAAAAACCCCTTTTGTTCCCGGCATAGCTTGGTTATTCGATCTGGCTACCGGTCTACTAGGGCCAGAAAATCGGAGAGTCCAATAGTTACCACCACTGCTCGGATAAATAAACCATTTCCAGTTTAACTTTATTTTCTTCAGGCAATCCATTCAGGTAACCTTTTATCAAATGTTGTAAGCAAACCTATACTCATATTTATTACACGCCTGTTCTATGTAATCCCCAACTACAGCAACGCTAAACCATGCGGAAAATAAAAATCTGTTCTGCACATATGTGCGGAACAAAAATCGTTGACGGACTACGTTTATAAAGAAGCGAAAGTTCACTGGAATTTTCTACAAATCGTGCACCGCAATTACAATATTATTTACACACTACGTATGTACGACCATAAGGAGGTGTGTAGTGTATAAAATAGCTAAAAATCGCCCACTGAGTTCCAATGTGTTCAAAGTGCCAGTAAGAACATAGAACACATTGGAACTCAGGGGAATGTCTCTGAAATAGTAAAACGAGTTCCCCTCGCAAATGTGGTTGGCGATAAAATGAGTTCTTTTTGTTGATAGTTGTCAAATGAATTGCTGAGTGTCCTTCTAGTAACTGTTTTTACGGACGAGAAGGCGCGTAAGAAACACAGAACGGCACATGCGTATGAATGGACTAATCGATATGGTACTTGTGTCATCGGGGAAGGATAAAACTCGAGGCCTGTGGCCTCTTGTTTTATCCTTCCGCGCTGGCACTGGTGCCATATCGATTAACCTATTCACACGCGTGTGCCGTTCTGTGCATTCATCTTACAATCAATCGATCTCACGCCTTCTCGCACCCCCACCCCCTCCCCAGATACAGACCAAAACATCTAGACCCTAGACCGATAGAAATTTGTTTCAGCCACAGTACCTTCTGCCAGCACGTGCGATCATTCCATTCAGAAAGAGAACCTTTTTACCCGCGTTCTTCGTAAACACATGTTCCGATCACAGTTTTGATAACAGTATTTACATGACAAATAAATCACCAGTTCAGCGAAATGAATTAGTCCTGATCAGTTTTTGCAATGGATTTTTTTTTGATGACACCTAATGGCCTATCATGCGTTAAAGCTGAAAACTGAAACAAAGAAACACACCGCTGAAACTTCGGGGTTTTTAGTATAATTGGAACACTGAATGGGGATTACGTCATGCACAGCCCGAGAACGTAATAGCATGACGTCATCATGATCTTGAGTCATAAAAAAAGTCAATCCATTGACGCTGAAAAAGGTAGTAATATTGTACGATATATAAGTTAATACCACTAAGTGGGTTTCCGAGATGGTAAGATAAATTTGTCATCATCACCACGTGTTGAACAAGAAACTTCTATCAAGCCTCAATGATGTTTCTATTACGTATCGCGACTCGCTTTAAATGATTCGTCGCGGTGATATATGAACACTGCCTCGGCTTGCAGACCTTTAGATCAGTCTAATTTGGGCACAACGGCAAATACAGTATGGATGTGGCCTGCATGGTTGGAGAAAAAGCAGCGGTATTTCCATCTTCTTGGCGTCTGTTTTAGGTTCTAGGCCCCCCGTCTTGAAATGATAGTTTACAACCCCTTGTTATAGGTCTTCCCCATTATCACTGGTTCCCACCACCCTTTGACGTAAGTTTACTCGACAAACGCGAGAAAGCTTCTTAGTTTCCCAGGGTCGAGCCAAAGGCCCATTTGAACGTAAGCTAAATGATGGCGTTTACAGAGAACTGCCACAAACATGAATACAATTGATCTCAAGCTTTAAGTACATGATCAAACAGAATTCGCCACAGAAACGTGATTGCTTTCTGTGGCGAACTTTGTGAGTTTTTTTAAAAGTTATTTATGTGTTGCATTGTTTCACTCGAGGGTAAGCTCTAAGCTATATTACAAGCATCGGGGAAACCTGACCAAACTTTTTGTTGCCGAAACACAGCAAAACTTTCGATAAAGTTTCAAACTCTACATAATTTAGGCGGAATTATCTTATTTGGGTACAGCGTTTACCGTCGTGAGATGGGAAGAATTTAAAGGTCTGTCGGCTTGATACAAGTTTCTCGATCCACACATAGTGGTGATAACATATAGGTTTACCCGTGTTGTCATAAGGCTGATATTTATTAATTTATTTATTAAGGTTTAACGACACTTTAACAGCCAAGGTCATATCGTGTCGGTGACAGTCTTACGGGTGGAGGAAACCGGAGTACCCGGAGAGAACCACCGAGCACGATCAGCAGCTGTCAGCTCCCCAACATCGTAACTCCGCACTGGAGCACAGTCAAGGTTAGATTGTTTGAAGACATACGCACCATCGACGTGCAGTACGCCTTAGTACACGACGTCATCGTGCCTCCATGTGGGCAATCAGGGTTAAGTGCCTTGCCCAAGGACACAACGCGGGAGCCCGAATCGATCGCTCAGACGCTCACCCATCCAAGGACTAACCGGGCTCGACATTGCTTAACTTCGGTGATCTGACGAGAACCGGTTACCGCAACGCCACCGCACCTGCCATAAGGCTGATATGAACTTTTTGGAGCACATTGCGGTTTATTTCATGAGTTTCTTTTGCAATTCGAAGAAACGGTGTGATGTAACCCACTGTCGGAAAGGTCTCACAGAGCCAAATGTGTTACATCACAGCAGTTAATCACCATAACAGGACACTACATTTTATCATCATTATAAAGCGGACCAAGGTTCTTGGAGAGTTAACAAATAAATACAATTATATTTCGAGTAAAGATTTTTGGGGTTCTGGATATACTCATATAAACTAGCGGAAAATCAGTCGTCATATTTCTTTTCAGGAGAATGGAGGCGAACGAAATGATCGTTCGCCCAATTTGTAAGGCTTTCGTGGGCTATGTTGTTAAGGCAGTAAACCATTTTTTATCCCTCCATAATACATAACGCGAGATATAGGTCTGGTGTCTTCAGTCTGTCCGCTCTCTAACTGAAGTTGCGATTGGCCAACCAAAACCACACTTGACATGCAGGTTGGGTATGATGATAGAAAGAACCTATTCATTTTGGGGGCTACTATGCCAAAGGTCAAGGTTACAGTGACCTTAAGTTTCAAAACTGTTCCAGGACTTGATTTCCACTCTATAATTAAAATTTCACCATGCTGATCGAAACCAACCTTGGCATAAGTTGACAAGTGTGTTGGGTATGGTGACTAGAAGAACTCTACTCATTATAGGGTCATTGTGCCAAAGGTCAAGGCCTTTAACTTGCACATTTCCTGGTTTCCTCTCTCTAATTAACATTCCGCTGGGTCAATTGGGACCAAGCTTGACGTATGAGATAGGGATGATAGAAAGGTTTCTTGCAGCATTTGTTGGAAGGCTCTCATTGCTGCAAAAACCTAAAAAAAAGATAATAACAAAAACACTCGTCCTTGTGACTGTGCTATAAAGCTTCGATAATGAAATATCAATGAGATTATTTGTAAGTTTATTTATTTGTGTTTAGTGATACTTTCAGCTGCAATGGCTACGCCAAGACACCGGGATATGTATAAAGTCAAGATGCGCCAATTGTTTACATCCAACTTTAAATGAGTTTCACCGCTGGCGTTTGTTGAGGGTCCAATTATACCCGTGAAGCCGAACGTACCTTCCACTGTACTCAAGCAGTGCCCACCTGCTGGAGTACTCACGGGGACACTTTCAGGCACCATCACCAATTCTAAAATTCAATTCTTGTTTAGAGTTACAAAGGCTTGAAATGAATTGTAAAAGTCAGGCACTTGTATTGTATGCCAGTTCCTGTTTGGATCTTATTTGTTGAATACAAAGAGAACGAAGGGATGTTTACGGAACATTACCTATCCTCATCGTCTATGTCTAGACGACTAATATATGGCGACAATGAAAGTATCACGAAAACCACCACTGTGATTTATTAGGAAATCACAGAACGTGACAGTGGTGATGGGATTTATGCAATTGAAATCACCGCTAGAAAATCTATTTTAATTAACCTCTGACACAATGGCCTTTGTTCGAAACGACAATAATCAATTTATTTAGTCAACGTGCAGAGATATCTGCTTCACGGACGGCTTTCCAATACGTACAGATAACAGATATTATAGAAGAAGAGAAGAAAAATATTTTACATTGTCGGGCTCGTCAGCTGTTTTGCTTCGTCAGCCTGGATACGACAGCTTCTTTACAGCTTTGTCTGTAGTTTTTCTCCCACCACCAAGGTATTGAGACATATATAAAGCCATGTGAGACAGCTGGGAGAGATATGCCTGTCTCATCCCACCCACGTGACAGCTATATCACCCCACCCACATGACCACCCTCTATTGGCTCATCAGCATATTTAATGAGCGCAGGACTATTCACACCGTAAGTTCTTCAGTAAACGAACAACATAGTGTCACGTTTCGGAAATATTAACAGACGAACGTTTGTCGAAGAAAATAGAAATAAAAACACAGACCGCCAAACCAAAGGATACTCGACTCTTTTATATGATTTTGTGGACGAACCTCATTATGAGTGAAGAGGGTTGCACGAAATTTCCGTCGAAACGACATGCGAATACACTGCAGAATTCATAATATGACGTCATCGGAATGTGTCAATGTTCATTTCGCTACAAATCTTCAACCCCTGTCTTGTCGACGTTGGGATTTGATTTCGTGGTTTTTACCTGTGGTATATGCAGAACTTTTGTGCGATCTTTCCAATAAGCAAATCGGTTGTTTTTGACAATAAAATTGTTCGATATAGCTGCATGTGCTCCTGAATTACTTTTGGTGACGTCAAACTGATTGGTGGAGGGGGGGGGGGGGGAGTATCCCTGATGGGGGCGGATTTGACATGGGGAAATCTCACCCTCGGGACAAGATATTTGGTCCAGATACTCGGTAAGCCACGTATCTGGTCCAACTCTCCAGCCCTCGGGTGTTATTTCCCCATCTCACACCCTCACTCACCAGAGATAATAATAATCTCATCCAAGCCGCATGTAGGAATCAGTCAGTATTCGCCATACCACTTAATTAGTATTTGCATGCCATGACATCATGATTTTAACATTTCTGCAGTTTTGTCTCAGTTGAGATCGTAACGAAACGCTCGCGACATAGTAATGTTCACTTTAATACAACGCTCGTAATAATAATTCTTTAACATTCCACAAATCATGTGATAAATGGAGGATATCTGATAAGTGACGATTGGATATGAAGTTTATGAACAGAGTTCTCTAAAATCAATCAGAGTCGAGGTGTACTTCGGCTCAGATCAAATTTAGTTAACGAGAGAGATCCACTTGAGCTTGACGCTTCCTGTCGAATCCCTCATCTTAACAATAACTTGTAAATCGTTACACATCGATATTTTTTATTATTAAATCTTTTTTTTTTTGTTAACAATGAACTGTATAACATAGATTCTACGAATAAATATTATTTAAAGTAAGTTTAGTGATGAGGTGCAGAAATTTCACATCAATTCTCAGGCTCAGATAGATTTTAGTGAACTCCGTTCAGACATTTCTAGTCAAATTGGGACGGAATTGGGATTCTTTTTTATCACATAATGTGCTATTTAAAAATTTACCTGACTTTATGCCCCAAAAAGTCGAACACAAAAAATCACCTACCATATTTTGTTTTACTTTTTAAAATTTTGCATCAGAATCATAACTTAGGACTCCATAGTGGAGCGAGTTCGTTGAGGTCGTTCCAATGAAGACCCGAAAGTAATGCTTTGGAAGCAACATTATAAGTTATTCTGTTTGTTTGACAAATTTAAATTCAACCGAGGCGTCAGCCGAGGTTGAATATATGTTTCATGCAGGGAACGTGAGACCATGTCCCTGTCAAGAAACAGAATAACGTATATGTCCTGTTCTTCGAATCATTCGAATCATTTTAAAATTTGTTGTTGTACAGCGAATATTAGAAAGAAGACGTTGTTTCGGTAAGGTGTTAACTTTTGTCATATCAGACTGGAGTGATTTCCCTTTATTCAATGTTTACGTACGCAATCAAAGGGGCGAGATGCCATCGATCAGTTTCAGTTTATGTTACAGTAAATTAATGAAAAGAGATCTTATAATCTAACCGGTTTCATAAATAATTACCCATGTTTACATAACAAATCTTTTTGTACGTAATAACGGTACTTTTGTGTGTATTTTACTTCAGTTCAATCTATTTGTCTCAGTTGATTTCAAGTGCAAACGAGACGCTTTCCTTGACAGTGGACATAAGAATCGCTGACAGTAGACATATGCGCGTGCCCGGCGGCATAAAAGAAAATCAACGAGGCATTGACCAATCACTGCAAGGTATTGCGGTTGGTATCGGGACATATGAAAATATTTAGATTTTCAGGAAATATTTTTTGCACATGTCGTCTGCTCGTCGTATTCGGTAAACAGTTAATGAATTAAATAACTTAAAAAGAAAAGATTAATTTAATTCCAATTTCGAAATCAACTCTCTCACAAGATGACCACGTCACGTTGACATCTGACGTCGTGTGTTTATTGGACATGTTGCGTATGATCAGTCCTGTAAATGAGACGGATGCGAGTGCAATTGCCCCCGTCAACACCCGTGTTTTCTATTTTACGGGAGCTAAAAAATGCACTCATTGAAAAATATTGTGGAGCACTAATATACTGTGAGGGCATATAAATGTGTGTTGTTTTGAGAAAGCAGCACACTGTGGCCAGTCGCAAGTTACTGTCATAATTTAGCAATTTCTTATAGAATTAACCCTTTGAACACTAGTGGTATCTCCCTTGCTAGTTCAATGGCAGCAATTTGAAGAGTCAATATTCATTATTTGGGGTAGACCAATCAGTATTTTCAACGTGCAGCCCCAAGGCTGCACGTTGAAAATACTGATTAGCCTACCCCACACATTTACTGAACAGCCGTCCTATTTAATGACGTTATGGCATGTCATGTTACTGGCTGGAAAACGGCCGCTTGGGTTCGAAGGGTTAAGGCTTCTGGTGTTTGGTGACAGTATTCCCTCGAAAATTCATATACTAACATTTTACGGGTGCAATTTACTATCGTCTCTGATTTCATGGGAACTTTATTTATTTACTGGTGTTTAAGGTCACATATTTATGCACAATGGCTAATCATGACCGTGATAGTTTTACGGGCGGAAGGAGCCGGAGTACCCGGAGAGAACCACCGTGCAACGGCGAGCAACTGTCAGCTCCCCAACATACTAACTCCACACAAGCAGGGTTAGCATTGGTTGAAGTGCAGCATCGACGTGCAGTACGCCTTAGTACACAACGCCACCGTGCCCCACGCGGGCAATGGAGATGAAGTGTCTTGCCCAAGGACACAACGCGGTTGTCGCAGGTGGGATTCGAACCGAGGACCTCTCTTGCCACCGCGCTCCCATCACGGGAGCTTAAAACTGCTCCCGTCAATTTTCCAGCACTGCGTATGATATTAACGTAACAGGAAAACTGATTGTGATTTTTTGATAAACGATGTTAATTATTTGACGTGATTTCCCACCTGATCACAAAATGGCCACCACGTGTTGCAGCAGAGTTAGCTGCGGTTGAAGGCAAAGGCACCATCGGAGTCAGTTGCAGCTGTGCATAAGGTAAGGGCATCAATCTGAGCCTCAGATCAGCTGAGCAGTAATGCGGAAAAAACTGAGACCAGCGTTCCAATTTGAAGAGTGAAATATCTTTTGTGAAAATAATGATTTCAAGAGCACGTCCAGAGCTTGAAAAGAAGCGTTTGAATGAGAAATTACGCAATTTGCGCGATGGAAATTGCACAATAAAATAAATTGCAAACAAAACGAATGCAGTCGAACTCTGAATGGTACTGCACCAGAACAAATGTCCTGTAGGGCTTAAATCGCTCACACTGCAACACTCCTATAATAAATGTCCGTGAATGTCATGTCAAAAGTGCACGTCGAATTAACCAAACTGCTGATGTGTCGCTAAGACGTTTGACAAAATGTGTAGCCTGGTGGTAAAATTAACACGAAGCGTCAACACTGCCTGAATGACGACTAGTTCCTCTAAGCCTCTCCATACGGATGTCGCCCACCTTCTTGCAGAAATTAAACTTCAACCCTTTCGATACGGCATTGAATTTGGCGAAATTAAAAAAGTGGCACTCGCAGAAGCTACTGAATGGATAAAGTTATCTATCTTGGTATTATTAGACGCGGAAAGAAGGTCCAATTAAGAAGCAAGTAATTGTTGAGAAAAACCTATAACTTAAGTTGAAAATAAGCCAAGTTTTTTTTGTTATTTTTAACAAACCAAAACAACAGACAGCTCCGGGAGCTGTCTGTTGTTTTCGTTTATTAAAAATAACAAACGGAAACTTGGCTTTTTATGGCAAGCTAATTAGAAGCGTAAAAGCCGTCATTAAGAATATCTATCAGTATCACACCTACCAACACTAAATGAACGTTCACATTGTCTCTTTGTTTGGCGAATGTATTTTTACAGTAATTTGGAAGAGTTTTTTTTTTTTATACTTTTCTTGGAAAAATTGAAAAATATCACCTCCTAGACTTTTATATCAATGCAAAGGACAGTCTGGTCTGCATTATATGTCACGATGCTTATACTGTTGGTATTATGAACGGAAAAGAATTTGCAGAACATCAAAAGCGCTGTTTTTTTTTAAATTTTTAAATGGATTTCAACAGAGAATACAATCAAACTGATTGGGAAAAATTATAAAAAAGGCCAGCTTTTGTATTTTAATACTACTCTAGCCCTTTACCTAACCTGAAAAGCAGACGACACTTGCAAAAATAATTCTTGAATAACTAATTTTTTTCATTTTTTGTCTCAAAAACATAGGTTATGACCCCTCGTTGGAACGAGCTCGACGAGCTCGTTCCAACGAGGGGTCATAACCTATGTTTCTGAAACAAAAAAATGAAAAAAATAATGAAAATTAATTGGCGATTTTTGAGAATAGCGCTGGCCGGTTTTGGCCGTTACGTTAGGTAAAGGGCTAGAGGAAAATACCAGAATTTTGTGAAATGATGCTCACATCGGTGATACAAATTTGATAACATTTCGAAATTTCAATTTTAAAACGGAAATCCCCATACCCTTAATGTTAAATTTACTGACAGCTTTAGGAAATTACAGGGAGCTAACTGTCATGTAAATCTCTTCTAATGACGGAACTTGTCAGTCGTATGGTGAGGGTTTGGTAATTAATTTATGACTGTGTAAGGACGTAGACGTACGTGTCACGTCGCGTGGGTGTGTGATGGTGTGTGTATGATGTGTACGCATGTGTGTTTGTATGTGCAGTTTGTCGGTCACGTTTCGAATCGAAAAAACGGTATAAAACGGGTATGTGAAACACCAACAGAGTTTCAAGAAGTTAAAGGACGTGTATTCACTGAACTTAGGTTGCCTCCCTTGCTTACTTCTCGCTATTTTCTGCGACGGTGGCGTGAGTCGCGTGACCCGTAGAATGCACTTTAACCCTTTACCCAACGTAACGGCCAAAACCGGCCAGCGCTATTCTCAAAAATCGCCTATTAATTCTAATTATTTTTTTATTTTTTGTCTCCCCAATACTGAAATGAGTCTAAGAGTCGTTCGAGGAGTCACTCGATCGAGCATTTGCTCTAAGGCTCATTTGCTCGATGAGCTTCGAGTCGTTCGAGCAATTGCTCATGGAGCAATTACTCTCTTGGCTCTTTGGCTTATTTGGGAAAAAGCCCTACTTACGGAATCCCTTTAGGCCCTAGAATCCCTTTTTTCTGACATGAGTCGTAGAGTCGCTCGAGGAGTCACTCGAACGAGCAGTTGCTCTAAGGCTAATTTGCTCGATGAGCTTCGAGTCGTTCGAGCAATTGCTCATGGAGCAATTACTCTCTTGGCTCTTTAGCTTATAAGGGATATTTGGGATAGGTATCCTCAAATAATACAATACCGGGTCATGGGTATCCTCAAATACTGAAATGAGTCGAAGAGCCGTTCGAGGAGTCACTCGATCGAGCAATTGCTCGATAGCTCATTTGCTCGATGGGCTTAGAGTCGTTCGAGCAATGACTTATCAGTAACTGCTCGATAGCTTATTGGCTTTTGGGACTGCTTTTGTTATACACAAGGGAGATAACCCTGCATACAGACTATGGGAAATCAAGCAATCTGATTGGTTAGTTCTAATCTAGATATATGAAACAACAAGAGTACTTGGAATAGGCTCAGAACTAACAAGAATAGACCAGAAATAGCTAAATATAGCAATAATAAGGTAAACTGTTCCAGTTGGTAGGCTCGTCTACGCTACTGGAGTATACTCTAGAATAAAGGAACATGGCCAGATAAACGATAACTATTGCATATATAGATAAAAGCAGAGAATTCTGAAAGAATTCGAAATAGTAAAAGTTGGGGTGGATTTTGGTGATTTGGAAGGATTGTCGGGTTGTTTGTGGTAATTAGATTTACTCTTCTACAATCGAACATACCCTCCGAACATACCCCGTCCTATTGCAGAAAAATTGGGTAACATAGCAACCACGTGCTACCATAGAAACCAAGATGGCGGCCTCCAGTATACAAAATGGACGAAGGAAACATACTACTGATGATGAAAATGTGATTTCTCCTAGGGTTTCTACAGTAACTATAAGGCGCAATTGCGGTCAAGTTTGTGACATTAAATGAGGATCGTTGGTAGAGGGCGTCCCAGTCATCATTTGTGTGAAGTTTCAAAACATTTGGCCTTGCAGTTTCAGAGGAGAAGATTTTTGAAAATCCACCAACCAGAATCAAAGAATGCCTCTGGAAGCCATGTTTTTCATCCGACGGGAACAAAATGAGGATAATTCCTGCCAAGTTTGGTTCACATCGGCTCAGCGGTTATAGAGAAGAAGATGAAAATGTGAAAAGTTCACGGACGCCGGACGACGACGGACGCCAAGTGATGAGAAAAGCTCACATGGCCTTAAATAAATAACATACCATCCAGTATGCAAGGGTTGGGGGGGTTAGTATGTCAGGCGAGGAGGGATAAACATGATGATAGAATAATACATAAATTGCGTGCATCAGACAGTCGTAGTCCTCATCTGATTAAAAGGATTTGTTAAATTAAACCTTTTCAGGCAGCAAAAACAATAGTTGTCAGACAACTTAAACCAGTAGATGATTACTCGGCGAACAAGCATGTCCAATCAAATGTAGCAATTCAATTTTCTCGGGACGTATCGCTCTATAGGAAACAACCGACGTTTCTCGTCCCCATGGAAAGATGTTTACATACAACAGAGCATGTTAATCCGGTAAACAGTCACCTTGACAGATTACCTCGCAACCAGCTTACCTCTTCGATGATTTGTTTTTCAAATGTTGCAAATTCCCTTTAGACATTTCGACTGCGGTGATTCTGTCACATCTTTAATGCTTTCAGAAGTTAGAGCATTGGGCTTTAAACCGAAGAGTCGACGACTCGACTCCGACCCG
The DNA here is from genome assembly GCA_031216915.1 of Pictodentalium vernedei. NCBI lineage: Eukaryota > Metazoa > Mollusca > Scaphopoda > Dentaliida > Dentaliidae > Pictodentalium > Pictodentalium vernedei. The sequence continues at coordinate 301,477,010 of CM062288.1, forward strand.
TGTCATCTGCGCTGTGTGATTGGGCAAGACACTTTAGGATGCACACTTAGGGACATGGGAGCTCTGTATACTGGGACGTACTGCACGTCGATGGTGTACTTGCCTTAACCCTTTACCTAACATAACTAATTATATTCATTTTTTGTCTCAAAAACATAGGTTATGACCCCTCATTGGAACGAGCTCGACGAGCCCGTTCCAATGAGGGGTCATAACCTATGTTTTTGAGACACAAAAATGGGGGGCGCGGTGGCTCAGTAGGTAGAGGTGCAGGCTGCAAGCCGAGAGGTCTTCGGTTCGAATCCCACCTGCGGCAACCGCGTCGTGTCCTTGGGCAAGACACTTCACCCCCATTGCCCATGTGGGGACACGGTGACGCCGTGCACTAAGGCGTACTGCACGTCGATGGTGCACCTGTCTTCAACCAATGCTAATCCTGCTTGTGTGGAGTTAGCATGTTGGGGAGCTGACAGTTTCTCGCCGTTGCTCGGTGGTTCTCCCCGGGTACTCCGGCTTCCTCCACCCGTAAAACTGTCGTGGTCATGATTAGCCATTGTGCAGAAATATGTGACCTTAAACACCAATAAATAATATATGAGACAAAAAAAAAAAAAAAAAAATAATGAAAATTAACTGACGATTTTTGAGAATAGCGCTGGCCGGTTTTGGCCATTACTTTGGGTAAAGGGTTAAATCGCTGCTAGTTCTTCCTGAGCCGAGTTAGTAAATTGAAGAGTCTGATTATTTCCCGTCGCTGCTCGGCGGTTCTCTGTGGGCTTTCCGGCTTCTCCCACTCGTAAAACTGCCTGACATAATGTGACCCTAGCTATTGAAAGTGTCGTTAAACCCCGGCAAAACAAACATAGTACCATTTCCAGCTGGGCCGAAGTTTTGCGGTGTCAAGTGGATTTTTTGTTTGGTACCTAATGATTTTTTTTGGGCTGTCAAATGAAAGATTGTAGTGCCAAATGGAATCTGATTGTAAATAAGAGGAAATTAACAAAGTATCATCCTCCTTTGATTGCAACAAGGCGTAATCTGTAGTATTACCTAACTATTTTAAGTACTTCAGTTTGCAAAAGGCCTACAAATTATAAAAATACAAATAAAAAACTGAAACTAAAAAATAAATAACAAATAAATAAAGTAAAAGTTATTATTAACGTTCACAGAATTTTCAAGATCATTATTTATTCACTGTTTATTCACTCCAATAAACTAGTAGTAAATAAGTTTTATAAAATGATTCAGCAAGATGAATGAACGTATAGTGTTTTCACGTAAAAAAATTCTATGAGCAGGATTAAGAATGAAAATCGACGAGCCCCCGGCGAGTCGGTTTCATTCTTAATCCTACGAGTAGAATAAATTCTTTACTTGAACAGATTATACGTTTATTTTGTTTGCCCCATAAATCATTTACAGGGCAGTCGCGGAGAAATACTGTTGTTATTCGCAACAAAACACTGCGAGAAATGAGGAACGCATTGGCCCAATTCGATCGACAAGCAAAACAGCCAAAAATAAACAAGGCACAATGATACTTTCTGTCTGACAATAATTCCCCTACAAACTTGAGCTAAAGTTGCAAAAATACTTTATTAAATGAACAATGTGTATCTTTCTTACCTTCGTTGTTTATTGTTGTTTTTTCGTCATCGACTCAACCTGGGTTTTATAAACAAAGCAGACGACAGGTGCATTTGTTTATTTACACTCTCCCAATTTGGAAAATGAAACATCACTCATCATGCCCCCGCCTTTCACAATCGAACTTGTACGACTTTCAATGCTTGGTTTCGATTGATTTACTTAGTGTTTTCTTTGTTTGTTGTTCGTTTTTTGTTAGACAGAGTTGAAATGTATCATATATTCTAAAACTAAACATTTCTGCGACGGTCAACGTTTGATAAACGTCGGTTCATTATGTCTCCAACAAACGTAAAACAGGTCATGGCAACACGAATACGGTAGAGGTCAGAGGTCAACAGGTCTGTCTGTACTACAGGAAGAAATTCTTTCAGTGTTAAATCTATGGGAAAAAGTTATCATCCTACTTGCAGCTGCTAGTAGGTGAATAAAGCTAAAAGTTATCAAAGACTTTTATTGTTGGAAATAAAGGTCAGTTTATGGGATATACAGATTATCATTACTTCTACGTTGTGATGGACAGCCAACGTAAGTACGAATCTAGTTCGTAGTTGGGCTTAGGCTGTTACGATTTTTTAATTTAGGAATAGATTAATCGTCGCAAATAATCGATTAATAGTACCTAGATGACCAACCCCCTCCCTCTCTTTGAAGTCGTTAAAAATGAAGTTCAAGTTAGCTGACCAACCTCAAGTAAACAACGAAGACGATCCTCTTTTATGTACATTCAAAGCTTTGATGTTCTGAACTTTTGAACCGTCAGTGTAATAATCAAGACCGGTCGTCAGTTACGAACTGACGACCGGTCTTGATTATTACACTGACGGTTCAAAAGTTCAGAACATCAAAGCTTTGGTGTACCTGAAAGACAAATGCTTCTAACTGCTTCTTAAGGTTTAACGTCGACGTTCTTGACCTTTTACCTTCAGCAACAATAGTTAGTTTTTTCATCCATTTTTTTTTTAATTATTAAACTTCTAAAACGGGGTAAAATTTAGCGACTCGTCGACAACGAAAAATACTAATCGATTTCGGCGTGATCGATCGACAATCGATTAATCGATTAGTCGTGACAGCACTAGTTGGACTGACTATCCAATAAGTTCATTACATTCGTGGTTGCGTTGACTGGCTAACACAACGTCGAATGTAATAAGTTTATAATATTCATGATCGTATTACATTCGTGGTTGTTACAAACACTTAGAGCTATGTTGATAGCTATTGTGTATTGCATGAATTTGAACCAATCTGCTATGCGGCTCGACGCCCATCAACGCGCAAAAGGCAGGTTGTACAAATTCACGAATTTTTTTTTTATTAGGGTTTAACGACACATTAACAGCCAGGGTCATATCATGTCGGTGACAGTTTTACGGGTGGAGGAAGCCGGAGTACCCGGAGAGAACCACCGAGCAACGACGAGCAGCTGCCAGCTCTCCAACATCGTAACTCTGAACTCTGCACCGTGGCACAGGCAGGGTTAGATTGGTTGAAGACATGCGCACCTTCGACGTGAATTATGCCTCAGTACATAGCGTCATCGTGCCCCCATGTAGGCAATCGGGGTTAAGTGCCTTGCCCAAGGACACAACGCGGGAGCACGAATCAGTCGTTGAAAATGGTCACCCATCCAACCACTAACCGCCCTCGACGTTGCTTAACTTCGGTGATCTGACGAGAACCGGTTACCGCGACGCCAGCGCCCCCATTCACGAATTAACTCCATCTTGATTGGTAACCAGTCATCGCAGAACAAATCAGAATTGAACATTGAGATGGCTAAGGACTTGGGTCCTGCGAATGACATATTTTCGATTCGAATCGAATCTCGAATTGAGTGGGGTCTATTAGTCGAAATCGAATCGAACCTCGAATCGAATACACGCATCTTGAAGTCCCGACTGATAAAATATATTTTCAAACTGCATCATCAAGGCAAGGCTTCTTCGAAGGCATGCCTTGATGATGTAGCTGGAATATTACCCAGTAAGATATTTGTTCAAAAACAGAAATGGGTCCGAAAGTTCTGCACCAAGCACTGCACGGTGCTAGCCGCTAGCAACCGTGATCTCATCGTCGGTATTGCATGGGGATTTTATATTGGCTTTCAGCAGCGGTGGTGACAAGTGAAACTGGAATTAGCATGGATGGTGGCATGGGTACAGATGCTTTTTATATTAACATATAGTCCAGGCACATTAGACATAAAAATGAGAAAGTAAGGAAAAAAATCGGAGAAAGCTGATTTTTTTATATGTTTCCGGGACACACATTGCGGATAAAGTGTGAAAAGTCCCTGCGAATCCGAGTTGAGCTTTTTTAGTTATAGCGTTTTTTTGATGAAAAAAAAAAATTAAAAAAAAATTCGACCCAGCTCCATATTTCTCATTCTTATTCGCCTTAGTAGGGTGAGAATCATAAATATCGTGCTGAATTATATTGAGAATACATATCCCCAACAGAAAATGCCAACTTTGTACCAATCCTCACACTCAATGGTGAAATATTCACGAAAATGTACAAAATTACGAAAAAAAATTATTGTTTTCATACACACAACGGTACACAACGTCCATTAAATCAAATCTACGACTACTGGGAGTTAAATTATATATCAAAAATTGCAGAAAAGCAGTGGCTTTATAATGATATATAACAGTAGTCATTTATTCCATAATGAACTGGTGAAACGTGTGAAATATTAACCATACCCCCTAAACTCAAATTCAAACGGCATCGACTTTTCTCATTCAAATACCGTATTATAGCATCATTGAACGTTTATCCAGTGACGTTTGACCAACCACTTTATATCAAAGCAGTGGAGATTGTGTCTTCGTCAGATAAGTTGGCAAAAGTTTTCGTTAGACTCGGCGGCTTCCATATGATTATGTCATATTTAGGGGCAATTGGTTCGATCATGGCTGGTAGCGGCTTGGATGAACTTTGGGGGACTGTTTATGCTGGTGGGTCAATCCATCATTTGATCAGTGGTCATGCATATTCAAGAGCAGTTCGTGCCCATTTGCTAACACAAATTGCCATTACAAAACTTGTGTTTGAAGAAAGCCGAACACTAGATAACATAGACTGCACAGAAGTCAATGAAATATTCTGTGGACTTTCCAGAGGTGACTGTACAACAGCTGACGCTGTCAATCAAGAAAGTGTCAACCATCTACTGTCAAAATTACACGAACTGCTCCAGAATGCGTCCGTAGGACGCACAGGAAAGCTTTGGGTACAATACTACGAGCAAATAGGTCTTCTCCAGTTGTTCTTGAGAGCAGAGCGCACAGGCGACTGGGAACTCCACACATATTGTGTTCGCAATATGATTCCAGTATTTCACGCAGGTGGTCATTTTGCATACGCAAAAAATTCTCATCTCTATTTGCAGCAGATGAATGAGCTAACAGAAATAATGCAACAGGATGATTTGAAGTTGTTCACTGAGAAAGGTTACTTTACCATAAGGCGCTCAGATAAATTCTGGGACGGGATATATTCTGATCAGACCATAGAGCAGTGTTTAATGAGAATGTTCAAGCTCCCTGGTGGTCTCACACATGGCAGGGGAATAACCGATAGCACTCTTGCGAAATGGGTACATGGACTACCTCTTTGCCTTCCGATATGTAATGCTCTCGAAAATTTTGTTCATGTTCACACTGGTCATGGCGAACAACATCGGGATCTCCGTCAAAGTTCACAATTGACTGATGCCAATGATATCACCAAATTATTGAACTGGCTCAGAGTGCATTCCCCCTTTCAGAATAGAGATCCACTACAATTAGTCTCTATAGCGACCGGGCTTGTGGCCGACGAAACTGTGAACTGTGACCAAGTTCGCAAAATTGGTGAATGTTGCGTATCGAATGTTGTAAGCAAAACGTTCAACAGCATCAAACTACGACGTGTTGACACTGTGAAGTCTTTCGCATCGATGGCAAATAGCATCAAAGTCCGTGGAAGTAAGGTAGTGATTGACCCCACAATTCTGTTCAACCGCATCACATGTGTTATTCAGTCACAAGCAGAGATGGAAGAGTATCTCAAATATGAACTCGCCCCGAAACCACCAGCATTGTTTGATTCTGCTGGAATGAGGAAGACACAGAAAAGCACGCTCGGTAAGATCCTCAAAACATACGGTTCCGAGCAAACTAAAATCCCAGAACATTCTCTGTTTGTTGTAGATGGTGGATTTTTATTGAGGGCAGTTGTATGGCCTAAACAGTCGTCATATAAGGACATATGTACATCATATTCCAATTATCTAGTGAGACATTTTGGGGCGAACGTCGTGGTTGTTTTTGATGGTTATGCTTGTACAATGTCGACAAAGGGCATGGAACAAGCCCGTAGATCTAAAGACAGGTATTCCATTGATATCAATATCTCACCCGAGTTACCAGCCACCACACCCCAATCCGATTTCCTTGCAAATGCCAAGAACAAAACCCAACTGATCGATCTTCTAATGCAGGAGCTATCTGCTATCAATATTCAGTCCAAGCAGGCCGAGGCTGATGCTGATGTACTGATAGCCGAAACTGCACTTGACATCGCTCAAGATGACAACAATGTTGTCGTTGTGGGAACAGACACAGACTTGTTAGTCATTCTTACCTCTCGAGTTCAACCGGGATGTAATATTCACATGATGTATTCCATTACCCCAAACTTACTAGTTTCAGTTAGTGAAATAGCAACCAAAATGGGTGACCATAGAAGCAACCTCCTTGTAGCACATTCTATAAGTGGTTGTGACACTACTTCTGCACTCTTTCGAGTTGGTAAGAAGAAAGTATTCAGTACAATTGTCTCCGATGTTACTAGCGACTCACAACAGTATGTCAACACAATTTTGGCGGATGACAATACACCAAGTGCAGTAGCCGCTGCCGGGGAACAACTTCTCCTGATCTTATACGGGAGTCAAACTGTTTCCTCTCTCGACCAATATAGATATGTCACTTACAAGCGTTATGTAGCAAAATCTAAACTGAATAAACCCATCGACCTAGCCTCACTCCCACCAAGCAGCGATGCTGCACAACAACATGTCTACAGATGTTATCTCCAGGTCAAACAATGGCTGGGCACTTCGCTTCCTCCGACGGATTGGGGGTGGTCGCTAGACAATGGACTTCTTGTACCGACTGCAGCCACAAAGCCATGTGCCCCCGATAACCTACTGAATCTGATCAGTTGTGGTTGCAAGAGTGCTTGTACAAAAAGGTGTGGGTGTAAGAAGGCAGGACTCTCTTGCTCAGGTTTGTGTAATTGCAGTTCGGATTCTTGTAACAACCACAGAAACACTGTCCTGTCGGAAATTTCTGAGTTCGATGAATAATATGTATATAGGTCATGTCATTTCTGTATATAGCGTTGATAATAGTCAATGTAACTTAATCCATGTTGATTGATTTGTACATTCTGTAAATATTATTTATTGATTTTTGTACATTCTGTAAATATTATTTATTGATCTAATGCTGCCAGACACAGACGTGTCTGTTCGGTCCCAAGCCCGAAAATAGTTGAGTTCTCATGCTGACGAATTTTATGCCAAAAGGGGAACTCGGCCAGAAGCAGAGGGGGTCTTCCATAATGTCTATTTTGTAAGCAATGATAAAAGTCTTCAAATGGTGGTGGATTTTTTATCGTCTGTCCAACTAACATCCCGTTCTGTACTACGACCCTTTGGGCAAATCCGTTAGGAAAATCGTCATTTTTTGCGTAAATCCGATACTTTTTTGTGAATTTTCAATAATTTTTCGCAGAAATTGTCACAGAATGCACATTTTCCTCTAGGTAAATGTATATTAGACATTATGTAGCTCGAAATACGCGTGAACAAAAAATACAGTTGGATCAATTCGAGGTTACAAAGTTCGTGCGATTTTTTAAAATTTTTTTCAAACGCGTTTTCGAAAAAAGGCTGTAGAAAAAAAAGCTCAACTAGGATTTTAGAGGACTTTTGTCTAATCGTTCAGTGACATGTACTCGACATTCCCTGAAAAAATCAGCTTTCTCCGATTTTTTTCCCTAGTGAAACCTAATGTTCTTGGGCTAATAACGGAAATACACGCAGTCTTTATTTTCAACATTATTTATGAACAATATCTATCTCAGCTATACGTTTTGTGAGACGACTAAGATGACGGATACCAAGCGAAATTCCAGTGAAAAGATTCCAAAGAAAACGAATCGAACAGCCGATTTCGAATCGAACCGAATCCCAGCTTAAGATTCGAAATCGAATCGAATCTCGAAGATTCGCAGGCCCCTACTAAAGACCCACAAGTAACACTGCATCCCCATCCCTTATAAAAAAAAGTACCATGGTAAACCATGGTAAATCCCCAAATACCCTGGTAATACCATGGTATTACCAGGGTATTTTGGGATTTACCATGGTTTACCATGGTACTTTTTATAAGGGATGCACCAAATACTGTGCACATCCACTTATAGGGGGGTTAGCTGATAAAAATAGCCATTCTGCTGTGAATTGTGGTGAATAACTTAATATACCAAAAAAAAACAACCGATATTTCTCCCGACAAAGATATCCATCACGCCACAATGTCGACGATGTCACCAGCAGGTTAATAAAGAACATTGCTTTATTGATGTTTGATTTGATTTATTTATTGAGAATAAATGAGAATATTTCCTTCAATCACACTTGATCGAAAAGACAACGATTTCCATCAGTTGGTGCCTTCTTTATTCATGGAATTCAAGGCATTTAGAACAAGGATAACGCGATGTCATTGAACGCGGCGACTGAAGGCAGGAATAGTGGAGTGAAATATCACGTAAACTTTTCCATTAGATTATTAAAACTGATTGATTAACTGTTTGATTGATACTGAATAGAACTGTGAATTATTTCAGGTGTCCGTGGTTCCACAGCACGGAATGTATTGAGCGTGACATCACGATATTACTAGACGGATTACCCGCTCCGTGGGTTCAGTGACATAGACAATTATTTCTATGTGCTCTTTCAACCCTTCACCCAACGAAACGGCCACACCCGCCCGCGAAATCATGCAAATTCAGCAGCTTAAAAAATATTATTTTTCAAAAAATTTTAACAAAACCATATCATGTGACCCCTCTTTGGAACAAGCAGCGATGCTGCACAACAACATGTCTACAGATGTTATCTCCAGGTCAAACAATGGCTGGGCACTTCGCTTCCTCCGACGGATTGGGGGTGGTCGCTAGAATTATTTCAGGTGTCCGTGGTTCCACAGCACGGAATGTATTGAGCGTGACATCACGATATTACTAGACGGATTACCCGCTCCGTGGGTTCAGTGACATAGACAATTATTTCTATGTGCTCTTTTACCCCTTCACCCAACGAAACGGCCACACCCGCCCGCGAAATCATGCAAATTCAGCAGCTTAAAAAATATTATTTTTCAAAAAATTTTAACAAAACCATATCATGTGACCCCTCTTTGGAACGAGCTCGTCGAGCTCGTTCCAATAAGGGGTCATATGATATGGTTTTGTTGAAATTTTTTGAAAAATTTAAAATGAAAGTGTCAATGACACTGTAGCTCAACTTGTCAAGACATGTACGTGTATAGTATGTGACACAGCAATGACAAAGATCTTGGTAATGACCTGATAACAAAGGTACATATAAAGTATTGTAACGGTCTGTACATAGATACTGACCGTAGCCTGTAACAAATGTATAGGTAAAGTATTGTAAAGGTGGGTGACAGTCAGATGCTAAACTAGAAAAGAAATCTTTGAGTCCCAGAGTGGGTCTGACTGAACCCCAAAATATTTGTTCTCATAGCACATTGATAACAAAGGCACCCCAAAACACACTCATTCCTGTCCCAAGGTGAAAACAAAGGTACCCAAGAAGTTTCGTGAAGATCAGTTCATAAATTCGAGCTGTATAGAAGTTGTGACAAAAAACTGATTGGACTTAATTTCGGTACAAAATGGCCACTGGCAGCCATCTTGAATTTTGGACCGCACTCAGAAACACTCGTTCTCGTCCCAAGGTGATAACAAAGGTACCCAAGAAGTTTCGTGAAGATCGGTTGATAAATACAGCCTCTAGCCCGAGCCGTATTGACATTTGCACTTACATTGAATAAGTAGCACTAAATAAACTAAATAAATCAAAATTCATCTAATTTGCATAATTTCTGCACGAGAAAAAAAACCCGTACTGTATGTGATGTATTCCATTTTACTAATCGTTCATACAAAAATTTATTCAAACCAGAACTTTCATACAGAAATTTTGATATCGTCTGCGTTGGGTAAAGGGTTAAACCCTATACTTTTAATAAAGTCGACCTCACACGATTTTCCGGCAACGACGTCTGTGACGTCAGTAAAACAATTTTTGTGGTCGAAAATGTAATGAACCGTTTATTGCACATGGATTTAGACATAAAATGCATCTGAAACGTTCGAAAACGCACCACTGATGAGTTCGGAGATAAGACAGTTTGAAAAGATAACGTAATTCAGCCGCGTATTAACATTATCGTCTTTTTCGATAAATGAATATGTGAAGACACCATGCGAAATGGCATGATTGATAAGGTGTGGAAGTGGGCGAAAACAGAAAAAGTAAAATGAATTTAAAAAAGGAACACAATTCCAATATGTCATTTAAGCTACGTTGAATCACATAAAAAGAGAGAAAGAAGCCAAAAAAAAGAGTGAATTACAATGATTGTCACAAAAAACCTTTCATGTTAATTTTCCCGACTTTTCAGAAATCGTATGAATGTTGAGCTCCGGTTATCAGTTTTTTGTTTAAAGCCGAAGATGTTAGAAAACCCGGTTAACCTTAACACAAGTAAGCGGTACTGTGAATGGAAACTTTCATCTAAACCCAGAAACCGCTAAATTTGGAATCCGCCACTGGCTCGGCTATATAGTAACTGACTGGGAGGCTAAGGCATCACGTTGGTGACTGGTCATCCATCTGATTTTCTTTATGGCTGAGCCGGCTGGGTAAACCTGAGGTTTTATGCAATTCGGATATCCATCACAAAGCTAGAATATATTTTTACCAGCAGGGGTGTCGATAAAGGGCTTCAGGGGCAGAGTGGGATACGTGTTAATTAAAATGATTTGGGAATTAAGCCTATGTTAATAAATTTCCCAAGAACTCTTGGTGTTAAACTATATAAATCCGAATGCCAAATTTCCGACTGCACCATAAAGGCATGCCTTCGTCGAAGGCATGCCTTCATGATGCAGTTGGAATATTTTTTTTTTCAGTCGGGACATGAACCTTCAGTCTGAACAAATAATAACACTTTGGCGGGCCGCTGAATTGTCGTGGTCCTCAGGTGAGAAGGACTTGTTTAGCCCTGTATTCCCAAATGCCCCCCCCCCCCCAGCCCACGCCTCTCCTCTCCCCAACTCTCTGAGATGAACTGCTTGATAGCGTCCCATACCCATTCTTTCCAATCTCCCGATAAGCATACTAACCCTCTCGTCTGTGTCACTCATTAATCACGTGTCCTTCATTCACCCATTCCACTTCCCCATCATAATCCCTCATTCAGATGTTCAAATCTAAAATACACTTGTGGTGGGCCGGCTAGATATTTTCGCGATCAACAAATTTAATGACCAAAACAAATTAGCGACTGGCTGTGGCTTGGAGAATTTGCGGCCTGTGGTTACGGCTCGTAGCGGTCACGTCTTCGGGGCCTACTTTTATCGGCTTTCAATGCTTGTCGGAACGTACAGGATAAATCTATGGCGCTAATATTCAGTTTAAAATTAAACAATATGAATTATTCAACTCACGAGTGAGTCCTTAGTAATGCAGATCAAAATACAAAGCGACCTTTTCCCGATCAACATCCACTATTTGACAGTCTTCACGTGAAACAAAAACTTAGAAATGACAAGACTAACTATGACCCAATATCCTAATTAGGGTGTCCCGCTTTTTCCGCATGCGTGTTAACGTAACACAATCGCAAGAGCAACTATAAATATTTTATTTCTTCATTATCGCTTTTTTATTATGTTCTTGTGCGGTGATCATTATGGTATATATATTTTTTGATTACGAAAAGTATGTTTGGAGTCCATTATTACCCTGAAACATTGTGAACTGGGGCTCCTTGATACAAATTCTTTATCTCACAATCGGGGACGTTTTTGCACTGTTACGCAACTAAAGTTTAATGTATCTGGGCCCTTGTTCCGAATCCGTATCAAGGGCCCCTGATACAAGCGCGTGATTCTGCTGTTGTCAAACAACGGCATTAATATCATTTTGCGATCGCTTCGCGTTTTTCCCTTCAGAGAAAACAATATTAGGTGAGGCGAAGCCGAACCTAATATTGTTTTCTCTGAGCCGTTTGTGACACTGTATCTGCCAACTAAACGCCCTGTAACGTATTTATTATGCACGGCATGCTAAAATGTCACTGGGGAAGTTCACTCAACGAATAGATAAATTATGCGCACTTTTCGGCATTTTGGGCTGGTTTGTAGCCTATTATTGGGATTTTCCCGAACTCTCGAGTCGAGGCTTCTCTCTTGAAGTTAAAGGATTAACTTTCGCTATGAAATGTGGACAACTCCACCTAATAAACGATGAACGGCATATTTTAAAATATAATAAACCTTTACACCAAGAGGGATATTTAATTCACCAGTAATTGTTGCAAAAGTTACAACCAAATTCACGTTGACGAAACACACAGTTGCCCCACTTCGCAAGACAGTATTCAGTAAAGTGAATCCCAGTGACGTAATTTTCCCTGAAGTGTAACGTCATCACTGACCTCAACATGGATGACAATGAACGCTATTATTTTTCTATTTGCGTCTTTCCATCGATAAGGCAAATGAAAAAGTTCCTCTTAAAATAGTTTTATAACACATTTTGTGGTCAATATTGTGAGATAAATTTATCATCACCACAGTGTGTGTCTCCGGAAATTCTGATCAAGTCTCGTTGTAGGCAGAGAATCGCATTTCGACTCGCCCTAACGTGTCGATGATAAAACACGGAATCCCATTTTACGGAGTCGGATAGGAATTCCATTTTATGGAATCCCTTTTAAAGAATCCCTTTTGGAAAACACCTGTGGCTATGGAATCTCATTTTGGTCGTATGTGCCTATGTTATAGGGCACATTGTGTCACATTGTACCTTTTCACATAAGCACATATCGGCACATAAAGCATGTGCTTATGTCCTAGGTCACATTGTGTCACATTGTGCTTTTTCACATAAGCACATATGACAAAAAGGGATTCTCCAGAAGGTATCCTAGATAGGTATCCTCAAATAATACAATACTAGGCTATAGGTATCCTCAAATACCCGTATGTGACTATGTGATAGGGCACATTGTGTCACATTGTGCCTTTTCACATAAGCACATATCGGCACATAAAGCATGTGCCTTTGTGCTAGGACACATTGTGTCACATTGTGCTTTTTCACATAAGCACATATGACAAAAAAGGGATTCTCTAGTAGGTATCATCGAATAATACAATACCAGGCAATAGGTATCCTCAAATACCCGTATGTGCCTATGTGCTAGGGCACGTTGTGTCACATTGTGCCTTTTCACATAAGCACATATCGGCACATAAATCATGTGCCTATGTGCTAGGGCACATTGTGTCACATTGTGCTTTTTCACATAAGCACATATGACAAAAAGGGGTGCCGAAGATCATATGTTTTTCAAAAAGGGGTGCCGAAATTGGGGTGCCCGGGGATATTGCCATTGGATAGAGATGTGATGAGAACCTGATACAACTTCGTTGTAATAAGGGGAGATAACTCTATACGATTAAGTACAGGTTATGGGAAATCAAGCAATCTGATTGGTTAGTTATAATTTATATAAATGATCTAGATAAATGAAACAACAAGAGTACTTAGAATAGGGTCAGGACTAACAAGAATAGACCAAAATAGCTAATATAGTAATAATAAGCAAAACTGTTCCAACTAATAGGCTCTTCTACGCTACTGGGGTATACTCTAGAACAAAGGAACATGATCAGATAAACGATAACTATTGCATATATAGATAGAAGCAGAGAATTCTGGGTAATGACCAAAGGAACGTATCTTTTAATGGGAAAAACGTCATGGGACAGGGATCCAAAAAGGAATTCTGTGAGAATTCTAAGCCAGAACATTACTCCTGTTCAATCGAACGCATCCCTTTGTACCCCCTTAGTACTATAGCACTACGTGCTAAGCCGATAAATTGGGGAAATAAAGTCAATTTCGGTGATTTTGGGTGGATTTTGGTGATTTGGAGGGACTGTTTGGTTGTTTGTGGTAATTATCCAGAGAAGTCGTCCCAGAAAATACTCCTGTACAAAGGAACACACCCCCGAACATACCCCTGTCTTGTTAGAAGCCATTGGTAACATAGCAATCACGTGCTATCATAGAAACCAAGATGGCGGCCTCCGGTATACAAAATGGACGACGGAAACACGTATCACCCTAACAACACGCGCTGCGCATGCGCATTAACACCATGTATCTCTATGGAGATGACGTCACAACATGGCCGCTCACGCGGGTTACCATGACAACACAACATGGCGCCACTACGTCATGTGACATGACGTCACTTCCGAGGTCCTGCACCGAGGTCCTGCCAATAGCCCCTGAAAGGTACATGACATACTACTCAAATTCAATAACTGCCAATTCTCGTACATCGGACTTGGGTGGGTTATCAGCGTGAAATAACATACTAGCTGAGTTAATTTCAATTTCTTTTGGAACACTCGTTACCTCAGTTGATCTCGTAACAAAATATTCAGGGATAAGGGATTCGTTGTCGGAGTCCCCAGATCGATCCAAGTTGGGCCGACTTCCGAAAACTTTAGAAGAAAGAGTCCCAATCTTTTAATGTAGAAAACTCAACGCAACCGACATCAAAAATATAGTCTATATATTCCTTGGATACACAGTACTGTGATGATCACAAAAACGACAGAGCAGAGAATTCCGAGTGGATCGCGATTGGATCGAGAAAGATACCACGTTTGTCATCACAATACTGAACGTCAAGTTATCCCGTGATACCGATGTTTGGTACAATAAGTTCAACTCCCATAGATCGATTCAATAAACCATTGGAAGAAATGTCGAGATGTCGGGAAGATTGGCTAAGGATGCCAAACAAAGTGGTTATTTTTCGTACACAAGCAGTCCTCGGAAACGACCCGCGAATTATCGTTTAATTCACACAAACTTAAGGTCACAATCTCGCTTGCTTTACCAGTCAGACTTCAGACAATCGCTCGGTTACTAGCTCGACACAGAGGTTGCGCATTACATCCATGTGAATAGAGTGACTTGCTATTTGCATCTTACCATACGTTCCACCAAAATAAATGGCAGCAACTAACGTGAGATCTCGCCAAGCGAGATCGCACGTTAGCAGTTGCCACTGATTTTGGCGTAAATTCTATAAAGACTTAAACAGCATGGCTGGCACAGTAAAAACAGAGAAGAAGGAAAAACACGACACGCTTTTTCTATAATTATCATCAAGTTATATATAACGTATCATGCTAACGAGTTACGACTTAAGCTCTTTATTTCAAAACTTGTACACGTCAACGCCAAAAACGCCACTTGCATATCAGTGTGAAATAGTATATTAAGAATTTTTTTTATAATTATTTGCGCATCTTCTCAAACCAAGAGGATACTGAATTCCGGTTGACATTTATTTATAGTCAATATTAAGACATTCGTAGCTTAATTTGTCTGATTTGAATGAAAGAATGGTTTGAGCGCGCCGAGACGATGTGGGACAAATAAGCCCCTTTCAATCCTGTTTTTCTGTGTGGTGTTATGTCTTCCAGTGGTATGCAATTTCAAGGCACCGAGAGAGGCGACATCAGGCATCCCTAATCTGTGTTTTAGTAAGGAATACTTAAAACTAATGTGTCCACATTCTCGTCTCATCTTTGAAAGAATGGTTCATAAACGCATGGGCGTTGCGGGGTTATTTAACTCTTTTCGAGCCGGCAGACGATGTTCTTTTGATGTCGAGAAATCTTTGACCGCAGCTGGGAAGTGTGGTGCTGCCCTAAAACCGATGGGTTTTTTTCTTCTTTTCCCCTGGTGGTGTCTCAGATGGAGATTTCAAGGCTGGTGGAGATCCTAGTTTGTCTTACAAGGCCCTGATTTTCTTTCTTTCTCCTTTAACCGATGCCCCTCCCGTTCGCGATCTAACTCATTCAGTTCACACTCACATTTTTCTTGTACCCTTTGCTGTTCTTGAGTCTTCGTGTCCACATAGCCTCTGGCTCGTTCGTGGTTTCTCCTACCAGTCTTTTTGGTTCCGTGGGCGAGAAGAACTGGGAGGCGAAGACGAAGAATCTTGTTGGTGAATGTGTGACCATTACACGTGTGTTTCACCCGACCAAGCAAATAAGGGACTGATATGTGATAATTTAAAGTATATCGAAGAAACAGTGATTGTACTTTTCAAATCATACCTATTAATAATGTAATTGCCTTTAGCACTTTACCCAACGTGACGGCAAAAATTTTCATTATTTTTTCATTTTTTGTCTAATAAAATGCAGCTTATGACTTCTAATTGGAACGAGCTTGTTGAGCTCGTTCCAATGGGGGCGTCATAAGCTATGTTTCTGACACAAAAAATAAAACAAATTTAGTTATTCAATAATTTTGTTTGCAAATGTCGTCTGCTTTTCATGTTAGGTAAAGGGTTAAGGATATCCAATTTGCTTGTATATGATTGGTCGAAGTGCGTTTTTCAAAACTCTATAAAACATTTTCCTATCGTATGAATGTTTTTGGTTCGTTCCGCCCATCTGTCAAACAAACAAAATTTATGGGCGTGTCAAACGGAGCAATCAAACTGTAATTGTTGCTGATTGCACGTGGGATTATTATTATTATTTATTGATGTTTAAGGTCACATATTTATGCACAATGGCTAATCATGACCGTGACAGTTTTACGGGTGGAGGAAGCCGGAGTACCCGGAGAGAACCACCGAGCAACGACGAGCAGCTGCCAGCTCCCCAACATCGTAACTCCGCACTGCGGAACAGGCAGGGTTAGATTGGTTGAAGACATGCGTACCGTCGACGTGCAGTACGCCTTAGTACACGGCGTCATCGTGCCCCCACACGGGCAATGGGGAGGAAGTGTCTTGCCCAAGGACACAACGCGGTTGCCGCAGGTGGGATTCGAACCGAGGACCTCTCGGCTTGCAGCCTGCACCTCTACCTACTGAGCCACCGCGCTCCCCTGCACGTGGGATATTCACTCACGTATTCGTTCAGTATTCGCGCCCGCGTTTGTAAGGCTTGTGTTGAAAATAATAAAAGTGTCGTGTGCACAAAAGCTGATATGACTGCAATGATATAAGTGAACACACGTCGACAGCTCAGGTTGGATTATAATAAAATCAAACACTTTGAATTAACCGTTCACCTAACATGAAAAGCAGGCGACACTTTCAAAAAAATTCTTGAATAACTAATTTTTTTCATTTTTTGTCTCAAAAACATAGGTTATGACCCCTCGTTGGAACGTGCTTTTTCCAACGAGGGGTCATAACCTATGTTTTTGAGACAAAAAATGAAAATATAATGAAAATTATCCGGAGATTTTTGAGAATAGCGTTGGCCGGTTTTGGCCGTTACGTTGGGTAAAGGGTTAATTTATTACAGATGAAATGAATTGGCTCCTCCTTTATCGGAGTTTGAATGTGGGGTGGGAGTATGACTTTCTCTGCAGTATTCGTGACGCTTGTATTAGGCAGGTGCTGAAAATAACAAAAATATTGTCTGCACAAAACACACTAAAAACTAAAGTGTTAAAACTGACACTTTTAAGGTGTTAAACCCATTCTAACTCTTAGGGTTTGATTTTAACACTCAAAGTGCAATGCTTTAAGCACTTAGACATTACAATCGTCAGACATCTGAATCTTGAATAGATGGCACTTCCCATGTGTCTAGCATTGGTGATTCTTTCAGAATCGTCCATAATTTGATTTGCGCTTGGTGGGTACATAATTAAAAGGACACAACGCAGATGACGCGGATCAGGCTCGAGAGTTCGAGCCTGATCCGCGTCATCTGCGTTGTTTCCTTTCAAGTGTCGCGACATTACACTTGTCAAGTGGTATTATTGTATCACCTATCAAGTTCTGGGATATCTACACTTGAACAAAGTGCTAGTTCAGCACTTTATAAGTGTTAAATACAACACTTCAAGTGTAGTTTTTAACACTTTAGTTTTTAGCGTGAAGTTGATACGACTGCGATGATATAAATGACTTCACCAGCATTGGTTACATTATAATTGAAGAAATACTTTGAATTAAATGATTACAGCAGTTGAAATGAATTTGTTATCCGCGTATCGGAGTATGAATGTGTGTGGGCATGTTAAGTTTTGGATGAAGTGCAAGTGCGTGGCGACTTAAGGTGTGTGTGTGGGAGGGGGGGGGGGGGTGTCACCCCCACCAATCCTTGCCAAAATTTCATATAGTTAGAAATTTGGAGGGCAAGTCATGAGTAGTTGAAAATTCCATCTATCTGGATTTCAGAGCGTCGTTATCGATGCTGATGTCTCCTTTACTTCTCAAAATTTCAACTCGGTTTCACATCAGCAAAAATTCTGTTAGTATTTACAACTACAGTGTACGCAATATCGTGCTTCATGAGTATGCATGATGTCAATCGGTATTCGGTACGAGATATCTATAATACGTTTACTTAACGTAATAAAAAAAATTCTCGAAAAGCACTTCCTGAAAATCACATCATGTGAGATCGTTATCCTGAGTTAATTCCATCATTCGCAGTTACAAAATGATGAAACATCGAAAACTGATCATTCCTGCATAAGATCTGATTTAATGTTAGGGCAGTGTGAATTGCTCAAAGTTCTTAGATTGGGCATTTGTTTAGCACAATTCCCAGAAGAAAACCAAATAATAATAACCTGATAATTTTATCATAAATGTGTTGGCATTTCAGTAACTAGAATAAATTTGATGCCCCCTTTCATGGCTTCGATTTCAAAATCTTTCTCGGTAGTGAATTTCCAACTAGGGGAGAGACCGGGACGGGGTTTCGTCATCCCGGTCCCTCCCCTAGTTGGAAATTCACTACCCTACACCCCCTCCCCCAATCGGAAACCTCTAACCACATCCCTGTCCCTTAACACGACAATCTCACACCCAAACTCCGATAAAGCGAAATATAGTTCATTTCAATTCTTATATGAAAAAAAGACTAAAAGAACCCCCAAAACAATGTAAAGAAATCGACGAGCCGAGGTGGCTAAAAGTTCAAAGTGGTTTCAGTCGGTTTGTAAAGAGTCGGTTTAAAAATGTATAGAAAAGAGACGAAGTCGTATAGCGTGTGTGCTTTCTGCTTCTCCACAACATGCGCTCACTCATCGCGACGTTAACGTGTTGAATAACAAGAAAATTACCTTAAGTGTTATGCAAGTGTTATCTTTCTATTCTAAATGAACAATTTCCGCCAATCAGCAAGTTCTGAAAAAGAAGAAAAAAACATTTAAGTAACCTCTTTAAGTATATTACTGAGTGGTATCGACCAACAGACTGCAATTCGCTGCAATAAGCAAATTGTTATAGCATGCTGAATAAAAAATATTCATCCCAAATAATGCGGACTACTACCAAGCCCTCAAGCCACCCGTCAGATTCCTAAAACAATTAGGATTTATTACGGCCTAGAACCAGTCCGGCCCTTAAATCGTTTATCGCCTATTTTTAGATTCATTAGATTCAATCGGATTGAATATTTCTGCTGAATCAATCCAAGATAGGTTTCGCACTCAAGCGCAATTGTGTGGGAACGTTTTATGTTTTTTTTTAAATTCTTATAACAGCACGTACAGTGGGCAATGTACCATTTAGGAGTACGCTTTAGGGACCATTCTAGAACATAAAATATTATTTAACAATTTTCCGAACCCCCGACTCAGTAATCCCAACGATCCTAGACACGTAAGATTTTGAAGAAAGGCAATGATTTTGGGAAAGTTTCGCGTTAACGTTATGGCGTCAGAATTAGACGTCAGATTGACAAAATAAAATGTACACAGTTCTCCTTCTCATTGCTTTGTTAAACACTGAAAATTTTAATAAAATGGGACTCACGTGATTTTCCGGCCGAAACATCAGTGGCGTCATCAAAATACTTTTTGAGGTCGCAAATGTAAGGTTTATTAGACATGAAATGGTTTTACATATAAAAATATATATAACTAGAGAAACAGAATTTACTGGCACCAGTAAATTCAAGCCTGTGTGAAAAGGGCTAAAGTATCAGGAATAAACTATAAAAAAAAAGAGAATTCATGGAGGCTTATTTTCGGGAGTAAAATATTTTTTAACAAATCAGAAATGGGTTTTCGTTAGCAGTATTTACAGATATTCATACAGGAATCAGAACATTTTTATAAGAAACCAGAAATGGCATATATGTGACCAGCATTCAAAGGGTCTGATACACGAATCAGAAATGGACATTTTTGGCTCTGTCCACTAATTTTAGTGATGAAATACATTCATAAACTTTAGAAATGCATTAAGGTGTAATAAAATGCATTTCCCAGTCTTACTGAATAATGCCCCATATTAAGACCTTCAGAGGGTTAAAATATTCCCTTTTAATACTCCATTTTAATCCTTTAAATGGGGGTGCAGTGGCTCAGTTGGCAGAGGTGCAGGCTGCAAGGCGAGAGGTCCTCACACTGTCCTTGGGCAAGACACTTCATCCCATTGCCCATGTAGGTGCATGGTGGCGCTGTGTACTAAAGCCTACTGCACAGACTAAATATTTAAAATATATTTTGTATATAATAATGGTCTATGGTCCGAGCTTTTAAACACAGGAATCTCAGTTAATGGAAAATCCGTGAAGATGCAACTGCTTGAATTTAATTTATATCGCCCATGTCAAGCAGGAATTCCACCAGGCATCGTTCTAACACCGCGCCACTGCATTGAAAACTTCACAATTTTCAATCCAGTGACGCGGTGTTAGGACGATGCCTGGTGGAATTCCTGCTTGACATAGGCGATATATGGTATATAATATATGAAAGTGTCAATGACACTGTAGCTCAACTTGACAAACTTGACTTGGTAAGTTATAAATGAAATGGCAAAATTGAAGATCATTGGTACCAATGTCATTTTTTTTTGCCAGTGGCAACATTTTTTGACAGAAACCGAAGAAAATCGATAGCTCCCATCTAGAGGCCTCCCCAAACAAGCATGCCAGGTTTCAAAGCAATCCGATCATAAATGTGCCCTGTAGGGTGTACAAAAGGGAAATATTGTGGTCTGACTAGAATAAATTCTAAGAACGTTGGCCGTGGCAACATTTTTTGACGGAAATGGAAGAAAATCCATAGCTCCCATCTCGAGGTCACCGTAAATACGCATACCAGGTTTCAAGGCAATCTAATCATAAATGTGCCCTGTAGGGTGAGCCAAAGGGAAATATCGTGGTCTGACTAAACTAAGTTCTAAGAATGTTGGCTGCGGCAAACTAAGTTCTAAGAACGCTGGCAGCGGCAACATGTTTTGATGGAAATTGAAGAAAATCGATAGCTCCCATCTAGAGGTCTCCCCAAACAAGCATACCAGGTTTCAAAGCAAGCAAATCATAAATGTGCCCTGTAGGGTGTGCCAAAGGGAAATATTGTGATCTGACTAAACTGAGTTCTAAAAACGTTGGCCACGGCAACATTTTTTGACGGAAATTGAAGAAAATCTAGAGGTCACCCCAAACAAACAAGCCAGGTTTCAAAGCAATCCGATCATAAATGTATCCCGTAGGGTGTGCCAAAGGGACATATTGAGTCTTCTGACTAAACTAAGTTCTAAGAACCTTGGCCGTGGCAACATTTTTTGCCGGAAATTGAAGAAAATCGATAGCTCCCATCTAGAGGTCACCCTAAATAAGCATACCAGGTTTCAAATCAATCAAATCATAAATGTGCCCTGTAGGGTGTGCCAAAGGGAAATATTGTGGTTTGACTAAACTAAGTTCTAAGAACGTTGGCCGCGGCAACATTTTTTGACGGAAATTGAAGAAAATCGATAGCTCCCATCTAGAGGTCTCCTCAAACAAGCATACCAGGTTTCAAAGCAATCAAATCATAAATGTGCCCTGTAGGGTGTGCCAAAGGGAAATATAGTGGTCTGACTAAACTGAGTTCTAAAAACGTTGGCCGCGGCAACATTTTTTGACGGAAATTGAAGAAAATCGATAGCTCCCATTTAGAGGTCACCCCAAACAAGCATGCCAGGTTTCAAAGCAATCCGATCATAAATGTGCCCCGTAGGGTGTACAAAAGGGAAATATTGTGGTCTGACTAGACTAAATTCTAAGAACGTTGGCCGTGGCAACATTTTTTGACGGAAATGGAAGAAAATCGACAGCTCCCATCTAGAGGTCACCGTAAATAAGCATACCAGGTCTCAAAGCAATCTAATCATAAATGTGCCCTGTAGGGCGAGCCAAAGGGAAATATTGTGGTCTGACTAAACTAAGTTCTAAGAATGTTGGCTGCGGCAACATTTTTATGATGGAAATTGAAGAAAATCGATAGCTCCCATCTAGAGGTCAACCCAAACAAGCATGCCAGGTTTCAAAGCAATCCGAACATAAATGTGCCCTGTAGGCTGTGCCAAAGGGAAATATTGAGTCTTCTGACTAAACTAAGTTCTAAGAACGTTGGCCGCGGCAACATTTTTTGACGGAAATCGAAGAAAATCGACAGCTCCCATCTAGAGGTCTCCCCAAATAAGCATACCAGGTTTCAAAGCAATCAAATCATAAATGTGCCCTGTAGGGTGTGCCAAAGGGAAATATTGTGGTCTGACTAAACCGAGTTCTAAAAACGTTGGCCACGGCAA
Organism: Pictodentalium vernedei; assembly: GCA_031216915.1. Classification (NCBI taxonomy): domain Eukaryota; kingdom Metazoa; phylum Mollusca; class Scaphopoda; order Dentaliida; family Dentaliidae; genus Pictodentalium; species Pictodentalium vernedei. The sequence continues at coordinate 301,499,650 of CM062288.1, forward strand.
CATTTTTTGACGGAAATTGAAGAAAATCTAGAGGTCACCCCAAACAAGCATGCCAGGTTTCAAAGCAATCCGATCATAAATGTATCCCGTAGGGTGTGCCAAAGGGAAATATTGAGTCTTCTGACTAAACTAAGTTCTAAGAACGTTGGCCGCGGCAACATTTTTTGACAGAAATTGAAGAAAATCGATAGCTCCCGTCTAGAGGTCTCCCCAAACAAGCATACCAGGTTCCAAAGCAATCTGATCATAAATGGGCCCTGTAGGGTCTGCCAAACGGAAATATTGAGGTCTGACTAAACTAAGTTCTATGAACGTTGGCCGTGGCAACATTTTTAGCCGGAAATTGAAGAAAATCGATACCTCCCATCTAGAGGTCACCCTAAATAAGCATGCCAGGTTCCAAAGCAATCCGATCATAAATGTACCCTGTAGGGTGTGCCAAAGGGAAATATTGAGTCTTCTGACTAAACTAAGTTCTAAGAACGTTGGCCGCGGCAACATTTTTTGACAGAAATTGAAGAAAATCGATAGCTCCCATCTAGAGGTATCCCCAAACAAGCATACCATGTTTCAAAGCAAGCTGATCATAAATGTGCCCTGTAGGGTGTGCCAAAGGGAAATATTGAGGTCTGACTAAACTAAGTTCTACGAACGTTGGCCATGGCAACATTTTTTGCCGGAAATTGAAGAAAATCGATAGCTCCCATCTAGAGGTCACCCTAAATAAGCATACCAGGTTTCAAATCAATCAAATCATAAATGTGCCCTGTAGGGTGTGACAAAGGGAAATATTGTGCTTTGACTAAACTAAGTTCTAAGAACGTTGGCCGCGGCAACTATTTTTGACGGAAATTGAAGAAAATCGATAGCTCCCATCTAGAGGTCACCCCAAACAAGCATACCAAGGTTCAAAGTAATCTGATCATAAATGCGACCTGTGAGGTGTGTCAAAGGAAATTGTGGACGTATGTACTAACGTACTAACGTACGTACGCCGACGGACGAGAAGTGATGGCAATAGCTCAGCTTGACTTTGTCAAGTTGAGCTAATAGAAAGCGTCTATATTCTGATGAAACAAATCTGTTTCAAGTGTGCTGCATCTGAGAGATGCAAGAGCCTAAAGCGAACGAAATTCGTATTAATAAAGCTTAAACAGCACAAGAAAACATAATCACCTAGGTTTCGGTCAGATGAAGACCTTCTTCGGGGTACAGACACAACAAGACAAAATACACACTGACGACAAAAGAAATGAAATGTGTCGATAAAAGTCCTCGTAAGCCAAGTTCTGACCGAACGGGTGCGTAATACAACCCGAATGAAAAGAAACCGGGGTAAAAGTGGAAAGCATCATGTAAAAAAAAATACTGTTAGACAAATACTGAAAAATATTCCAGAAAGTCCCAACTCCCGGTAAAAACTACCGGTATTTAATATATATAAATACAGATATAAAACGCATCTGAGATGTTTGGAAGCGCACTCTTGGTGAGTAAAAAAACGTAAAAAAACAGGGAACAGCTAGACTTCCCGTTCTTTCTAAACAAATTTACTTTACTAACGATGAAAACGCGTCTGTCCCATCTGATAAAAACCTGAACTTTTTTAGGTAGTTCGACAAAGCAACTAGTCACAGTTTGACAAATTACAGTACATGTGGCCACTCATCTCTATACAAATGGATGACATTTGATGATGTGAAAGTTATTACGCTGTGACTGCAGCTCCCCCCACCCCCCCCCCCCCCCCCCCCCCCCCGCCAAATCGTCGCCTGAGTGCTAGAATGTTCTATGTCCCATAGGGGACATAGAACATTCTAGCACTCAGGCGACGAAATGTCACGGTGTTTACCTTACACTAAAACACGAAGACTGAAGAGAGAGAGGGAGAGAGGGGGAGAGCAAGAGAGAGAGAGAGAGAGAGAGAGAGAGAGAGAGAGAGAGAGAGAGAGAGAGAGAGAGAGAGAGAGAGAGAGTCGGATCGAAGATTCCCTCGTTTTGTTTGTCTCTACTGCGATCTGTACTGTGCAGTCGAAAGAAATGCATACTTTTGGCTCCATATTTAATCCTTTGGCCCCCCTGATGGTATATACCACGCCTGTTCAGAGACATCAGCTGGTAGAGACCGGTCAATATTTTTAACGTGAAGCCTTAAGGCAGCACGTCAAAAATCTAGAATCTGTCCAACAAACAAATACACTGAGCAACTGACTTCTTTATGAATTTAGGTTGTATCACGATCCTGGAACGGAAAAACGGTCTTTCAGGCTCAAAGAGTTAACACATTTCCCCATCCGGACGAAACAATGTTTCGATCCGATGGGGGGATTTGTTATATATGAAGCCAAAAATATGCACTTTTCTCAATATAGAGATGTGTTCAATTTTTATGAAATTAAAAGGAGTTAAAATCTACAAATTTTTCGACGAAGAAAAATACTAATCGATTCTGCCGTGAACGCTTGATAGTTGACAAATCGAATATTCGCCACAGCTCTATTTCCTATATTCGGTTACCCTCTTTTAGTTGCAATAAGATGGGGTTTCCATTTGCTGATTAAAAGCTCTTTTTAATTATATATATATTTATATTTATTAAGGTTTAACGACACTTTTAACAGCCAAGGTCATATCGTATCGGTGATAGTTTTACGGGTGGAGGAATCCGGAGAGAACAACCGAGCAACGACGAGCAGCTGCCAGCTCTCCAACATCGTAACTCCGCACTGCAGCACAGGCAGGGTTAGATTGGTTGAAGACATGCGCACCGTCGACGTAGTGCAATACGCCTTAGTACACGGCGTCATCGTACCTCTATGAGGACAAACCGGGTTAAGTGCATTGCCCAAAGACACAACGCGGGAGTCCGAATCGATCGCTCAGACGGTCACCCATCCAGTGACTATCCGGGCTCGACGTTGCTTAACTTCGGTGATCTGACGAGAACCGGTCACCGCTACGCCACTGCGCTCCCTTTTTTTAAATTTATTTTTTAACAAATGGGGTTTTGCGTGCTTTATGGTAATCAAAAGCAACCATCCATTTTAAATTTTGACCGTAATTTGTATTTTTGGAGACACTCTTTTGGAGGTCAAACGTTTTTACGCTTTACTTACCCGATTTCTCTTAAGAAATCATAGAAAAGCGCCAAAACTAAAAGTGCTTCCTATGTGGTAGGGCCAGGGTTAAATTAATATAAGTTAAGCCTCAGGGATACTGTATTTATCGAGACAGACTATCAGTATATGCTATCCATTAGCTTAATCGGCGAGGCAGTTTTCGGATAATGTTCAGTGACTGATGAGGTATTAACTTTCCTTGGTGAACAATTAACGGTGCACATCGAAGGGATATCAAACACTGTGACAAAGATAATTGATATTTGACAAGCGTAATTTGTTGTTCGCTGGGTGATAGGTTACAGATCAACGGATCTGGACTGTTAATCAGGATCTTGAAAAATAGGTTAGCATCATCAACCCTCTACCACACACATCGTCCACTGAGTACCAATGTTTTCTATGTGCCAGAAGGCACATAGAACACATTGGAACTCAGGGGATGACATGTTGGGGGAAAAAGAGGATCATTTTCATTCTAGAGTGGAGAGAATCGCATCTGATTCCAGCGAGGTACTCGTGCCACTGTTGATAAGCACTATCACAAGTGATATTGGTGTCACATTGGTGTCGGGACAGTGTATCTCACCCACTACCCTGCAAACCAACTTCGATTAGCATCATTGCTTCTAGTCTCCATTGGTTTGTAAGCTGGGGGAGCCAAATTTATTGGAATATTTCAATGCCCTATTCACAGTCACACATTCACTCAATCGCACACTTCACTAAATTTGCAATAATACAGATAGTTCACTGATAATGTACCTTACTTGACATACATTGGTCTGAATTCAATGAAACATTCTTCCAACCTGAGGGAGATGACAGGTAGACAGACAATCTGGCTATGCCATCTCCCAGCAGTTTGTGCTATATTTTGCTATTTAGAAGTTGAAATATGTTACATTGTAAAAAAGCATGCATGCTGCTGAATAAAGTACCTATCTATCTACCTAAGGGGACAGATATGTGACCCAGACTAGGGCCCCGATAATCACATATTTTCGACTTGAAGCGAATCTCGAATCGAATCGAGTCTATTATTCGAAATCGAATTGAATACAGGCGTCTCGAAAGCCCGACTGATGAAATATTCCAACTACATCATCTAGGCATGCCTTCGTCGAAGGCATGCCTTGACGATGTAGTTGAAATATTACCCAGTAGGGATTTTTGTTCAAAAGCAGAAATGGATGCGAGAATTCTGTTCTAGGCACTGCACGGGGCTAGCCGCCAGCAAATGTGAGGTCATCGTCGAAACTGCTTGGGAACTTTACATTTGCTTTCAGCAGTGGTAGTGAGTAGTGGAATCAGCATGGATGGTGGCATGATTGCAGATTCATTTTTATGTTAATATTGCGGAAAAAACATTCAGTTTTTCAACATTATTTATGTACAGTTTCTATCTCAGCTATACGTTTTGTGAGACGACTGAGATGACTGATACCAGTGAAAAGATTCGAAGGAAAACGAATCGGACAGCCGATTTCGAATCGAATACCAACTTAAGATTCGAAATCGAATCGAATCTCGAAGCTTCGCAGGGTTCGAGGCTGCCCAGACACAAGGTTTGTCGTGTGTCTGAGAAAAATATCTTTGCCCGAGGGTAAGATTGTCCCATCCCCACCCCATATGACATAATCGAAAACAAACTACTGCTCGGACAACATAAATTTACTGTTTTACCCATTGGTCGTTGAGAAAAAATGAATTGCATATTCGGAAAGTCCGGGAAAGAGGATCGAAACGTTCCGTATCAGGTTTTAGTTTTTAGTTCTTCAGCGCTCGTTTCCTCAAAGTGCTTCTTGGTCACACACGACGTATTTTTCAGTTCTTGTAAATCCTGTAATATGTATTGGAACATCCCAACACAACCATTTTCCTGACGTAGGATCATGGAATCGGTTCATAACTCGACAGCGGCAAGTCTATGAAATGGAAATGTTTGCACCACAACTGACATTTTCTTCAATGAACACTGTATTGGATTCTAAGGTGATGTTATTTTCCCATGAATACCAGTTGATGATGTGATTTATCCCATGAATACCAGTTGTTCATGTGACATTTGAATATTGCACATTGATATTATGCACTACTTTCAAGTCTATATTTAGAATCTCGTCGCCTGAGTGCTAGAATGTTCTATGTCCCAAAGGGGACATAGAACATTCTAGCACTCAGACGACGATCTGTAACGTCTGTTTACGTTCTATAAACAGACGGTTTCCCCAACTCAAGTGTGAATTGTTTTTAGGAACTATATTGGCACTTTACGGGAACTATTTTGTATCAGAAGCTATGTTTGTTTTGTTTCTTTTTTTAGGAATAGAACTTGACCTAATTATGGTTAGTCAAGGGGGTCACTTGTAGAAACGCCAACTCGATATCCAGTCCGAACATAAATATATTATTCGCGGTTCATGGAATTTGCAACTGATCAATTAGTTTCATCACCTCGTGGATTTCTAATAGTCATGATTCAATTCTTAAGTGAAACCCATCCGTAAAGGGGATCACAAATACACACTCATATGAACTGTTCCCGGGATGGGGGGGGGGGGGGGGGGGGCACTAGAAATCTATCTCTTCTATAACTATATTTGGGGATCTGTGGTAGTGTTTGGAGTTGCATTTTCTGTTTATTCTTTGTCAAAACGTATCGAATGTGCTAACTAATTTGGTGGATAAGTCACGTGCTGTAAGGTCAGCTGACATAATATCAATAATACATAATATATATATACGGTTTTACAACCCAAGTGCCCACTATCCAAGTATCCAGGGGCTGCTTAGCGACTTCGCCGGGAGGGGGGGGGGGGGTAAGGTTTTAGCTTTAGCGGGGGTTCTGGGCCCTTCTCCTACAAATCATGTGATCTGGGAAGCAATCCGGGTAATTTTAGGGAATGAGTGGCCTACCGGTTCCGGTAATGCACGAAATCCTTAAAGTCGCCCAGAACTCACGAGTGGGCCTACATTAAGTACTCCGACACACTACTGGGGACATCACTACTCCACCGCTGACCTCGATTCGAATAATCGCCTTCTTCAAAAGTAAGCTCTTTGGTATTAAGGATGCTAAGTAGAATAACAAGCAATTAACCATTTACCTAACATGAACAACGGCGACGCTTGCAAAAACAATTCTTGAATAACTAATTTCTTTCTTTTTTGTCTCAAACACATAGGTTATGACCCCTCATTGGAACGAGCTCGACGAGCTCGTTCCAACGAGGGGTCATAATCTATGTTTTTGAGACAAAAATGAAAAAAAAATAATGAAAAGTAATTGGCGATTTTTGAGAATAGCGCTGGTCGGTTTTTGCCGTTACGTTGGGGTTAAACTAATTTTGTTTACCGTTTTCAAATATTTTGAGCATTGTTGGTTAAAAGGGGGGGGGGGGGGGGTTAAAGCTCCCCTTACCTCCTCTGACATTAACCACTCTTAACCATTTGAAAACGCACGACCGGACCAATTTCATGTAATCTAATTTTTTAAAGTAAACGATCCTAAGTGGATTTTGTGGAGGTAGACCGATCAATAGTTTCAACGTGCAAACATTAGGTTGCACGTTGAAAATATTAGTTGATCCACCCCAAATAATTAACGTGGACTCTTCCAACTAGGGCAATTAAGCTGTCATGGAATATGTCATTGGTGTTTCATGGGTTTCGGTTTCTAACGTGCTGGATGTTAGGCATTACATAATGTTTGGCATTTCGAACGTCGCAAATTTCTGTATTTCCAGTTATATTTATCTGCTCATTGCGCTGTGTTCCTAGTTAATATTCACATGACTTCAACGATAAAAAGCTCTTGCATTAATTTAACATCTACCCACCTAAAGCATCATTCTTCAATACCAGCTCCAAAAAGGAGAAAAATTGATTAACCTTTCAAAATTTATTAATATTATTAACAGAAAACCTAGTAACAAACAGGCTAAACACAAATACATGTTAAATCAATTAGTTTAGACTAGGAATGTCAAAGCAATGCGGGTATCAACATAACCGGTACCGGTACTGGGACAAGTCAACAATTGGGTGACATCACAATCAGAGGGGAGAAATTCGCATTTAAACCGACCCGGTCCCCAAGATCGCAAAGACAAACATGGCATCGTACCAATTATTCTGCGGCGACATCAAAGTAATCATAAAGCACGAAAATCGTGCTTTATGATTACTTTGATGTCGCCACAGAATAATTTCTTTGAAGTAGCCGATGATGGTGCATTCATTATCTTTGATGCCACGTTTGGAAAGTTAATGATCGGCCTTATCGAGGTGGTGGTGCCCATTCAGAGTGTTCTGATATGTTCATTCTCAAACAAGCTGAAAGTATGTCGTGTTAGTGTGTCATTCGCAATTATTAGCCCGTTTATCCTAGTTCAGTTAGGAATTTCCCCCTAAAATAATTTTGTCGCGGTACCGGCGGGACAAAAAACTTCAGTACCGGTGCCGGTTGGAGCATGAGGGAACCGGCGGTACCGGTACAGGAACGGACTGACATGCCTGGTTTAGACTAAAGACATACCTCAAACCACTGGTTTCTCCTGTAAATCCTTCTCTGCTCGTCGGAAGGGCACCTTATACATATAATTGTTTTTAGCATAGGCGACGCGCCGGTGTTGTGGACTGGTGTGGGTGGCCGCAATAATTGAGTGTAAATTGAAATAACGGAGGCGTGTGATGCGCACCTGTCTGTGGTTCCCAGTAACCAGAGCGTTGACCTGGGAGGGAAAATCCTACCCTACAAAACTACGCAGTTGTGTTGAAGAGGGTCGGAGGGCCATTCCTAATTTTCCTGAAAGCCAACTTCTTGATTCTCGTCACCAGGCGGTCGGAAATAAATAATGAAGAATGAGTCAGAAACAGTGAGTGGAATTTCATAACCATCCAAGATAGGTTAACCGGGTAAATGCTAAGCTACCTTTCCCTTCTACACACTAAAAACTAAAGTGTTAAAACTGACACTTTCAAGGTGTTAAACACATTCTAACTCTTAGGGTTTGATTTTAACACTCAAAGTGCAATGCTTTAAGTACTTAGACATTACAATCGTCAGACAACTGAAACTTGAATGGATGGCACTTCCCATGTGTTTAGCATTGGTGGCTCTTCCAGAATCGTCCATAATTTGATTTGCGCTTGGTGGGTACATAATTAAAAGGACACAACGCAGATGACGCGGATCAGGCTCGAGAGTTCGAGCCTGATCCGCGTCATCTGTGTTGTTTCCTTTTAAGTGTCGCGACATTACACTTGTCAAGTGGTATTATTGTCAACACCTGTCAAGTTCTGGGATATCTACACTTGAACAAAGTGCTAGTTCAGCACTTAGTAAGTGTTAAATACAGCACTTCAAGTGTAGTTTTTAACACTTCAGTTTTTAGCGTGTCAGCCGTATTTTTATTTGAAATTAATTTGTGGTGTCCATCATTCCTTCTTTTTTATTACAAGCTTGTTATTTTTCCTCCAGTTCCACATATACAAATCTGTATGGAACACGTGTTCAATACGGATTTCCGTTGACAGACTATTTTTCCACCAGACGCCATGGACCCATCCAAAGAACCAAACTACGCCTATTTTCATAATCGGTCAATCGAAACGTTGCATTCTGACCCACATCAAATGGGAAACTCTGGTGACAGTCGATAAATCGTATGTCAATTGGTGTTTTATTCAAATCCACCAAAATTCAAGGAATACAACTTATGCTATAAATGGGAAGTGATTTTATACCATGATTACCTATTCTACTATACATGAAAAGCCTATGACATACATTTTAGCTTTATACACCAACCGTGGTGAACACGCCAGTAATGGGTTTTCAATAGTAAAAATTTACACCTACAATAAAACAACATCTCCGTTGAACTTCGGTGACGTCGACCTGAATGCAAACTTGTCTAAATTTATCGCATGTCGCCTCGCGAAGAGTGAAATGGCAGTGGCAATTATTTATTACGTTTTTAAATGGGTTTAATAAAGCATGCATAACTCGAAATAGTATGTTATTAAAACGAAAAAGGCTCAGTTTTTTTTTCATTTCATTTCGGCGATAAAATTGACAGCGGAAGTACCGCCCACCGATGCTTGTGTAAACAAAAACAGATTCGCTCGTATGTACGTCTGCTGTTCAGTAAAACCGAGAAACAATAATAGCGACTCAAATAATCTGACGATCATGGTATAAATAAAATATACACAAAGAAGCTTAGTGTACCAAATGTTCACCACTCGTGGTGAAGTGGTGTTAACCGCGCGCCGAAGGCTCGCGGTTAACATCACTTCACCACTCATAGTAACATTTGGTACACCAAGCTACTATGGGTACACTCTATATTTATAACACCCCAGTTTTGACACCGAAGCGAATATCTCTGAGATAACGCCTGCTAATTTCTTAAAAACACGAACCAATAACCTATTCAATTTTAATTTTTATTTTCCTGTTTATGTATCGAGGTGTCCCTCACGTTTATTATCTCTGATGTTACCAGTCCCATGCGAGACTGCGCCTCTCGTTCTAACATTCTGCACTGGCACTTGCACCGTATTGACAAATGTATTCACACATCCTGACGTTCTGTGTATATTCCCAACCCTCGCCCAGTTCATCACACAAATACTGAAAGAAATTTCACATTTGAATTATTATAATGCCTAACTCTTCAACATTCCACAATATCAGTTCTCTCGTCTGCAGATGGGACTAAATGCATCAGCCCGAGTGGTATGTAGGGTATCACAATCTCAACATATCATACCTGTTCTGAGGGATATGCACTGGCTGCCATTCAGGTACAGAATAATTTTCAAAACTTTATTATTAGTTTTTAAGACAGAAAACAACATGTCGACAGCCTACTTAGAACTCCTCAATACCAAGAATGTGTGTCAATTCAACCTGAGGTCCGAAAGGAAAATGCTACTACACGTTCCAAAACATAGGTGTAAGACATTTGGAGATAGGTCATTCTCATTTGCTGGCCCCCACTTGTGGAATAATTTACCAGAACACCCACCTAAAAAGATTGTCAAATGTCAACCTTTTCAAGAAAGATCTAAAACATACCTGTTTCAAAAAGCCTATAAGTGGTGTTCTGGACTGTAAGATACTGTATATATCCCGTTTGTATATTTGCATGAGCTCAGTAACATGTACAGTGCCTTAGAATACGGTTCTATATCCACTGAATTATAATTTTGGCACTATATAAATGTGTATATTATTATTTATTATTATTAATGCAACTAATTCAGTGACTGCACCGTTTATACAGTATTGGTATCATATAGAATTAACTGTTACCCTGAAAACCACATCAATTCAATGCATGTTGCTGGTGAATGTGCTTTCCAAGCACAGGAAATCCCCTGCCACAATAATAAGTATATTCTAGGTATACTTGCCCCTTGGAAATTCAATTGACTTTTTGACCAAGGATTCCGAGGTATTGAATTCGGTTGACTATGTCATCAAATCTGGTCATGGCTGCTATGAGCACACATGACTATATTTGATGAAATATATTTTGAAAATATTAAGCGGGGCAAGAGATAATTTGGGAAGTTCAGGGAAAATTAAACATTACCCCCGACCAGCCTCGCCCCACCCCACCCCTTGTAATACAACCATCACCAATAACTCCGACAGGTAAAAATCTACAAATGCCTTGTATCCGGGAGAGGGGTAAAATCTGTTGATTTGAATCTCCGTTTTTCCCAGATTTGGGGACCCACCGCCACCCCCGGAATGCAAGGTTTTTACCAACCATGTCCTAACACCCACCCCTCCCAGGTGAGCTTTTGCAAAGACCGATCGGAGACCCACCCCTTTTGGGGCAATTGGTGAAGAAAACGTTCACACCTGGCAGTATAAGTGTGTTTTATGGTGCATTTTCTTTCTTTGAGTCCCACGTATTCCCAAAGTGTAGGTCACAGCAGGGAGGTATTCTCATTGCCGTGTTCCTAGTTAATACTCCCCTAACTGCAGCATTAAAGGGCTGTTGGATCATTTCAACATCTCCTCGCCTAAAACATCGTTCTTGAATACCTTTTCTCGCCACTAACATCAATGAGGAGGTTTTCTTTGTTCAATGGAAACTTAAACCCTATTCACATGATCAGATTTGGTCCCCGACTATAGTGTGCCGCGGACTAAAATGAAAGTGTCAATGACACTGTAGCTCAACTTGACAAACTTGAACTTGGTAAGTTATAAATGAAATGGCAAAATTGAAGAACAGAGTAATCCATCAATTTTTAAATGTAAACTGTAAGACTGGCAAAAAGAAGAATGTTGATACACAAATGCAGTATGTTCAGAGGTTACTCTGTAAATGGCAACTTTTTTCATAGAAATGAATGCTAATCAATAGTTCTTATCTAAAGGTCTTGTCTAATGAGCACACCAAGTTAAGCAAGCATACCAGGTTTCAAAGCAATCCAATCATAAATGTGCCCTGTAGGGTGTGCCAAAGAGAAATATTGAGGTCCTACTAAACTAAGTTCTAAGAACGTTGGCTGCGGCAACATTTTCTTACGGAAATTGAAGAAAATCGGTAGCTTCCATCTAGAGGTCACCCCAAACAAGCATCCAAGGTTTCAAAGCAATCCAGTCATAAGTGTGCCCTGTCGGGTGTGCCAAAGGGAAATATTGAGGTCTGACTAAACTAAGTTCTAAGAACGTTGGCAGCGGCAACATTTTTCGATGGAAATGGAAGAAAATCGATAGCTTCCATCTAGAGGTCTCCCCAAACAAGCATACCAGGTTTCAAAGCAATCCGATCATAAATGTGCCCTGTCGAGTGTGCCCAAGGGAAGTATTGAGGTCTGACTAAACTAAGTTCTAAGAACGTTGGCCTTGGCAACATTTTTGACGGAAATGGAAGAAAATCGATAGCTCCCATCTAGAGGTCACCCCAAACAAGCATCCAAGGTTTCAAAGCAATCCAGTCATAAGTGTGCCCTGTCGGGTGTGCCAAAGGGAAATATTGAGGTCTGACTAAACTAAGTTCTAAGAACGTTGGCAGCGGCAATATTTTTCGATGGAAATGGAAGAAAATCGATAGCTTCCATCTAGAGGTCTCCCCAAACAAGCATACCAGGTTTCAAAGCAATCCGATCATAAATGTGCCCTGTCGAGTGTGCCCAAGGGAAGTATTGAGGTCTGACTAAACTAAGTTCTAAGAACGTTGGCCTTGGCAACATTTTTGACGGAAATGGAAGAAAATCGATAGCTCCCATCTAGAGGTCACCCCAAACAAGCATACCAGGTTTCAAAGCAATCCAATCATAAATGTGCCCTGTAGGGTGTGCCAAAGGGAAATATTGAGGTCTGACTAAACTAAGTTATAAGAACGTTGGCCATGGCAACATTTTTTTATGGAAATTGAAGAAAATCGATTGCTCCCATCTAGAGGTCACCCTAAACAAGCACGCAAGGTTTCAAACTAATTCAATCATAAATGTGCCCTGTATGGTGTGCCAAAGGGAAATATTGTGGTTTGACTAATCTAAGTTCTACGAACGTTGGCCGCGGCAACATTTTCTTACGGAAATTGAAGAAAATCCATAGCTCCCATCTAGAGGTCATCCCAAACAAGCATACCAGGTTTCAAAGCAATCCAATCATAAATGTGCCCTGTAGGGTGTGCCAAAGGGAAATATTGAGGTCTGACTAAACTAAGTTATAAGAACGTTGACCGCGGCAACATTTTTTGACGAAAATTGACGAAAATCGATAGCTCCCATCTAGAGGTCTCCCCAAACAAGCATACCAGGTTTCAAAGCAATCCGACCATAAATGTGCCCTGTAGGGTGTGCCAAAGGGAAATACTGAGGTCTGACTAAACTAAGTTCTAAGAACGTTGGCTGTGGCCACATTTTTTGACGGAAATTGAAGAAAATCGATAGCTCCCATCTAGAGGTCATCCCAAACAAGCATCCCAGGTTTCAAAGCAATCCAATCATAAATGTGCCCTGAAGGGTGTGCCAAAGGAAAATATTGTATTTTGACTAAACTAAGTTCTAAGAACGTTGGCCGCGGCAACATTTTTTGAGGAAAATTGAAGAAAATCGATAGCTCCCATCTAGAGGTCACCCCAAACATGCATACCAAGTTTCAAAGTGATCTGATCATAAATGCGACCTGTGAGGTGTGCCAAAGGAAATTGTGGACGTACGGACGTACGTACGCCGACGGACGAGAAGTGATGGCAATAGCTCAGCTTGACTTTGTCAAGTTGTGCTAAAAATCGTCGGGGACAGAATAAACGGTCATGTAAATGCATTTGGTTGGGGACTAAATATTTAGTCCCCGATTTAAAAAAAAATAAATTTGGTCCTGCAAATGAGGTGGACCAAATCACGATAGTCGGAGACTAAAGCAGCGATCAGTTCTCATGTGAATGCAAACTCCGAATTGTCCTGCGACAATACATTTTCCGCGCTCACAACTTTATATGTCACCCGCGGGTTATATTAAACAATGATGCAATATTGGTGACAGCAATGTCAGTAGTGTTTTCGTTCAAATCGACACGGCGTTTTACTTCATTTCGCCGTATTTAAACATGCCTCCTAAAAAGAGAACTGCAAAAACCAAAAACCAGGTCACTGTTTCTGTTCGTGGTCAGTCATGGACCGCGTCAGAAACCGAACTTCTTTTGGATCTTTGGGCAGAGAAAGATGTTGAAACTATTTTAGACAACCCAAAGCTAAGCAGAACAGGAATTTATACTGATGTTGTAGATGGACTGGCGGAGTCCGGTTTGGTTAAAACTGTGGAACAGACTAAACGCATGATGAAGTTTCTAAAACAATCTTACAGAAACTGTCGCGCAACATTGAGCAAAAGTGGAGCGGGCGGCAAGAAATGCAAATTTTATGACAAACTGGACATTATACTTGGCTCCCGACCAGCTTCGTCTCCCTTAAAAGTTATCGACACAGGAAAGAGAATGCTTGATGAAGATGGGTCCGACACCGATTCGGACAAGGAAACTAATTTGGATGAAAGCGGTATTGTTTGGCTTCATTTACTGAAGCTAATCAACATGAATTCTATCATCTCGGTAAAACTATTAACCAATTTCTTACGGTGCGAAAAACACCAGCGAATAAGATATTGTCCAAATATTCGCCACAAAATGGAGTGACAACTGCAATGGAGTGAAAAGCTTTTTCTGATAGAGGTCGAAATTATTGATAATTCGACAGTAATTAACATTCTGTCACGTTACACCCATTAACACTGTCGGAAGGTTTTGACCTCAGTGTCGAGACAGTGTGTCCACTCGTAACTTAGTAACACCTCAAAATAAAATGACCTGTTTTAATGTTGATAAGTGTGCATTACCTTAAAAGTATCACAGATATAATTTGGTTAAAAGGGTATACCGGGTTATTATTTCCTGTAAAACTGGAATCTACTGAATTCGGGATGAACACAAAGCTCTCTCAATCTGAGAATATTTACACCGCGGTTCAGTCTATGTGTCGGTAAGCACCTTGGTTTAGACCGGTGTTAACGCACAGTGGAACCCTGTTAATTGAATACCCACTTTGCCAATGAAAAATATGAGCTCTGCCAAACAGTATGTAATAGATTAAATACCTGTATTGGAGTACTGAAGCCAAATGGGTCTATAAACAAAAGAAAACTGGGGAGAGTCAGGATAATTTCTCGACAGGTTACAAGATTTTTTATACAATTACCAGGAGTTTCTTCTATAACCTATATTCAATATTCAATTCATATTTGTACTGGAGGTATGGTAAATGGTTTTGTGTTGGGAAATTATATCCAATTAACAGGAATATACAATCAACTGGTTGAGGGCTATATTATTTTTGGTGGTCTGAATTTGCTATTCAAAATCTGTTCTATTACAAATTATTGGAGAGTGCCTATGGGCACTCTCCAGTAATTTGTAATAGAACAAATTTATATAAAGAAAGTATTATTTGGGTTTGACTGAATATGAAACATGAGCAAGGAAAACGTTGGCTTTTGCCCTGGTACCCTCATTTTTTTGAAAGCCCTGATAGTGGCTTCTAGCACTGAACCAGTTAAGAGACATCCAATTAAGTGGGCTCCACTGTACGATGTAAGTAAGGGAAATGTGTTTACTGCGAAAAATTGCCACCTCTGATATTCCATAAATTCAAATTAAATATACACAAATTATACATCAAAATGAAGGTTGAGATGTATAGAACACGGAAAATATATGAAATCAACTCACAGAGTTGACAGCAGGCACCAATGGTTCCTGGAAATCTGCTACCGTATTCGTACCAGAATTGATAACAAAATAATATTTCAGGCAAACAAATCGTGGCCAAATGTGCTATCAAAGAACAAAGCTAGGACATCAATTTTTTTCAAACCGCAGCGAGAGAGCTGCGTGGGTGCAAATTCCAAAAACTCTCGGCTTTGTTTACATTGTCGGTTTATTTAGATTTTCGGTCAATGTTATCGAACCGAAAAAGCATCGATATACAATACTGTCTAAAATCAAATAATGAAAAAGATCGCCTTAATACAGCATACTATTATTATATGGAGACTGAAGTTGCCATATTACCTTCAAGGTATCATGACACCTGCTGGAATTTCTTAGAATTGCGATTTTGTTTTTCGATGAAAATTCGTGGTATCGAGTGATATGCGCATGTCCCACGAATACGGAATCCATCTTCAAATAAACATGCAGACGGTATTGTCCTTTTCCAAAATGCAGCCCTATCGCTGCATCCTGAAGTGGTTTGAATGCCTAGCTTTGTTCTTGGATATCTCAAGCACGTGTGCCCACGAGTTGCTATCCGGATATATTATTTTATTATCAGTTCTGGTACGAATACGGTAGCAGACTTCCAGGAACCCTTGATGCCTGCTGTCAACGCTGTGAGTTGATCGCATATATTTTCCGTGTTCTATACATCACAACCATCAGTTTGTTGTATAATTTGGGAATATTTAATTTGTGGAATATCAGAGGTGGGAATTTCAAAGTAAACAAATTTCTCTTACTTATATAGCACCTTAAATGGACAACGGTTATGCAATTTATAATTTCCCTAAAGAAGAGACTCGCTAGATAACCTCAATTTATCGTCAGTATTGCTTTGGCAGTAGTTGCCCACTCGTTTAATGAGATTTGGCATATCACCGTGCTGAGAACCATTTTTCATTAAATTTGACCTTTTTCATTGTGTGACCAAGTTTAATTGGGAATGGCAGAGTCGTGTGGAGAATGCGTCTCTCGATGTAACTGGTACCACCGCGGGCGATGTAATAATTGCCCAGTCGTTCAGAAGTGGCGTCACTAATTCCCTTACTGCACACTTTCTTCGACAGAACGGAACGATGCTTTCCCCCAAAGCGGCGAATGACAAATTGAAAACGACCGTTTTCAAGTACTTGCCACCAGATATTAAATCGCGGTTGTTTATTTTAAACTAAATCTTGGACGAACGGCAAACAGAAGAAATAGAAGATTAGGTCCAGAAATAGAATTTAGTTTTAGAGTGGGAATAAAACATGGGGAATTTTCTTTAATGTTTAATCCTTCAATCACAGAATGCATAAATTTTGCGAGAAGAAAAATTTGACGGTCGACGAGCAGACGACACAATGAAATAGATTGGATAATTGTATATGTATAGAAATTAATGGTATTCCCCGAAAAAAAGTTATTAAAATTATTCTTTTACTTTTGGATTATCCATGATATAAGTTAAGCTACAGGCGGAACAATATACTGATTCGGAGTTAACAATAGTTTTTTTTTCAAAATGTTATTTGTAAAGCACTTCTGGTTTTCTTCGGTTGTTTTATCACACAGTTAAGGGCCTATATAAGTAATGAAATTTTGTTTATTTTGAAAATTCTCACCTCTGATATTCCTTCAATTCAAATTAAATATACACAAAATGTACATCAAAATGAAGGTTGGGATGTATAGAACACGAAACACATGTGTAATCAACTCATAGAGTCGACTGTAGGCACCGGTGGTTCCTGGAAGTCTGCTGCCGTATTCGCACCAGAACTGATAATTTAATAATATTTCACGAAAACAACTTGTGGCCAAATGTGCTTTACATATCCAAGAACAAAGCTAGGGGATAAAAAATTTTCAAAACACGGCGACAGAGCTGCATTGGGAAAAATTCCAAACCTTTGCTTTTGTTTACGTATGGGTCTACTTTCGATTTCCGGTCGACGTCATCGGACAGAAAAAGCATGTAAAAACAACGCCGTCTAAAATCAAATAATGAAAAAGATCGCCTCCACACAGTATACTGTTATTAGATAGAGATTGCACAGTTGTCAGATTCAGTGCAAGGTATCATTATACCTGTTGAAATTTCTTAGAATTACGATTTTGTTTTTCGATGGAAATTCGTTGTAACGAGTGATTTGCGCATGTCTGTCGAGCATGGAAACCATCTTCAATAAAAAATGCAGACAGTGTTGTCCTTTTCCAAAATGCAGTCCTATCACTGTATTCGAAAGTGTTTTGAATGCCTAGCTTTGTTCTTGGATATATGAAGCACATTTGGCCACATGTTGTTCAGATGAAATATTGTTTTATTATCAGTTCTGGTGCGAATACGGTAGCAGACTTCCAGGAACCAGTGGTGCCTACAGTCGACTCTATGAGTTGATTACATATGTGTTTCGTATTCTATACATCCCAACCTTCAATTTGATGTATAATTTGTGTATATTTAATCTGAATTTAAGGAATATGAGAGGTGAGAATTTCAAAATAAACAGAATTCCATTACTTATATAGGCCCTTAAATCCACTGAACATCCATTATATATATCGGTTTGACCTGCTTGCTAGTGTAAAAGAACTGATTGGTTATCCCAGGGAGGCTATTATTAAATGATTCAGTTATCTTTGACACATCTCCCAATAAATATTAAAATGGCCCGTTATATTTTGTTTGACCGAGCTCGAAGAGGTCTGTCAAACAACACATAATAGGCTGTGCTCATTTTCTACTGAAATGAAATTCTCTTCGAGGCGAAGGGAGGGGAAGAAAATAAATTCGTGTATCCATATTCCAGAATGTCTGTAAATTTACAGTGGTTTGAAAACGGATACACCCTTCTGCCTCGCCTCGGGGCTTATCGGTTTTTAAACCACTGTGACATAACATAAACCCTGGCACATACACCAATAATTACAATGTTTACTGCTCGACTTTTCAAGTCTTAAGTATTTTACCCGATGGAAATTTGCAAAATTTAGTTTAAACGTTTCTGAAAATAATTTGCCCATTGTTGTGTCGTTATATGACACTTTTGATATGGAAGATGTTACGCTGCAGTCACGGCGTAACGGCTTTCACCTCTTCTAAACGACCGATTGGAGGAGTGACCACGTTGACTGACCTGACACAATCTTGAGATTGAGATGTAAAGTTTTTTCTCAGACCTATCACTTGTAAAGGCATCTGTGTTAGGTGCACACTACATCGACTCCCCGGATCTGGCGTCCACATGGTTACCTAAATTTGAAAATGTCAGCAGGCCATTGATTTTGTTTGTGCCAAACTTCTAGTTCACACTCAGAGTGTACGCGTCTAGTAAATCCGATTGAAACGCTGTCAGTGTGGCTAAAGCCTTTCGGTAGAAAGTTAATCATTTTGTTTTGGTGGGAAGAACATTCTGTGGGTTCTTTTTATAGTAATTCACTCTTACATTTAACAAGTATTTTGCGAGCATTTTCTGACCAAAGAAAGGTCAGCCGATCAATATTCGAAAGTGAAGTGTTCATCTGTTTGTATGACAAGTAAAAGCCCTCGTCGAACTCCTGTCACTTAATACATAAACTCATCCAGCATTGTGTCAAAATACAAGAACACCAGACAACGAGAAAACGAAACGGATGTTGTCTCTTCCTCGGTTCGTGTTTTCCTGGAATGTGGGAATTCGGTGACATTTTGCATGTAAATTGTAGCAAGACGTTTGTTTGATGTGTCAAGTCATGAAAGCCAATTGTTGTCCAACTGACATGGTACAGAGATGCCGCAAAAATATCGCGTCTGCGGGTATAAATATCTATGTCAAATGGTGTAGCGTTGATGCATTGTAACGGTCCCTTGACACCGTCTGGTCACTTTGACAGCTTTTAATAAGCTAGTGTAAGAAACCGTTGTGTCCCAATGGTGGCTTGGTATATAACATATTAAGTTGGCAGAAATTCAACCTAATTTGTAAACTCCAAACTCTCGCTCTTGTCACCACCGGTAAATAGGTTTTAGGAAAGATAATAACGTAATTGCAACGCAAATGTAATTAATTAATTCTGTGGAAAATACAAGTCAATGAATTGAAAAACCTTCTCGACAAAAGTTGTAACGTGAGAAAGATATAGCTAATTATGCTCGGGGCGGACTGGGCCAAGGAACGTTACCAGAAAAAGCACCGGGGAGGGAGGGAGGGTGGGGGAGGGCAGACCCGGAGAGAATTTTGATCAATGGCAGTCCACACAGAGGATATTTCAATAGCGTTTTTTTGTATCATCTTCACATAGAACATTTAGACATATCGCAGTCTATGCAATCAGGTCCATTTCGCCTTTTTGGTCATTTTTCCTAAATTTCACGCACCGATATGTGTTGGGTTGCATCAGTTTTGGGGTCCCCACCGGGAATTTTCTCGGTAAACCATACGGCCTGTCCGCCACTGACTATCCCTACCATAGAATATTTGATAGCATGTTTTAATAAATAACTTTATTACATGTACTTTCCAAAACGTGATTTACTGGGATTTCCGGATTTGATTATAAACGATAACTTCACAAGTGAATTATGCAATCAACAATTGGGCCATGTAACCGTGCACGCAAACGAAGACGCTTTGCCGTGGGTGTAATGGGGACTTCATTGTTTTTTTTGTTTTTTTAACCCTTTACCTAATATGAAAAGCAGACGACACTCGTCCCAATGAGGGATCAAAACCTATGTTTTAGAGACAAAAAATGAAAAAAATAATGAAAATTAATGGGCGATTTTTGAGAATAGCGCCGGCCGTTACGTTAGGTAAAGGGTTAAATAATATTATTATCGTTAATAATGAAAAGTAATAAACAGAGTAATCGCTTGACTGGACTGGTTACGTGAAATAATTCATTCGAGGCGAGGGACAAAATTGTAAAACACTCGTGCGCATTCGCGCACTCGTGTTTGTACAACGTCCCTCACCTCTCATGAATTATTTCACGTAACCAGTCCAGTCAAGCGATTACTCTGTATATTATTGACAGGGCTGGGGAGAGGAAATTCGTTCCTCTGGGTTAATTCTGTTATGGGCCCTCTTTCGAAAGTGTCGCGTGATACTGATACAGATGCCGAAGTTCTTGAAGAGATAACACCGGGTCTGGTGCATATGTATACAGATAACAGTCTATTAACCCTTTACCCAACGCAACGGACAAAACCGGCCAGAGCTATT
Organism: Pictodentalium vernedei; assembly: GCA_031216915.1. Lineage (NCBI taxonomy): Eukaryota > Metazoa > Mollusca > Scaphopoda > Dentaliida > Dentaliidae > Pictodentalium > Pictodentalium vernedei. Next base: position 301,520,269 of record CM062288.1, read on the forward strand.
CACAAATATTGCCATTAGATTTTCATTATTTTGTGTACCTTTTGCCTCAGAAACATAGCATATGATCCCCTCAGTGGAACGAGCTCGTTGAGGGGTCATAAGCTATGTTTCTTTGACACAAAAAATGAAAAAATAGATATTCAATAATTTTGTTTGCAAGTGTCGTCTACTTTTCATGTTAAATAAAGGGTTAACAGATTGAGCATCTTCACGGGGAACTCCCACCCCTTCTTCACATGAGTGGCAAGTAGTATTCCAATAAGATGGGCAACTTATATTGCTTATTCTCTCTCGGTTGATCGGCCCAGGCTTGGCACAGGCGTCAGAACTTTTTTATAAATAGGTTGGGGTTGGCCCAAGACTCCATGAATCATGGAGTCTTGGGCCAATCCCGGGCCCCCGATGTTTCGGGCCCCGAGGTTACTACCACGGGGCCCTATCTTCTCCCCGGCCCTTATCTTTAATACGAACACGATTTCTGTCTTCGAATCTCTCCTGTATCATCAGATGGAAGTGTGATTCTGCTGATACTGGCAAGACACATACAGTGTGATACTGCAAAATCGAAAACGAGAGTGGGTGAGAGTTGTGTCCCTTCGCGGTATTTACATATGCCTGCGGCAGTTTGTGTGATCCGACAATCTGGCCACCAAAACTCGACGTGATACAACAACACGGATCAACACACTCTTATGATGATAGGTTTATTATATGACTGACACACTAACAGTAACTTAATTTGCTTACCTCGATTTACTTACTTATTCCATTGAAAGCCGAACATAAAAATAGTGGACGAAACTTTGTGAACAACGGCTTCCCAAGTTACGAAATCTATTTTTAACGGATAAACAGTCCGACGTTTTTCATACGGAAATTCTCGGCAATTTCCGTAGGAGTGTGATATGGATTTTTGATCATGAAAAATCTCACCTGGTGTGATCCGACAGTCTGGATAAAATCGCCAAACAGTAGTGGTATTTAGGGTAAAAATATCATAGTCATATAATAAATAAAAAAATGTTGTCTCAGTCCACAAACCATCAATTGAGATTTTTTAAAATCTTAGCCACTATACAAATGCATCAATTCATTTTTCAAAGAATATTGTCGTACCAACTTTAGATTGGCGCCAGATACACCCAGATGAAGACGGCGTGACAACCACTATCTATATCCAGTTCCTTATTCGGCATTCGTTATCATGGCGGAGGCAGGAAGACAGCCAATCTGGCTAAGCCTTTCCTTGTTGGTATACATAAGAAAACTAGTTGGTTTCGAACTTAATAGTTCGCTATCTCTATTGTGATATGCGCGTTACGTGTAAATTGTGATTTATTTTTTTGTATACTGGCGAATATATATATTTATTACTTTCCAAAGTGTGATTTACTGGGATTTCCGGGTTTGATTATAAACGATAACTTAACAAGTGAATTATGCAATCAACAATTGGGTCATGTATCCGTGTGCGCAAACGAAGACGCTTTGCCGTGGGTTTAATGGGGACATCATTGTTTTTTGTTTTTTTAACCCTTTACCTAACATGAAAAGCAGGCGACACAAGCAAAAGAAATTCTTGAAAAACTGATTTTTTTCATTTTTTGCCTCAAAAACATAGGTTATGACCCCCTCATTGGAACGAGCTCGATGAGCTCGTTCTAATGACGGGTCATGACCTATGTTTTAGAGACAAAAAATTGGCGATTTTTGAGAATATCGCTGGGCCGGTTTTGGCCGTTACGCAAGGTAAAGGGTTAAATAAAATAATTATCGTTAATAATGAAAAGTAATAAACAGAGTAATCATTCGAGACGAGGGACTATACAGTATTCGCGCACTCGTGTTTGTACAACGTCCCTCACCTCTCATGAATTATTTCACGCAGCCAGTCGAGTCAAGCGATAACTCTCAATAAATAAAATTGGTTGATAGCGAATGTCGAATAAGGAACTGGGAGTAAGTAATGTTATCACGTCCGTCCCAATGAAAAGGTAGATCGATTTCACCCAGTCGGAATGGAGACGAAGAACGAAACAGCTAGAGATGGGCATATACTGAAAAACCGAACCGATACCGTTATCACGAGGATCCCAAAAAACCGAACCGATACCGTTATCACGAGGATTCCCCAAAAACCGAACCGAACCAGTCGCCGTCTGCAGTTTCATATTTTCTTACATTCCTTATTTATAAGGCATAGTTAAGGGGTGATAGCAGTTGAAGTAACTAATTTTCTTTTTAGTTTTGTTAATCCTCAGAGGACTGGGTAATTATCCTGAATTCCCACTACACGACAACCTGTACATGTCCAAATGCTCAGCAGTGATTTCTAGTCAATTTTTGGCTTCCTTTTTAGGCATCCAAGTCTAGTCCAGAAATCACTGCACATGTGATTCGTGTATTGTCAAGAAAAATCCCTAATGACGGTGTATTAAGGACACATGCTCTGAGATCGTAGAACCCTTAACCCTTTACCTAACCTGAAAAGCAGACGACACTTGCAAAAATAATTCTTGAATAACTATTTTTTTTTCATTTTTTGTCTCAAAAACATAGGTTATGACCCCTCGTTGGAACGAGCTCGACGAGCTCGTTCCAACGAGGGGTCATAATCTATGTTTTTGGGACAAAAAATGAAAAAAATAATGAAAATTAATTAGCGATTTTTGAGAATAGCGCTGGCCGGTTTTGGCCGTTACGTTAGGTAAAGGGTTAAACGGGCCTCAAATGTGAAAGTGTGTTTGGAACATGTCACAAAATTAAAGTAGATATGGTTTGTGATGAAAAACGAATAGCAACGTTGAGCTCAGTGGCAGTTGTGTCGTTGTGGTAGAATGATACAAGAACAATTTATTCTGTATTTGTCTGATGTAATTCCCCTTTTGGTACTTTCCGTGAGTCTCAGTCAAGTGAGATACCGAATACCGAACCGATACCGCGGTATACCTCTAAAAATACCGAACCAATACCGCGGTATACCCCTAAAAATACCGAACAGATACCGCGGTATACCCCTAAAAATACCGAAACCGATATTGAACTCAAAATTCCAATACCGCTCATCTCTAAAAACAACAGAAACACAAGGTTTGTAGCCGTGGGCATCAGTGGCGTAGCCGGGGAAGGGGGGGAGGGGGAGGGGGTCTGAGGGGTAATTTCCCCAATTCCAGTCTTGGTCCCCATGTTAACCCATAGAGGGAACGTTTGACAAGAAATTTTAATATCTAGCAGTTTCCTTGATTCTGTGTCCGTTTGTGTCCATAATTTATGAGTTGTGAAAAGCCTCAATAATTAAGCCACATAGTGGCCTAATTAATGAGACATTTCACAGCTTGTTAGCTCACTTTGTGGCCTAATTTTTGATGCCTTTCACAACTTATAAATTGTGGACACAATCAAAGTTACGGCGTTTTTTTTTGTCTCGAATTTCAATTTTTTTCCGGTGGCAGGGCTCCCGGACTGCCTCCGACGAAAGGGGAACACTCACTCTTGTGCTCAGCCCATGTTGCCGCTGTGGGGCTCGGATGATGCAGCGAATCATATTCTGTATGCCCCCCTTAGATATTACTCTCCGTCCCCCCCCCCCCCCCTACAATTTTGATGTCCTGGATACGCGCCTGGTAGGCATGTCTGTCAATTATTAGCTGAGATAAAATATCGTCAGTGATGTGAGATTTTCTGGTTTATTCCCCCCCGCCCAAACAAATCGTATTCCCACTCGCATTCGCCGAAAATGGTATTTCACTCCCAGCATCGTATTCCATTCGCGGCGATGACGGGCTATGTTTTCTGGACATGTTTTGAAAGTAACCACGGAATCAATTATAAAAGGTTGTTTTGGGAAAACAAATAAGGAAAAACTAAAATTAAAACAAAAGTTCACTGCTCTCGTGGGTCGCGCGGATTATTTCACTCGGCTAAAATCGTGTTTGGTTGGTTTGTTGGTGGTTAACGTCACATATTTATGCACTATGGCTAATCGTGACACAACATGGAGATGAAGTCATGTTTAGTCAATCGTTGATCAACATGTTGCCCATTTTAGAGGACTTTCACCCCAAGCATTGGTGACTGGGTCCTATTTTACTAGTAAAGCGGAAGCTAAAATCGTGAAATAATCCCCCGCGCGCCCCACTCGGGGATAAAACTCGTATTCGAATCCGAGCAGTGAAATATTGTCTACATGTTAACCCTTTACCCAACGAATCGCCCGCATCCGCCCATGTAATATGCAAATTCAGCAGTTGAAAAAATATTATTTTTCAAAAAAATTCTACAAAACCATATCATGTGACCCCTCGTTGGAACGAGCTCGTCGAGCTCGTTCCAACGAGGGGTCACAAGATATGGTTTTGTTGCAATTTTTTGAAAAATTTAAAAAAATGATATTTAAAATAGTAAATTTTGATATCGTCTGCGTTGGGTAAAGGGTTAACTAACTATGGTTAACTATTGTGTTGTATCGCACCTGATGATAGAACAAGAGTTTGAGGAGAGACACTTGGCAGGTTGTAGAAATCATTTCTACGATCCGAAAATTACCGAATCGAATCGAATTTCAAAGCTTCAACAAATGACCTACCCTAAAAATAAACATGGACTCTCTTAGCACATGCCATTGAACTAGCATCGAAATATACTACTCAAAGTTTGCTAAGCACTAAGTATATCCAACTACCTGTTTTACGTTTTAGTTGAAATATTGTTATGAAAAGTGTGTATATTTTTTATTTAATTATATCTTTAATGATTTTAGCACAGGAATTAAGATTTTGTTTGTGTTTGACATTATTTTTTAGCTTTTGAATACGATAACCATCGAAACTAGATATTATTGGTAAAGGAGATAATTTTTCAAATTTGCCAAAAATTTGACGGAGCGAACTGATATGGGTTCTATATCGAGTATGAGGCCCGTTATTGTTAAGTACAGCTTGACAACGCCTTCTCATGCCCCCAATCAGGTTCCTGGTGGTCCATTCTGGGATGTTTTTCCATTCTTGGACCAGCATGGCACCAAGCTCCTGGACACTTCTTGGCTAGACTGGACAGGCTGAAATTGCAAGCTGCAACTCATTCCAGACATGTTGGATTGGATTGAGGTCAGGGGATCTTGCTGGCCAGGCCATACGCTCAATCCCCTCCCTCTGTCGGCACTCCCGGGCAGCATCGGCAACATGAGGACGGGCATTATCGTCCATCAGAGTGAATCTATCACCCACTGCACCTGCATACAATCTGACGTGGACATCCAGAATCTCATCAATATACCGATGTGCAGTCAATGTACCACGTTTAAGGACACATAGCTCCGTACGTCCATCCCGGCTGATGACGCCCCAGACCAGTTTTGACCCTCTACCATAGCGGTCATGCTCAGCAATGTTGGCTGCATGGAATCGCTCTCCTGGTCTTCTCCATACCCTAGAACACCTACCTGTGTTGTCTAGGCAGTACCTTGACTCATCTGTAAAAAGGACAGGTCGTCAATCTTCTCTGGTCCATCCAACGTGATCCATGGTCCATTCATATTGTGCCTGGCGGTGGTTCTGGGGCAGCGGAATGCGAATACATGGTCTTGTCGATCGTAGACCACCTTCGTGCAACCTTGCCCGGATGGTCTGCGTCGAAACATTTACCCCGGATGTATTCTGAAGGGCACTGCGAAGCGGGGTTGTCGTGGCAAAGCGGTTCCTAAAGGCCTGGATGATCAAAAACCGGTCTTCAGCTGCAGATGTTGCCTTGTCTCCGCCACCACCATGCCGTCTTACTGGTGTGCCATACTTTTGAAATCTTGCCCAGGCTCTGGTGATCCCCGTATGGTGCACTCCAAGTTCTTCACCAACTTAGCCCCTTGTTCCCCCATCCCTACATCCCGCCACATTTCTGCTTCAGACAAATGTCTTCTTACATTTGCATTCACCATATTCAATCATTAAATCACAAGGGTTTGTGTTGAAATGAACACTGAATACCCTACACATCTCATGTACATGTCGACAGTACACGGAAACATCACGGAAATCAAGGGGTACATGCTTTCCATGACTGTCACGAAAAGTCTGCCTGTCAAGAGAGCTAAAATAAACACTGGGGACCATCTTAATACATTCCTCAATCATATCCACCAAAAATATCGCAAATGTATCACAAGGAAATTTCACAATGACGTGTCAAATACGTGGTGCTTAGCAAACTTTGAGTAGTATATTATTCTGAAATCACAGAGGTGAGTGGGTAAATGTAATCACATGAAGGGAAAAGAGTAAAACGAAACCCCTAAATGCGTTATCATCACCATGACAACGTCCGCCTTTTCACATCGCGACTGTGGGCGCATTATACCAATCATTTTATCTGCCAACAAATTGAGTCTGTATTTAATTCTCGGCGCAAATAAGTTGTGTATCACCTGAGGGCATCGCCACTCATAGAAATTCGAACAGATCCAGTTCGGAATATTACGACCGTTGGCAAGTCACAGCGTAAGAATCTGAACGTTCTATTAAAAATGGTATTTTTAACCCTTTGAACTCTAGTGGTATCTTCCATGCCAGTTCAATGGCAGCAATTAGAAGAGTCCATATTCATTATTTGGAGTAGACCAATCAATATTTTCAACGTGCAGCCTCGGGGCTGCACGTTGAAAATATTGATTGGTCTATCCTATAAATTTACTGAAACAGCCATCCTATTTAATGACGTTATGACGTATCATGTTGCTGGCCGGAAAAAACGGCCGTTGGAGTTCGAAGGGTTTATTTCTCCAAGGGTGAATGCACTCGTTATACTCGTTACACACCACTATCAGACGAACTCGCTTATTTGTCTCAAGATATTCTGAAATCAATTCACGAAAACTGGAGGTAAACATAATTTGCTGAGAATGACCCCAGACAAGCAATAAATTTCGTATCAAGTGTTTAAAAAAATATTTGAAAGGAAAAAGTTTTTTTTTCCTCGTATAGCAAAAATATATTGCCATGGAAAATATCATGGCGGAGTGACGCGTTGATCAGCGCAGCGATATTGTGATCGAGAACTTGTGAGTCCGGATAGGACAAGCGACACTCGCATTGGACCATTGAGCACACATTATCTGAGTTGCTCCAGGGCGTGGTACAGGGGACCTTCGGATGATAAGACCGTTCAAAAGGTTTCGTTTTCAGCATATCTAATATTGCGGAGAATTTTTTTCTACTGCCCTGACGGAGCGGTAATTTGCCCAGAATACAGGAGGGGTGTAACAAACTCTTCCCCGACGACTAGACGAAATTGCCGGACAGACAACAATAATATAATAGCGTGCAATTCCGGTCATCAGATTACTGCAGATTGAGGAAAAGCTTTTTCGCTTTAAAAAGAAAGACGCTGTTTTGTGTATGCATCTGAACATGCAGTACAAATTTGACCTCCATATGGGGCGTTATTTAAATTTTAGGGTTGCTTGCCATACAAGGCGCGCAATATTAAAAATTGTATTACACGCCTGTTCTGTGAAATACCCATCTACAGCAACATTAAACCATGCGGAAAATGAAAATGAACGGAAATCGTTGATGGACTATTTTTAATTAGAAGCAAAATTTCACAGGAATTTTCTACAAATCGTGCAACGTAATTACAATTTGAATCGCTGGCGATAGCTGAAAATCGTCCCCTGAGTTCCAATGTATTCTATGTGCCGATGGCACATAGAACACATTGGAACTCATGGGACGAAACAGAAACACGGGTTCCTCTCGCAAATTTGGTTGGCGAAAAAATGTATTTTTTTGTTGTTGATAGTTGTCAAATGAATTGCTGAGTGTCCTTCTAATAATTGTTTTATAGACTGAAGGCGTGTAATAAACACAGAACGACACGCGTGTTAATGGGCAATCGATATGGCACTTGTGCCCTCGCGAAAGGATAAAACTTGAGGTCCTTCCGCGCTGGCACTCGTGCCATATCGATTAACCCATTAACACGCGTGTGTCGTTCTGTGTATATGTAACACCCTGTTTGGACAAGTCAAGATGGTGAGCCCACAGTGATCGCATTTAATGTTATCCATTTACCGCAGGCACCAAACGCATTTATGCCCACTTCAGAAATCGTAGATGCACGAATAGGAAGTTTCCTGGTTGTCAGGCAAATCAAATTTGACATAGTACTGGGATGTGTCTTCATGTATAAGGCATTTGTCCAACAGGGGAAGCGTACTTGGGGAAAAAACGATTGCCGGAGATTAACAATAATTTCCGTCAGGCAATCACATGTCAACTGCAGTTATGTTGGCCAATTGTGTTTTGTCTCCTGGTCGACCGTTGTACAGTCCAATGCCCAAATATTGCCCGTCGAGCAGGAACGTGGTTAGAGGTTTCCGAGTGGGGGTGTAGGGTTGTGAAGTTCCAACTAGGGGGGGACCGGGAGGGGAACCTCCCTCACCCCACCCCCACCCTAGTTGGAAATTCACTACCGAGAAAATTTTTGAAAATAAAGCCATGAAAGGGGGCATAAAATTGATTCTAGTAACTGAAATGCCAACACATTTATGATAGAATTATCAGGCTATCATTATTTGGTATTATTCTGGGAACTGAATATGTGAAATACAAATGCTCAAGCTTACAACTTTGAACAATTCACACTGTCCTAACATTAAATCAGATCTTATGCAGGGATGATCAGTTTTCGATGTTTCATCATTTCGTAACTGTGAATGACGGAATTAACTCAGGATAACTATTTTACATGATGGGATTTTGTTGAAGTACATTTCAGGGATTTTTTTTATTATGATAAGTAAACGTACTATAGAAATCTCGTACCGATTGACATCATGCATACTTATGAAGCTCGATATTGCGTACACTGTAGTTGGAAATAGTAACAGTTGGAATTTTTGCCAATTTGAAACCGAGTTGGAATTTTAGGAAGTAAAGGTGACATCAGCATCACCAAAGCTCTAAAATTCTGATAAATGGAATTTCCAACTACTCATGACTTGCCCTCCGAATTTCCAACTATAGGAAATTTTGGCCAGGATTGGGGGGGGGGGGGGGATACTCCCACACCCCTCTGTCGCCACGTCCATGCCGGCGAGTCGAAGGTTCTGAGAAAATATTGGAGGGGTGGACCCCTGAATTTACGGCCACGTGGTTTGATTGAAACTCTGTTGGCTTTATAGCGTTAGGAGTAAATTACCAAACAAGAGGCCCCAGGGGGCCTGAGGGCACTCACCTGACATGGTAGTCTAAATATCAAACCAGGGACTTGACTTGAATAAGCTGTATACGCCCCTTCTGAGAAAAGCATATACCAACTAGATGAAGCGATTGTGCCCACACAATACACAGGATTTTCCTTCTATTTTCAGTTCCTGCAATTTTACGTCCCAAAATTGAGATAAAAGCATAAAAAACATTTTTTCCCCAAACAAAATATTTTCAGCCTAATTTTTTTTTCTTCTTAAAACGCATATAAAACAAAAATACTAATTTCCGGATTTTGGTCTAAAAGTCCCACCCGGACCCCAAATTTTCAACAAAAAAAATTTTTTGACTTAAAATTGACTGAAACGCATAACCCCCCCCCCCCCCCCCCCCCCCCAAAAAAAAAAAAAAAATCCGGATTTTGGCCCAAAATTTTCCAAGTCCCACCCGGACCCCAAATTTTCAGTGTAAAAAAAAAAAAAATTTGTCTTAAAACTGACCGAAACGCATAAAAAAAAAAACAAAAAAAAAAAAATTCAGGATTTTGGTCCAAAATTTCTAAGTACGGAACGGGGCCCCAAATTTTCAGCCTAAATATGAACCCAGGGACTTGGCTTGAACAAACTTGAATCTCACCCCTCCTAAGGATGCTGCATACGAAATACCAAAAGATTCTCATTGGGAGATCTGAAGAAGAAGATTTTTAAAGAATATTCCTCATACTGCACTAATTTAAACATTTGGGCTCCCATAGAGAGCCCAAATATGGACCCAGGGAATTGATTTCAATAAACATGTGAAACAATCTTCCAAAGATGTTATATGTGAAATTTGAAAGCTTTTGGAGCAGTGGTTTGGGAGAAAAGTAGTCTTACATGTTTTTCCCATTACCCACAGTATTAAAAAATGCTGACTCAGCACTTTTTCAATGTTCCCAAAAAGTACCCCATGATAAAACCGATAGTAATTGATAAAGGTATACGGTTACTATCTTGTCCGACTAAATGTTTTTCGGCCTTTTCTGCGACTTCTCACAGTTATCATGAACAACCCAAGAATACCCAACGGTCGTGTTATGCACCACTGTAAAGCTTATTTATTCCCCTTTCCGTTGATGCTGGGTACTGTTGGATACGTTATGTGAATCAAATTGGAGGGGGGAAAACGAAGATGAGAGCTATCATTTTCGAAAAGCGAGTTGTTTACCTTGTTAATATTTGTATACCATTACAGAGGCACGTCATCATAGATTCAAAAATGGTATCAAATATAATTGTTCTTTCGATTTCCCAGCTTGTGCCGAGTACCTGTGGGCGTCACTGGTTTCTGGAAGTCTGCTACTGTATTCATACCACATCCCTGAATCAAATAATATTTCAACAGAACAACTCGTGGCAAACTATGGTTCAAATATCCAAGGACAACGACTGGGTTTCAAAACACATTAGGATACAGCGGCAGGACGCATTTGGGGAAACGCCAGCACTGTCTCCACATTTGTTTTGAAGAAAGACTCTCTGGCCAACGGACGTGTGTTGTAACGTAATTCCCCGAAATGTAATCGCAGAATAATCGCGTAATTCCAGAAATTCAAACAGGCGTCATGATACTTTGTAAGTAAAATGACAACTCTATTGTCTCCATATAATGACAGTGTGTAGGATGAAGGCGATCGGTCTCATTGTTTCATTTTAGAAGGCATTGATTGTCGGTGCTTCCGTCTGTTGATCTTGACCCCCAACACAAACAAACAGAAAGCAAAATAAAGCCAGGAGGTTTAATATTTACCATCATGCAGCTCTGTCGCTGTTTTTTGAAGAATTGTGATTTCCAAGCATTGTTCTTGGAAGTCTGAGGAAGTATATTTGGTCACGAGATGTTCTTTTAAAACATTATTTGACTGTCAGTTCTGATGCGAATACGGTAACATACTTCCGGGAACCACTGATGCCTGCCATCAGCACTGTGAGTGGAACGCAAAAATTGTGTGTGTTCTGTACATCGTCGCCTGAGTGCTAAAATGTCCTATGTCCCCTATCGTCGCCTGAGTGCTAAATGTCCTATGTCCCACAGGGGAGATAATATACCGTCCCATAGGGGACATAGGACATTCTAGCACTCATGCGACGACATTACAATCTTGTTTTTGACGTGTAATTTGTGTATATTTTATTTATATTTATGGAATATCAGACTTGGGAATTTAAAGTAAACTAATTTTCATTACTAATATAGAACCTTAAAGAAAATACAAATTAATGTTTATAAGACATGCACTTTCCGAGGATTTGGAAAAAAATCGATACACCATATTAATGCGATGAACAGGTCAGGGGAGAGGAAATTCCCGTCTCGGGATTAATTCTTTGACAGGCCCCCTTTTGAAAGTGTCGGGATACTGATGCAGATGCCGAAGTTCTTGAAGTGATGAATTCTTGAAGTGATAACACAGGGTCTGGTGCATGTGTAAATACATAACAGCCTGTTAACACTTTACCCAACGTTACGGACAAGACCGGCCAGAGCTATTCACAAAAATTGCCATTCGATTTTCATTATTTTTTCATTTTTTGCCTCAAAAACATAGCATATGACCCTCTCATTGGAACGATCTCGTTCCAATGAGGGGGTCATAAGCCATGTTTGTTGACGCAAAAATTGAAAAAAATAGATATTCAATAATTGTGTTTGCAAGTGTCGTCTGCTTTTCATGGTAAGTAAAGGGTTAACAAATTAAGCATCTCCACGGGGCACTCCCATTCCTTGTTTACATTAGTGGAAACTAGTATTCTAATACAACGGGCAACTTATCTTACAGATTATCGCTCCGGGATCAGGTGACCAGGCTTGACACAGGGATCAGAACTTTGGGAGACCCAAGCCTGACCCAAGAATCCTAGACTCCTGGGCCAACCCTAAGCCCTCAAGGAAACGAGTCCCGGGGTTACTACCACGCGCCCCCACCCTCTTCCCATGCAAGGCGATGAACATCAAATGCAAGATAATTAAGTCTTACCTTTTTTGTTTCCGGTATTTAAGTGAATCAATTCCGTATCCATAAGTTCTGGCAAATTACACTAACACTAATCTTATTTGTAACTATTCTAAATCGTAGAAAAAAACCCTTTTAGGTCAATTAATGATTAATGTAGCCCTTGAAGTGTGGATTGTCAATACTTCTTGACTGACAAGGTTAGCAAAATGACAAAACCAGGTCATTACACTTCTAACCTTATGTATAACAGTTCGCTATATTTTCTGAGTACCATCGGATCGAAGAAGCAGTGGATTGAACATGCTCTTAATTTGAACACAAACTAGAAAACGTACATGCGCCATCGAGTGGATTGTTTTTCAGAATATCAGCTGTATCAACAGTGCAGTCCTAGTCAACATCCAACCCACAACAATCATTGTAGGGGTCACATGATATAGTTTTATTGAATTTTTTGAAAAATAATATTTTTTCAACTGCTCAATTTATATATTACGCGGGTGGATGTGGACGATTCGTTAGGTAATTGGATAATACTATTCATTCGGAACTGAAGTCTAAAAAACTATTGACATCTTGAAAATTGAATTCTGGGTAAATAAACAATGACGATAAACCGATATTTTTGAAATTACACCGGTATTCAATCGATACTAGTTTGAATACCGGTAGGTATGTATCGGTTTATCGATATACCATGCAGCCCCAGTCAACATCCAACCCACAACAAATTACACGGAACATACATAAACAATATCAGCTTAGATGCTCCATTTGATGTAAATAATGTAAACAAAAATTGTAAATTTGTAACTGATGACAATTTATTACACGCCAGTTCTTCAACATCCCCATCTATAGCAACATTAAACCATGCGAAAAATGAAAATCCGTTCAGCACACATGTGTGGAACGGAAATCGTTGACGGACTATTTTTATAACAAAGCGAAATTTCAATGAAATTTTCTACAAATCGTGCACCACGGCTACAATTTGAATCGCTAGCGATGGCTATAAATCGTTCCCTGAGTTCCAATGTGTTCTATGTGCCAGTAGGCACATAGAACACATTGGAACTCAGGGGACGAGATATCTATACAAGAGATCTGTAGAACTGGATTGCTGGAACACTCATTGGTCACACACAGAAAAGTGTCTCAACCACCGAACAGTTAGGAAACGCGGAGTTGGGTGTGGGAGGGGGGTTGGGGGATAGGGTGGGTGAAAGTTCGGGGTGGGAGGGGGTGGATGGGATAGGGTGGGGTGAAAGTTGGGTGTGGGAGGGGGTGGAGGGGATAGGGTGGGGTGAAAGTTGCTACAAATATAAAAAAGCGAAATTTCAATAAAATTTTCTACAAATCGTGCACCACGATTACAATTTGAATCGCTAGCGATGGCTATAAATCGTTCCCCGAGTTCCAATGTGTTCTATGTGCCAGCAGACACATAGAACACATTGGAACTCAGGGGGCGAGATATCTATACAAGATATCTATAGAACTGGATTGCTGGAACACTCATTGGTCACACACAGAAAAGTGTCTCAACCGCCGAACAGTTAGGAACCGCGGAGTTGGGTGTGGGAGGGGTGGATGGGATAGGGTGGGGTGAAAGTTGGGTGTGGGAGGGGGTGGAGGAGATAGGGTGGGGCGAAAGTGGGGTGTGGGAGGGCATGGAGGGGATTGGGTGGGGTGAAAGTTGCTGTAAATAAACAATGACCAACAAAAAAAAAAATCCTCTACGGTTTTCAGTTGTTTGACGTCTCGCAATCGTCGATCGCTTTTTTAAAGTAATTGAAAGTTAGCTTGAAAATAGGTGATACGTAATTTTCTATGTCAAAAATCTACACAAAATAATAATTTGTTACTTATCGGCTGTGCATCCGTATTTATGAACGATGCTTCGTAGTTTTGAATACCCAAAAATGAAAAATTGTAACATTTTAAAAGTATTTGCCGCCTTCGAAACCTATTTACCATGTTACCTATTTTCGAGCTAAATTTCCCATTACTTATGTAGCACCTTAAAGAATATACCTTGATGTCTGTTAACCCTTTACCCAATGTAACGGCGAAAACCGCACAACGCTATTCTAAAAAATCATCAATTAATTTTCATTATTTTTTCATTTTTTGTCTCAAAAACATAGGTAATTACCCAAACGAGCTCGTTCCAATGATGGGTCACAACCTATGTTTTTGAGACAAGAAATGAAAAAAAAATTAGTTATTCGAGAATTCTTTTTGCAAGTGTCGTCTGCTTTTCATGTTAGGCACAGGGTTAAACCTGAATATATTGGCAATGTGCACACTTTCCACGGCAATACAAATTGAAAATTTACAACATAGTTCAAACATTATAGAGAAAAATCAGGTGTCGAGATTGGAACGTTCATACCGTATTACTATTTTTCGTGTCAGGTGAAGATCCTGGAACATATTCTCCTAGAATGTCCAAAATACCCGTCTAACAGAATATTCACTGGGAGTATAATGGGGGAAGTGGGAATAGGAGAATGAAGGACATGTGGTTAGTGGGTGCCACAAAGGGGAGGGTTGGTATGCTTATCGGAGAGATTGGGGAGAATGGGGCATGGGATTAAGCAGCTCGTCTCCCAGTGTTGGGGGAGAGAATAGGCATGGGGGAAGGAGGCAGTTGGGAGCACAGGGGTAACCAAGGCCTTCTCACATGAGAACCGCGACAAATCAGTGCCGGTCAAAGTGTTATTATAATATTATTACCATAACGTTTGATGAAGTGAAAGCGTAACAGCTTTCACGTCATCAAACGTCATAGATTGGGAGGTGTTATCGCGTTCACTGACTTAACGCCATCTTTGGGGTGGGGGGGGGGGGTAGAATGAGTTGCTACGCCGTTGCTGGCATTTCAGCAATCCAGTTACAGAGAGATCAGAGAGGACCTGACAAACCCATCAATATTACTTGCCTTCGGTGAGTGTGCCGTCATCTAATGGAATTTGGATACAAATACAGCATGTGTCTGTTTAGTAAGTTAAAAGTCTGGCCTTTACTGAAGAATGCTCTTCAGTTCTCCGATTTCTTCATCCATAAAACCATACTACCTAAACTCGATCGGTTGGGGTCACAGAGGGCTTAATCCCTTACGCGTTCTCCGACGCCCGCCAGCCCATGAATACGCTTCATCGTAAATCTTCCAAGTAGAAAAAAGTTTTCAAAGTTTGCTTCAAATACATCGTTTCTGCCCTCCCCCCCCCCCCCCCCCCCCAGTGTAATGTCCTTAACCAGCTCTTTCCAATGAGGGATGCTGCGCTAGGTTTTAGGCAAAAAGTTAAAAAATAATAAAATTTAAATGGCGATTTTTGTGAACAGCGGTGACCGTTTTTGCCGTTACGTTAGGCTGCAGCTTTAAAATAAGATGAAGGATGTTTCGAATATTTGACACTGACGACATACCCGATCGATCCCGGAAGTGATAGTAAGTATATGAACTACCCCATGGTTAACCGTGATGTAAATCTGAGCGAAAGATAGTCAGAGGGTGTAAATATTTGTTTTCTGATGGAGTCGATTACTCGAAAATGCGATCGAAATTAGCGATGCAAGAATCACAGCGTGCCGGAAACTGTTAATTTGCATCGAAAAACTTAACGCTTTGAACCCGTGCGGACGGTTTTTCCAACCAGGAACATGATACGTTATAAGGTCATCAAATGGGATGTCTTTTCAGTAAATATGTGGGGTAGACCAATCAATATTTTCAACGTGCAGCCTCGAAGCTGCACGTTGAAAATATTGATAGGTCAACCATAAATTATGAATATGGACACTTCTGATTGCTGACATTGAACTAGCATGGAATATACCACTAGAGTTCAAAGGGTTAACGGTCCCGAAAGCGAATGTTCCCATCTCCAAATGTATTTTGAAAAATGAACGTTTAATCCCTTTACCTAACGTTCGATCCACAAAAAGTTACTTGTGTACATTTTTTTTTGTCTCTGAAACATAACCTATAACCATCACTGGAACGATCTATCAAAGCATCGTCAACGTGTTGTGTCAGATAGTGTGTAAAACTGCGTCATTCTCTTGACTCTTGCATTTAGCACTCTTCCTTCACGAAGATAAGGAAAAAGGAAATTCGTGCAAGAAACAAATCCAAGTGAATTCAAAATTGCCGAAAAATGCATTCGTGGTAGACAGGTCACAATTATGACAATAATAGTTAATGTTTGTGTGGATAAATTTTTGTTTATAAACCTGATTATGTAGTTTTATATTTTATCATATGACTCGTCCGTTTTGTTCACTTTAAAACATTTGATATTTCGTTTTCGTATTAATCAGTGATAAATAAAGCCTTCCGTCAATTTTATTGGTCAATTTCACAACTAGACAATTTGTTTGGCTGAACAAAATACAACTGGGCCACATTTTCATAATTTGCATAACTAGAGATGGTAGCTTTCATTGGTCAATTTCAAAACTGGACAATTCCATTGGCTAAACAAAATACAACTGGGTCACATTTGCATAATTTCAGTAGGGAGAATTTACGTTATCTGTCCAATTTAGGATGGGTTATATTGTATTAACCTTTTACCTACAAGAAAAACGTCATTCATTTTTTTATATTTTCACTTTTTGGTTCCAAAACATAGGTTAAGACCCCTCATTGGAACGAGCTCGACGAGCAAAAAAAAATGAAATTTTTTAGTTATACCAGGATGTTTTTTCCATGTGCCGTCTGAAACTCAAGTTAGGTGTTGGGTTAAAAGGTCATACTAAGTGGCTAATTTGTGCATGTGTGTGTCATATGATAAATAGAATATGAAATGAGTGTTTTTCTCATATAATATTTATGAAACTTGCCAGAGCCTCGCCAAAACGGAAAATTCTTAGACTCGTTTCATAAAAATTATATGAGAAAACACTCATTCCATATCCTTTATATATTTATCGACAACAATAACTTTATAATATTACGAAACAGAGGTTTGGTGATCCATTTCTAAATTCATCCCTGGATGAGGAAATTGAGAAATTGTCCTGCAATTTCAACTTTATCGGGCAGTAACGGCATTTTGAAAACAACTTTCCTCTGTGAATGTATTGAGTGTTTTTAATTCCATCGTCTTTCAGATCTGAGAAGAGTGTGATCGTTCTCAGATCTTAGAAAACAATATTTTGCCCAACTTCACGATTTGCCTTATATTCACAGGTACTCGGCACAAGCTGGGAAATCGAAAGAAAAATGATATTTGATACCATTTTGGAATCTCTGCTGACGTGCCCCTATAATGGTACATAAATATTAACAAGGTAAACAACTCGCTTTTCGAAAACGATAACACTCATCTTCGTTATATCCCCCTCAAATTTGATTCACATAACGTATCCAACAGCACCCGGTATCAATGGAAAGGGGAATCAATCAGCTTTACAGTGGTGTATTACACGACCGTTGGGTGTTCTTGGGTTGTTCATGAGAACTGGGAAAATCGCAGAAAAGTTCGAAAAACATTTAGTCGGACAAGATAGTGCACAGGGAATGAGGTTTACGAGCGACAATTATCTGATTTATTATAAATAATTCGAGGTCCCATTGTCTATGGAGGGCAGATTCAAATATTAACCGTATGTCTTTATCAAGTACAAATCTCGGATCTTCATTTATTCATTTCTGGCGATCACATTTGCCGTTTATACATTTTTTTAACCTTCCCTTGGAAACTAAACAAGCTAATGGCATCCATAGAAGCACAATGGCATCCCATTGGCTACTATTTATGCCGAGAAAATCATCGATGAAAATAAGCCAGTGGGAGAATGGGGAAAGTTTTTGCGCAAGTCGCGTATCTATGGACGCCGTCAACTCAGGTCAACTTGGGAAAAGATGTCAAAGTTACCGCAAAAAAGTGTATAAACGTTAAATGTGAAACCAACAAGGTCCGGGTGGGTGGATGGGTGGGTCTGAGCCCCAAAGTGCAGTTTTTTGCCGGTGTCATGCAATTTTTTGCCAAATATCATTTTACAGTCAAGTAATTACATCCAAAGTGAATTCAAGTGCTCAGATTCATAACTTAGAACAGAATAGAACATTGATAATGTGTTGGGGGCTCCATGTTAGAATGTTTCTCCCATGTTTTACACTTCATTAGGGGTGGGTCCTGTTCTGGGTCTGGCAAAAATTTTCAAAACAAAAAAGTGTTTCCCAGCTATTTGGTCATGATTTTCACTCCTTTATATTTCTACTAAGGCAGTCTGCCTCTTATTAGTGCTTTGTAGCTCCTGTTATTTGATTCGTCTGTAAGCCTCAGGATGCCTCATGCCATTGGTCTAGTGTGCTTCCATGTATGGAATAATTGGAAAGATTGATAGAATAAAAATCTTGATTGTGGAAAACGTGTATAATTCCAAGGTAAATATGATTCTAGTGACACTAACATAAAAAAATAAATAAGAGGCAATTCATCTCAGACAAGCCACCCTGGCATGGGTCAAAGAACTTCGGTATTAGGTCTCTCTCAGACCAGCTGCACAAACTAAACATTTGACCGAAAAATAATGGAATGAAAAACAACTATTTCATGTGGACAGTTGAAGATATCCAGGTGAGTACAATATATTTTGGGCAGGGCTTCTTGGTGGTGGGATTCGACTGGTGTCTGAACAGCATAGACACGTTGTACATCGGGGTAAGGGTTAAGTTGCTTGGAACATGAATGGGTGTATTTCTGAAATTCAGTTGGTGTAGGCGGGTTCCACTGGTTACCTGGGGGTCTGATGCTGTATTTCCGTTGTGGCTTTATATGCAGAGATATTGTTTTGGGGACATCTGTGGCTAGGGATGCCTTGGATGCCCATGAGCAGGGCTGGGATATCGGACAAGTTGGTTTGCGGCACCTTTCATGTTTGGGAAATGTATTTATTTTTTTTTTGATTTAGGTAATCTGAATACTTCGTTAAACAGATTTTATAAACTGGGGGTGGGTCCCAATCGTCTTTGAGGAAAAACTGCGCGGGAGGGGTGAGTGTCCAAGACATGACTGGCAAAAATTTGCATTCCGGGGGTGGTGGGTCCCAAAAATTAAAAATGTAAAAATTTCCACCTTGTATCCGTAATTATTTGCCTGAACCCCCACCCCCCCCCCCCCCTGCATTCACTATTTTTAGGCCCTGTTGAGACTTTATAGCAGTTGAAGGGTTCATTTTCATGGAAGAACTGGCAGATTTCCTTTTCAATTTTGTTGACCCCCAATGGACTGGGCAACTGTCCCAAATTCCCACTAGACTACAACCTGCACGTGTCCAGTTGCTCAGCAGTGATTTCTAGTCAAGTCTCGGCTGCCTGTCAAAGCAGCCAAGACCAGACTAGAAATCATTGCCCACGTGTTTTGTCTATTGTCAGCAAGGTCTCCTACAGATGGCACTGTCAGAGCACATGATCTGAGATTTTAAAAGACTGAAATAGTTCTTTAAATATTAAGGTGCGTTTTGAACAATTCACAAAATAATTAATTTAAATATGACTTGTGGTCGTAAAAGAATGCCACCGTTGAGCTTAGTGGCAATGTCATTTATAGCGTTGTGGTGTAATGATACTACAACAATTTTGTTCTGTCTTTTGCTGATGTGAAGATGTGAATTCCTCTTTGGTACTATCATCAAATCTCAGTCAAGTCAGATACCGAATTTCGAACCGATACCGAGGTGCACCCCCGTAAACTTTCCGAAACCGATATCGAACTCAAAACCCCAATATCGCCCATCTCTAATCTAGGTGGAATATTATTCGGGCG
The DNA here is from genome assembly GCA_031216915.1 of Pictodentalium vernedei. Classification (NCBI taxonomy): domain Eukaryota; kingdom Metazoa; phylum Mollusca; class Scaphopoda; order Dentaliida; family Dentaliidae; genus Pictodentalium; species Pictodentalium vernedei. Next base: position 301,540,248 of record CM062288.1, read on the forward strand.
ATATTTTAGTTAAAACTCAAGAAATTTACTTTTGAATAAATAAAATATACATGCAGCAGTCGGGTTGCAATTTCTTATTCAATTGACCCTTTACCTAGCATGAAAAGCAGACGACACTTGCAAACAAAATTTTTGAATAATTTTTTTTTCATTTTTGTCTCAAAAACAAAGGTTATTACCCCTATTTGGAACGAGCTCGACAAGCTCGTTCCAAAGAGGGTTCAAAACCTATCTATCTGTTTGAGACAAAAAAAATGAAAAAAAAAAAAATAAAATGAAATTGATCGACGATTTTTGTGAATAGCGCTGGCCGGTTTTGGCCGTTACGTTGGGTAAAGGGTTAACACGTACCGTACTGGTACTCAAAATTGATCATGCCCCCCCCCCTCCTCCCGCAACAGCGACATCTAAGGTTCCAATCCAGACGCAAATATCTTCACAGGAAAATGATCGGGAATGGGGGTGTCACACCCCTCCCCTAAAACTCCTTAACGATGACCATGACTACTTTACACTTCCTGTACTGTATCCATGACACTCGAGATAGTTCATCATCTGCTCAGAAGATGGTTTAGTGACAGTCTACTTTTAATGACACTCATTTTTGAGAGCGAGGGGTGTTGGTAAGAGGAGTGTTCCCCCATCCGGAAACTTCCGGAACTAGGATATGGAGCCACCTACAAGCCTTCTGTGTAGGTCGGATGTACTCACTGCGAGCTAAAAGCTGTGGTCGTTGTCTTGGAAGCATTTGTTGGTGACTGATGGCTTGTGGGTGTCTATTGGAGGTCTAATGCCCAAGGCAGCAAAAAGATGGTTCAGAAAGTAGTTTTAAAAGAGAGTGCATCTGTTTACAAGGTTCTGAAACAGTAACATTACTAAAAGTGAAAAAATCGGCCTCCAGGAGATAATTTACACAACCTAAAGACATTCCTTTGAATATTACTTGCTCCTCTCTGTAATTACGGAAACCTTATTGGATTCTTAACGTTCCACGACGTGTAGGTGATTGGAAACAGAAGACTTACAATACACACCCCAATTATTGACAACCCATCTCACATTTCCACCAGATAATGAAGAGACATTTAAAACTCTCTTGTTTCTGTTGAACGAAATGGAAAGAAACCAAGAAAATTTGGATTCAGTAGCTGGCGGGATTAATTAAAACGTGCCCAGTATTTTCAGCTCTCTATTATGAGGTGATAATTCTATTAGTGGAGTTTTGCGTACTGATACCTTATAGACATGGGAAATTTCCAATACATGAGGTTATTATTATTCCGTTGTTAAAAATGTCATCTTACCAATAAGTATGTAGAAGATATAAATTGCTTTTCTTTATTCCATCCTCGTTACTGTATGCAAATGTAGTAAAGAAGTGATTGTAAAATGGACGCAATGAATAAGAAAACATAGAAGCTACTTGTCAATCAAACACATTTTAAGTTATTGTGAGGAATTGACGGTAACCTGGCCGGACGTTTGTGGCTTGGAGCTTATGTTCAACCGAGACGCGAAGCGTCTCGGTTGAACATACGCTCCGAAGTGCAAACCTCAGACCATGTTACCGTAATCACAATAACGTATATGTTCCGAAAAGACCCCGTACACATAGACCAAAACCTACATTGCGAAATGAACAAGGCACTTGACTGAACAAAGCAACTTTAACAATAAAAAATGTAGTAAATAAACCTCTCGTGTACCCCACAACGTCAGTGGACAACAGTACAATGGCTTAGATAAAGGCCGAAGTTACAAGTTCATGATTTGAACTGAGATGGAGTAACCTCGACCTTTTTATAAGTGGGTTCTGAGTATACATTTATAGAATGTACACTGACCAAAAAAAAAAAATACAATTTTATAGACGTCAGGCGATAACATATGCCAGTCGAGCCGTAAACATAGAAAAGCTAAGCGAGCTCTCGTCCAATCAGGGGGCGAGGATTTTAGTCTGATTGGATCATAGCATTGTAATACTACAAACACTAGTCGCTACACTGAACAAACAAATTAAAGGACGTCGGGCAAATCTAACTATAGGCTTTGCTTCCCCGATTTCTATCGTAGTGAAAATATACTTTCGATAAGTTATCTCCCTTAAAATTATTAGATTAGCGAGGAAAGTCCAGCTAAGAAGTTAAGTAATTGTTGAGGAAACAAACATGACACCAGTTGAAAATAAAACCAATTTTCCATTTTTCACTTTTAACAAACAAAAACAACAGAGAGCGCTAGGGCAAATGATTGTCAGATTTGACAAATAATTGTGAGATTAAGTTTTTCTGTTTCTTATTTGCATATCCACTGCCAATAAAGAAAAGTGTGTCTCGTTGCATTAGTTTCTTCGAGACCGTGACCACAAAAACTGTCTCTTTCTAGTTTAAAAAACATTTATTTAGAAAAAAAATAATCATGTAATTATAAAACAGAGACATGTTGCATACATAGACAAGAGCAACGCAAAGCGTGGCAAATGCCCCCTCCTGCAATATCATGGATAGAATTACAGAAAAACAAGATCAGTCTTGCAGAACTTTAGTTATAGAGCGGAAACCAATTTCAAGTGCATTTAACATTGGAAGTCACTATGACCTTGGTCTGTGGCACATCATGATCAAAATAAATAGGCCTCGTCCACTCATCATACCTAACCCACATATGAAGTGTGGTAAAGATCCGATTGGTAGAACTTTAATTGTAAAGCGGAAACCAATTTCAAGTGTATTTAACATTGGAGGTCGCTGCGACCTTGACCTTTGGCACTTCATTTAAATAAATAGGCTTCTTCCGCTCATCATATCTAACCCAGATATGAAGTTTGGTAGAGATCCGGTTGGTAGAACTCAAGTTAAAGAGTGTGTATCGATTTCAAGTGTATTTAACATTGGAGGTCACTGTGACCTTGACCTTTGGCACAACATGGCCAAAATAAACAGGCTTCTTCCGCACATCATATCTAATCCAGATATGAAGATTGGTAAAGATCCGGTTGGTAGAACTTTAATTAATTGACGGAATGCGAAAATTTAACGGACGGACGACGACGGACACCGGACGACGGTGGACTCCGGACATGGTGATAACATAATGCCCCTCCTCAAAGAGGCCCGGAAGCATAAAAATTACACAAAGGTGCGTAATTAAACTGTAACATGACAGCTAACGCACAGTACCTCGTGCTATGCCGTTTAAACCCTTTTCTCAACGTAACGGCCAAAACCAGCCAGCGCTATTCTCAAAAATCGCCAATTGATTTTCATTATTTTTTCATTTTTTGCCTCCACTGACATGGTTATTGTTCATTGTTTATATGTGTTTTAACGACACTTTCCACAACCAGTGTCATATCTTGTCGAACAGTCAGATCCAAACAACGAGGTTGATTCTGATTGGTCGAAAAAGAAATGCGAGAATGTTGAATCCCAGATGTTATTTTCTTTCGTTTATCTCGATTTAGTCTTAATCTCACAAAATTTTATTTCTGAAGCTCCGCCACTGGAGTAGTTATGTTGCGATCGGATCGGATTGGATTTTTTTTTTACAAACCAGTTTGATAAAACGGTTAGCCTTAACCCTTTACCTAACAAATCGCCCGCATCCGCCCGCGTAATATGCAAATTGAGCAGTTGAAAAAATTAAATTTTTCAAAATATTTCAACAAAACCATATCATGTGACCCCTCATTGGAACGAGCTCATTGAGCTCGTTCCAATGAGGGGTCACATGATATGGTGTTGTTGAAATTTTTTGTAAAATTTTAAAAAATTATATTTAAAACAATAAATTTTGATATCGTCTGTGTTGGGTAAAGGGTTAATCACCACCAGCCAATGCCATTAGATTAGATGGATGTTGGAGCGCTGTCGCCACAAAACAATGTGTCTTTGTTGGTATTCGGAATCCAAATTAGCTGATAATCTCAGCCAGTCAACTTGAGATCCGATACATTCCTTTATCTTCCTCATTTATTTTACAGTTGACTTACTTTTGCAATATTATCATGAAATGATGGGGGCGCGGTGGCTCAGTGGTAAACTGTTGGACTTCTATGCTAGAGGTCCCGAGTTCGACCCCCGTCCGGGACGACCCGCGTTGTGTCCTTGGGCAAGGCACTTTATCCCGCTTGCCTACATGGGGGCACGATGTCGCCGTGTACTAAGCGTACATCACGTCGATGGTGCACATGTCTTCAACCGCTGTAACCCTGCTTGAACGGAGCTTGAACAGTGTAAGAATGTTGAGCTGACAGTTGCTCGTCGATGCTCGGGGGTTCTCTCCGGGTACTCCGGGTTTCTCCACCCGTAAAACTGTCACGGTCACGATTGGCCATTGTGCAAACGTATGTGACCATAAACACCAATAAATAAATAAATAAATAAATCATGAAATGATACATTATTTCATGAAAGTAGTTCACCTCCCACGAAAATCACCTTCTGCGTAATATTTGGATTTCAGCTACCTTGGAGACGACTAACATAAGCTACTCAGCTTGATGTTGAATCCACAAATAGTGATGCTTTAACCCTTTACCCAACGTAACGGCCAAAACCGGCCAGCGCTATTCTCAAAAATCGCCAATTAATTTTCATTATTTTTTTCATTTTTTGTCTCAAAAACATAGGTTATGACCCCTCATTGGAACGAGCTCGTCGAGCTCGTTCCAATGAGGGGTCAGCACCTATGATTTTGAGACAAAAAATGAAAAAAATTAGTTATTCAAGAATTTTTTTTGCAAGTGTCGTCTGCTTTTCATGTTAGGTAAAGGGTTAACCCTTTACCTAACCTGAAAAACAGACGACACTTGCAAACAAAATTGCATTTGTAAACACTGGCATTTGGTGATATAGAAACTCCCAAAGCGACGGCACTTGAGACAAGTCATTTTCGAATTTGGTGATCTAGAAACTCCTAAAGAGGCGTCATTCGTTCGAAATAACGTCATGTTTTTGGATTCGGCTACATTGTTATTACAAGATTGATGGCACGTTGCAGTTAACGCTTAACAATGAAAGTCATATTTTGTTCGGCATAATAAAATAATTAGAACGTTTCTTTTCATGTTCTATCGGTCAATAGTACCTGAGTTTGTGTGATTTCTGAAATAAAACCTTCAGCAGCTTCGCTGCTTCAGGTTTTATTTCAGAAATCACACAAACTCAGGTACTATCGACCGATAGAACATGAATAGAGACGTTCTAATATTATAATATGCCGGTATGCGCACAGCATTGCTAATATGAAGAAAATTTTTTTTATCTGATAACCATAGAGTATAACAACCGTTGTATATACTTGAAGTATATACAACGGGTGTTGTATATAATTATAATTTATGCGAACGACCTCTGACCTCTTTCAATTCCATTTTCATTCATTCATTCATGAAACATCGTTATATCACAGGGCAGGTTTTAATTGTACGCTTATTGCACTTTGTCAAAATCCTCTGATGGTGTCATTTCTTAATTATTTTGCTTCAATAAAGGCAACCTAAAATTTTGCTTCAAAACATTGTAGAAATTACTTGAATGTTAATAGTAATTAGTATGCGGCGACTGCGAACTATTTATAGTCACGGCCTCGATCAAAAGTACTCGCGGAACTGCGCTAATTAAAAGTTCGTCTGCTCTACCTGAAAAAAAAACACTTCGTAAAAATTGTAAACAAACGCAAAATTATTTGTTATATTGGGACTACAGCATAAAACACGGAAGAAAACTTGAACTACGTCAAAAAAGGAATAATTCTACTGAAACACCGTTTTGTTACTGTTAATAAAATAGTTGAAATTTATTTTGTTCCAGCGCAGTTACATGATGCAAGAAGTGCAATCGCACTTTACAATCGCCGTCATCGATTTTGTAATGTAAGGGACACAACTCTATGCGTCTTGTCCTATTTCTTTTGTCTCGTAGACTGGTTTTCTTTGGAGGCCCGTGGGAAGCATATATAAGTCGGGTAGACGCACGAGACGGGTGTCTGTTTGTTATCAGATAAAAACAATAAACATATAGTGTGTTTTTATATCTGTGTTATACAACTCGTTGAAATATGGTTTATTTTTTCTCGGCGAAGCCTCGAAAAAATAAACCATATTTCAACTCGTTGTATAACACAGATATAAAAACACACTATATGTTTATTGTCTATATATTAACCGCTAAAAGTTGACGAAAATGCAATTTTCTATCATTTTACATGGAATTATACAGGAAATAACAGTAGCATTTTAAATCAACGTGGGAAAAAAATTGATCGAATGAAATCGTTCGATAATATCGCCAGCTGAGAGCATGTATATTGTTCTTAAAGGATTGATGCGCAAAGCGAATATAACTGTCATAGGTTTTATATAATGTTGAGAAATATAAAAATTCCCCATTCAATTAGTGTTAATTTTTGCCAGCCAATTCTCAGCAATCAGGGGAGATAACCTTTTCGTAAGTCGATGTGCATGACGGGAAAAGTTGACCATGGGTATTGTATCACCACTTATCGCCAAAATGAATGAATACTAGAACACCAATAACACAGTCAAACCCTTGGCTTCATGGGTATCCTTTTCTTTCATGCACAGCACACCTACACATAAGCATGTAAAATTAGTGATAATTTGCATCATGTCTGAACCAGGTGCAAATTCACTTTTGCATATATGAATTCATTCCTACGGAGTGATTTAGTATTTTGAGGGACCATAACCCACGAAAGCTTTAATAGACAAGACACAAAAATCTTCTGATATTTCCTGCAACAATCCAACCCGCTTCCGACAAAACGTGAACTGAAAACTCTTTTGAATCTCATCAAAGTACGCATCAGTTGTTGCTGATAAGAGCCAAAACAGTTGTCAGAAGTTAAGACTATTGCACACCACTGAATACTCGGCGAGAAATAACTCCCGTTTTATTATGTGAATGACATGAAGGCAGCCTCTGTGTGTACCAAGTTTCCGTGTAGTATATTATAAGTTACAGGGCGTTTAGTTGGCAGATACAGTGTCATATGCGGCGAAGAGAAAACAATGTTAGGTGAGGCGACACTGCATCTGCCAACTAAACGACCTGTAACGTATTTATTATGCACGACATGCTAAAATGTCATTGGGGAAGTTAACTCAACGAATAGTTAAATGATGCGCACGTCTCGAAAAATGTAAACAAAGCAGACGATGTTTACATACGCAACAAGGGGAGTAATATTGCTTCCGCATTCCAATAAAAATCACTCGTGACTTGTTCTTTAACCGCCAATGTTTTGGGCTGGTTTGACATTTCATAACAGTTTCATTCAATCGAATGCAATGTTTATACGACGGGGCTATTTTATACGGTGGGTCTTCTGTACGACTGCGGTGCAGCATGTACGTACGTGTAAATTAAAAGCTGGGGCGTGTAGATATAATGATAAAACAAAATGGCTGACGGGCACCTATATTAAATTAATATTGGTGCTTTTCAGCCATCCTGAACTTAATATTGCGGAGTCTCTGTCTCTTAGTAACTTCATTTGATTGGATAAACAAATTTACTAACATAATAATATTACTTCTGAACAATCTTCTTTGAATTAAAAATTCACCAGGCAATATTAAGCTGCACTTGATGACTCATTAAAGATTTATTCAAAGCATATCCTTCTACAATTATGTTGAACCACAAATAACAGTAATAACGATGCATTTCATAAACTGAACAACCTGCATCAGCAGCTAATGTTGTCGTGTAATACTCAAAACTTGATCCCTTCTATGTTTGGAATGAGATCGAATTATCCAAATCACTGTGTAATTCTGGTAAACCCCCAAGCAACTTCAGATCAATCGAGAGCGCATCATTCATGAGATAACGCAACGAGGTCGTAGTTTCTGACACTATGGAACTTCGTACAAAAGAGTTTTTTGTAATGTAAATGGCCTGGGGATTTAAAACAAGTTTGCATCAAACAGCTGCACGTTTCCAAACAAATGGTTGTTATTGCAAACACACACGTATGCCGAATGTATTATTTTTCATTCTCAATTTAGAATCGGAGCTGTTTGCGACGGACTCGTTTGCAAGCTGGAGAAGGAATGATCGAAGAGCAGAAGTGAAACACCCACTATGACGGTGATTTTGTGGTAAATACAGATTATCATGATAATGTGCATGTCCTGTAGTTTGTATCAGATTCGAGGCGGTGACCAGAATGGGATCTCAACGAGCCGGCTTTGCCGGCGAGTTGTGATCCCATTTTTGGACACCACCGAGAATCTGATGCAAATCACAGGACATGCACATTATCATGATAATTCATTTATCTAACAATTCTGTCACATAAACAGATTACATCTTAACCCTTTAACCAACGTAACAGCAAAAACCGGCCAGCGCTATTCACAAAAATCGCCAGTTAATTTTCATTATTTTTTCATTTTTTTGTCTCAAAAACATAGGTTATGACCCCTTGTTGGAACGAGCTCGTTCCAATGAGTGGTCATAACCTATGTTTTTGAGACAAAAAATGAAAAAAATTAGTTATTGAAGAATTGTTTTTGCAAGTGTCGTCTGCTGTTCATGTTAGGAAAAGGGTTAAATTATTTTTAAACATTTTTGGGACATAATGTTCGGTCGATCACTGAAACGAACATAGAATTTATCCATGCGCCTGTTATGATAGCCCGTAGCGCTACCGGAAACGAGTCGTCTATATGTGCTGTCGAAATGTCGTTGACAAGCCAGAAAATAAGCAGACTGTCATCTGCAAAATGAGGTCCCCACAGCAGGGTAGCATCACTAAATTTACCCTCTGTGAACCTCAAACTGAATCAGGGCCTCAAAACTAAATAGAAAGAGGTACCTAGAGGATAAAGTGGCCCACTGTATGGGAAAGCTTCATCACATTCACCCTCTGGGGACCTCATTCTGCAAATGTCAGACTGCTAATTATCAGGCCTGGTCGTTGAGCCCCAATAATATTAAAAACTCCCCAGTGTGCAGAATGCAAAGGTGAACTTGTCTATTCTCAGAGACGTGGAAAGCTTTTCGAACTTGTTGGAGTACGGCCTTAGAAGGACACCCAGATATTGATATGATGCGTCGTATACCTTATTGTTATAGTAGGATTGCAATGCATCAACCTATGTTTACGACTAACCTACTTCTACATTGAGAACAAGAGCTGCGCCTGGCATTGCATAATACGCCCGGCAGGCTTTTTCGAAGTGTACATAACCTGATAAGTAATCCAAGTCGAAAATGCCCATCATCGGATCAAACTTCAATTCGAACTCAACCTGTTTTGAGATATCACTGAGCTACAAATCAAGTTTGGTCCAGATTTATAAACCCAAACTCATGTTATCATCCAGAAACCAAAATGTTGATGGAAATGTGCAATTTTTAAGTAAAAAAGGCCCATAACTCTTGTAAAAATCATCGGACCTGGCCTCCAATTCGAATGCAGCCTGTATTTTGATATAACTGAAGCACAAACCAACTTTGGTCCTGGTCTATAAATCCAACTCAAGTTATCATCCAGAAACGGAAAAGTTTACGGACAGTCCAATCATACATCCAGTTTTTTTTCAAAACGGGCGTACAAAAATGCACTTCTATGGCGGGAAAATGTGTTACATATGGAGCTAAAATGTGATTTTTCTCGACTTTAATAGCCGAATCCCCGTGAGAACTCTGGGAGGTGAAGTAGGGCTTGTTTACTAAAGTAAACAGGCTCCGTTTACTGCTAAAATTGGTCCCAGACAAATATGCTTGGGGTGGAAGTCCTCTAAATTGGGCAACATGGGTATCAACGATTGATTAAACCTAACTCCATCTCCATGATGCGGTCACGATTAACTATTTTGCAGAAGTATGTGACCTTAAATACTAACAAATAAGTAACTAAATAAATAAATAACTAAACGGCCGTAGAGCAGACGAGGAAATCTTCGGTCACATCGTAAGAGGGAAAAAGAGTCCTTGTCCTAAAGTCCGCCTGATTCACAACAAGGCTACAATGACGGGAACCAAAATAGAAATATATGTTTCGGGTGACTGCTTTTGAGTGTAGAATGCCCCCCCCCACAACACCTCGCCTAATCCCTCCCCCTCTTTAGATTTTACTCTCCCTTAGAGAATTTCTGAAAAGTTGGTGGGGCACGTGCCTCCTTGCCCCCCCCCCCCCTACGTCCCTAATTATTCTTGTATTGAATCACCGCCGCAAACTAATTCACATGAGATGATAGCATTTGGGGGGGTTTAGGGCGATGGGTTGAATTGGGAACGTAAAAACCAGCCACTTCCGACTGCTAATTTATGGACAGAGTTTAACCCTTTACCCAACGTAACGGCCAAAACCGGCCAGCGCTATTCTCAAATATCGCCCATTAATTTTCAGTATTTTTTCATTTTTTGTCTCAAAAACATAGGTTATGACCCCTCGTTGGAACGAGCTCGTCGAGCTCGTTCCAACGAGGGGTCATAACCTATGTTTTTGAGACAAAAAATGAAAAAAAAATGTTACTCAAGAATTTTTTTTGCAAGTGTCGTCTGCTTTTCATGTTAGGTAAAGGGTTAACCGAAGTTATATTCTACACAACTCCAAAATTGTTGATGAGAAAACCGTTTAATGGTCCCGTCAGAAAGGCTCTTCCTTTATCATCTAAACACCCAACACCTATACTAACACGGGTTTCCACTCTAATAAATTGTTTCTTCGTTTCAGCGTTATTGTAATTGAACTGTCAGTATCCCGTTTTCCCTAATCCACGATCAAAATGATTCAACACATCGACTCTCTTTTGATTGGATATTTCGATTTGTGACGCAGGATGGATGACGTGAACAATGCATTCTGAGAAACGATATGAAGAATTGAATTTCCAGAAAATATTCTATAGCACAGCTAATTTGTCACAACCGTAATGAGGCATTTGAACAATGCTGCCACGAACAAATCAACATCAATTTCCTGGTGGAACATCGCATGGTGGTTTCCAATTTTAACACTTCTATTTTAAAATTCAAATATCATTTTCTATTGTACACCCTTTCATCGCTTCAATCGACGCCACCCCTACAGAGTGAAATTACAGATGTAACAAAACTCGGAATCAAAAATTGGTGTTCTGCTTCAATTAGTTTAGCAATAATTATATTCGGGATGTTATTACATGTACACGATTGTTGACTACAAATGCTTGAACACTCAGTATTTAGGTGAATAACGCAAGAACTATAGTGATTTGAATTTCTACTTGTAGGAAAACATTCACACGGCGTTCACTTGCTACCGGCGGTAAAAAAGACAGTTCTCGACGTTAATTCAATATCTGAGATCCCCCACCCCGCCCTCCTCCCCATACGCAGGTGGTAATAACCTACAATTGTAACCTTATCATGCACGTATAGAATCGAATCAGCGCCGTAACTAGCCCGGGGAGGGGTGGTGGTGTAGGGGATGTAACTTTTTCGTCACCATTATATAGCCCAAGATATCAATTTTCTCTTGCCAACATTTATGTACTTTCTTTAAAAAAGTATATTTGATACTTTTCTTTTATTGCTTTATTCAAGTATACATCACACGAGAAAAAACACGTGCAGAAACATTTTTCTGTAAAAGAATAGAACAGGTTCAAATATCTGAACTGAGAACTTTCAAATTATAAAATTAAACTGAAATTAAAATGCTCACTTGCATCACATCTACACAAAAATATACCAGAGGGAAAAAGACCGATACTGGTTACTTTTGACAGCTTTTTGGCTAGTTTTATAGTCCCCAATTGCAGACCCTAGGAGGCGATGCAAAAGCATTTCCCAACGAAAGTGGGGAAACTGTTTTCTAAAGGCGCTTGCATCTCGGATGCGGCGAGCGATAGATTGAAAATCGACGCTTGCTCTCTTTTGTTGCAAGTTAAAAAGGAACTCTCTGAGTGTGGTTCTGGTAGGCAATCAGGCAAAGGCAATATTTGATACATGGATATGTGTCATACACACAATCGGCCGTACAATTTCATGTCTGTGGTACTCTATTTAGGCTGTTGGGAACTCGGCATGACCAAAACAGAGGACCGATACAGTACATGTTAAGTGAATAATAAGTTGTGCCGCAACTACTACATGCATAATGTATATTATTTCTTCACTAATAAATTTCTAAGAAGTCTTGAATTTTTAAACTATAATTCACGACTAACTAATCTACCAATTTCATCATCAAAGCATTCCTTCGAGGAAGCCATGCCTCCAGGGCTGGGAGGAGTTAAAATGTTCCTTAACACGTTAACGTGTTAAATAATTCTGCGTTAACGAGTTAAATGACGTTAAATGTTAAAATGAACAAAATTTTAATAACTTCGGCCATTTTTATTGATTTGAATTTGAATATGATTGAACTTACGTACAATTCGTCTCTTGAGTTCCAATGTGTTCTATGTGCCTACTGGCTACTGCCTGCTGGCTACTGCCTATTGGCACAAAGAACACATTGGAACTCAGGGGACGAGTAGTTAATATAGTTCTCTCAGGTTATCGTAAATTCTAACATTCAGCGATGTTTTCATTTAAGAATAGAATCGCTGCGGTCGTATTCTTAGAAAGAGCATCCGCCGCCGGCCCTAAAATATAAAATAGGCGTTTGGATGAAGCTGATATTGCTATGTCGCCAAATATCGTCGGGCCAACTTCGCCAGCGTTGGTAGGAGGGCTTCGTGGTCTCTCCGCCAAATCAATGAGTCGTCTATAATTGACGGACATCTAAATTATTCGTGTTCTTCAATTTCGTCAAATGGAGCAAAATTCGACGTCATCGGCACGCGCGATCCGGCTTGGGTAAACACAAGATAACGACGCAATGCTACATATTATACAATTATAATCTTCAAAGTTAAACGTTATTAACTTGGTTAAATTATTTTAACGTTGTTAAAATAATTTAACACGTTAACGTTTGAAACATTAACTGCTCCCAGCCCTGCATGCCTTGACAATGCAGATGGAATATTAGTCAATCGAGACATGAGCCATCACAGTCGGGTATCATTTACAATTAAAGAACTGGAACAGAATACTCCATGCATTAAAGCATTAGACCTGTATCGTTATATATTAAAGCAGTAGACCTATATACTATATACATAAAAACAGTAGATCAGTATACTCTAAATTTTAAAGACAGTATACCTGTATTATCTATATATTAAAGCAGTAGACCTGTATACTATATACATAAAAACAGTAGATCAGTATACTCTATATTTTAAAGGCAGTATACCTGTATTATCTATATATTAAAGCAGTAGACCTGTACACTATATACATAAAAACAGAAGATCAGTATACTCTACATTTTAAAGGCAGTATACCTGTATTATCTATATATTAAAGTAGTAGACCTGTATACTATATACATAAAAACAGTAGATCAGTATACTCTATATTTTAAAGGCAGTATACCTGTATTATCTATATATTAAAGCAGTAGACCTGTATACTATATACATAAAAACAGTAGATCAGTATACTCTATATTTTAAAGACAGTATACCTGTATTATCTATATATTAAAGTAGTAGACCTGTATACTATATACATAAAAACAGTAGATCAGTATACTCTATATTTTAAAGGCAGTATACCTGTATTATCTATATATTAAAGCAGTAGACCTGTATACTATATACATAAAAACAGTAGATCAGTATACTCTATATTTTAAAGGCAGTATACCTGTATTATCTATATATTAAAGCAGTAGACCTGTATACTATATACATAAAAACAGTAGATCAGTATACTCTATATTTTAAAGACAGTATACCTGTATTATCTATATATTAAAGCAGTAGACCTGAATACTATATACATAAAAACAGTAGATCAGTATACTCTACATTTTAAAGGCAGTATACCTGTATTATCTATATATTATTTTAGGTTGCTTTTATTGAAGCAAAATAATTAAGAAATGACACCATCAGAGGATTTTGACAAAGTGCAATAAGCGTTCAATTAAAACCTGCCCTGTGATATAACAATGTTTCATGAATGAATGAATGAAAATGGAATTGAAAGAGGTCAGAGGTCGTTCGCATAAATTATAATTATATACAACACCCGTTGTATATACTTCAAGTATATACAACGGTTGTTATACTCTATGGTTATCAGATAAATACTCTGTATATTAACCCTTTACCCAACGTAACGGCAAAAACCGGCCAGCGTTATTCTCAAAAATCTCCAATTAATTTTTATTATTTTTTCATTTATTGTCTCAAAAACATAGGTTATGACCCCTCGTTGGAACGAGCTCGTTCCAACGAGGGGTCATAACCCATGTTTCTGAGACAAAAATGAAAAAAAATTAGTTATTCAAGAATTTTTTTTTGCAAGTGTCGTCTGCTTTTCATGTTAGTAAAGGGTTAAAGCAGTACACTTGTATCATCTACGTCGATGCTGCACTTGTCTTCAACCAATGCTAATCCTACTTGCGCAGAGTTAGTGCGTTGGGGAGTCCGACAGTTACACGCCGCTGATCTCTGGTTCTCCCCGGGTACTCCGGCTTCCTCCACCGGTAAAATTGTACCGAATCGAGGCGACCCTGGCTGCCGAAAGTGTCGTTAAATCCCAAATAAATAAATAAATAAATAAATAAATTCACAGTCGGGACAAATGTGGTTTACACCCCATTCCCACTTGGTCATCTTCGCGATACTCCTCAATAGAATAGAACGGTCGAAGCTTAATTTCCGTGACATCCGTTGTCAATGTAACATACAGGATTCTTACAAAAATGTCTTTGGGTCCCCACAAAGTAGATCTTCTGTTTTTCAGGCCATTTTTGTAAAATTGCATGCGGGCGGGCGGTTTTGTATTTTATTTCTGTAATTATTTCTATGCTATCAAAGGTTCATGTTCGCCGCGACAAAAAGCGCATCATCCACAGTATTTTTGTTAAGTTCCGCCTACTAATCCGAATCTTCTCCACTCGACACAGGCTTTGCAACCATCACAACTGTCCCTAAACATACGAATTGTGTGATGACAGCAAAATCTCACTCGATAAATGCAAGCATCCTACAGCCTAAAATATACTTCTTATGATACATATATGTAAATATCCACGCATCGCTTCCGGGTTTTTTATGTTTTAATTTTGTCCAGTTTTTTTTTACCTCCTACACTGCCTCTCTCATAAGCGACCCCTCATTTTCCCCTTTTCATCATACTCTCCTTTTCATCATTCTCTTTCCAACTTTACTCTCCAGGAGGCATTAGGAAGACAGCCAATCTGACTATATGTTGCCTCCTTACAATATGCATTAGAACAGAATAGAACTTTATTGCAATAAATCACCCGCACTGGGGTAGATTGCATGTATAATAGTACAATATTAATATAATTTAGAACATTTGATACAGCATCATCAGTAATAGAATATCCTGTCATGTCTCAATATAGTCCTTTTATAATATATAATGAGAAATATATAATAATATGCTGAACACATGTATACACACATGCACACATCTGCACACACACACATCTATACACGTACACTCCTACACCCAGATACACCCTTCACACACACACACACACACACACACACACCCCCCCCCCACACACCAACCCCCCCCACACACTCACATACATGTGAGTGCAAGGGTAAATGTGTGTGCGTGTGTGCGCGCGTGTGCAATAACACGCATTATGTTATTTATTATATTGTAAAAAATCAAGATACCGTTGTTAATATTCGTGCACTATTAAATCTAAGCTTTGTAACATGTATATTGTTAAATAAAGAATTCATTCATATTCTTGGTTTGTTTTATGTTTTAGGTCTCATAATCTACAGAATAGCATGGGTGGTGGTGTATGTCGACCCACTGAGAGCAACAAAAATCATTGCAAAGCCTAAATTGTTGAACTTAATCGACAAGTTTTACAATTTTATTAACCCTTTACCTAACATGAAAAGCAGACGACACTTGCAAAACAAATTCTTGAATAACTAATTTTTTTCATTTTTTGTCTCAAAAACATAGGTTATGACCCCTCGTTGGAACGAGCTCGACGAGCTCGTTCCAACGAGGGGTCATAACCTATGTTTTTGAGACAAAAAATGAAAATATTTTGAAAATTAATCGGCGATTTTTGAGAATAGCGCTGGCCGGTTTTGGCCGTTACGTTGGGTAAAGGGTTAACTTTGGTAAACTATCAGACAAAAACCATTTAATTTTCATTTTTTTAAGTTTGCATTGGTAATAAAAAGAGACCAAGCGGCAGCCAAAATGCCCAAACGGGGAGTATGGGGGGGGGGGGGGGTGGGGGGGGGCATGAAAAACAGAGTTTTAACTTTCTAAGGCCTTAGTTGTTATTCCTATGTTATATTGTGATCGAGTGACTTTTATTTCTAAATGAGTATATTTGGCGTGCACTTGTACGCTGCTGTACGCTTGGTTTGAGAACGTCTTTTCTGATGCCTTCAAGAATCAGCACTATTTGTTCCCACGAAGACCATTATCGACAGCGTTTTTCGCCATCCATAGAATAAGATAGAGAAGGAGTCGTATTCTTATAATAGTGTAATACAATGCAGTTTGTGTTTGTCTTTTGTTGTTGTGCATACACTTCAGTTTACATTCCGGGCCATTCAGCCTACTCACGGACCACACGATGTTTGGACAATTTGGATGCCGGATACCTCTGTCTCGAAATTATCTCAACACAATGACTCCCAGCAAGACTTATTGACAAAACGATAGCAATATACTATTTCCATCGACCGGATGGCGGACTCAAGCTGATAGCTTAAAAGCAAAATCGAAGAACGTAAAATGGACAATGTTTTCCGTGGTTCTCCCATGTCAGACATAGTGGTAAACACACAACGCTGGCGCAGAAGTTTTTAAACCAGGCGTTCAAGTGGCCCGAACCTTCTTTCTCTATTTTTGGTCAATCCCCTCTCGCAGTTTTCTTATTTGAATTTGAAAGGGTATGCTGTCTCGCCTTCAATGTCGTATCTACGGAAAGCAGCGTCTATGGCAAACACGTATGAATAGTACGGTACACTGCAAAAAATATAGGTTCTCTTTAGAACCAAAACTGGTTCTAATCTTGTCCCTGAGATGGAACCAGTTCTGTTTAAACAGTATTTATTTAAAATCAAATAAATTTATAAAGATTAACATTAAATATTAACAGAATTAAACATAAATTGAAGGGGTTTCAGCCGTAAGTTTAGAGCTTATACGAGGTTGTCTCAAATCATTGTTAAGCAAAGGAGATATGAACAGTTGGCATATCGAACCAGTTTTGGTTCTAAAGAGGACCTATATTTTTTGCAGTGTAGTGCTTCTCACACATCAAAATCATAGACTGATCATACATCGTTATTGTTCAATGGTGGCAGGGCAGATTGTAATCTGACAGTAAACTGGCCTTCTACCGGAAGATAAAGCAGGATCTTAAGTTTGAACCACATCTTCTGCTTCTCTTGATTTCATGGAACTTGGAAAACTAACGCAAATTCGCATTAGCTCGCATCCTCTAATGATTGAGGCGTGGCGCTACAATAAGGGGGGTAAACTACCCAAAGAAGCCCTTATCTGTCCTGTTTGTTCCTATGGTGTGGAGGATGAAACGCATTTCCTCCTGCAGTGCAAAGAGTACGCCCCGTTGCGAATAGCACTTTTCGAGCGAATAAGAGACATTTGTGGCAATGACTACTCAAATCTACCACCAGACGCCTTCAAGACTTACTTCATCCAAACACTTGATTATGAAACTACCCCTGAGGTGATCAGATTTATCAATACGGCGTTTGACTATAGGAAACTGTTAGTACAACGACCCATTGTCTGACCCGCTCTATTTGTTAGTTGGGTCTATATATCCTAGAAGTATCACATTGTTCACTATATGCTCTTGTTATTTTTCATTTCATATGATGTGCGTTTTGTTTCTGTCTAACTGTATTTTGTTACACCGTTTTGTTTTCTGTCATTCATCTTTGTTGATGTTCACACAATAAATATCTTTTATCATATGCCAGCTTGTGAATTATCGCAAATTATCTAAAAGATATTTCTCGATATCTATCGGCTCGATAGATATCGAGAAATATTTCTCAGTAGCTTCCTAAATGACGTCACGCTACGCCGCATCACGTCGCCTTGAAGGAACGATCAGGTGATCTTTGTTATTGTTTTGAAAGGTACGCATTTGGGATCGAATTAGGCTGAATATTGTGCAATAAAATGTCTCATAGCATATAACAAAAAGAAAATCTACTCTGTTTTAGTCAGTATCTGCAATTATCTCATGAGTGTGGATCTGAAAGTTTTATTTTTCACGCGCATGTAAGCTTCAATACTTTTAGGTCCACACGGTGAATTTTTTTCAGTACCTTCCTGAATGACGTTACGCTTCGACGCATGGCGTCGCCTTGAACGTCGCCCTGAATGAACGATCAGCTGATCTTTGTTATTTTTTTCAAACATAACTGTTTGCAGTGAAATTGGGCTGAATATTGCACAGTAAAATGCCAAGTAGCATATAATAAAAAGAAAATCTACACTATTTTAGTGAATACAAAAATAGCATAGCATAGTTATCATCTATATCTTACATCTGAAGAAAATTCTTTTTTCACTATTCGTGGATGGCTTGTCTGACTTTAAAGGAAACTACCCAGTGGCGCCCAGGGTACGTGCCATACATGCCATACCTCAGGTACGTCACAGATCGCCTTTCTGATCAAAAGTGGTACATTTCCAAAAATTACCACTGAAAATACGCGAAAAGGAATGACAATCGGCGGTCGTTACTTCTAAAAATTTAACGATAACATTTGTTACTACTCAATAATACTAATAAAGGGGTGCTCATGCGCAGTGGTGCAAACCTTTTTCTTAGAACGAACGTATACAACTCTTTCATTCTCGCTTTTATGAATGGCGTCGTCCATTTCGAAATATGAGTTGTTTTGAAAAATTCTATAGTTATCTATTTTAACCCTGATCGGGGTTAGCAACACGGGCCAGTACCGGTACCGCTGGAACTTGGTGCTTTTGTGATACCTGTTCGACGTCATGGGTACCGAGGGTTTTCGGTAATACTTGGTACTAGGAGTTAACAGAACTTTTTCTGGGGACGTGATAACGGTGACTTATTCCCAGTTCCTTATTCGACATTCGTTATCAACCGATTTTATCAGTTGTTAACGAATGTCGAATAAGGAACTGGGAATAAGTAACAATTGTCACGTCCGTACTTTTTCAAGAGAATAGAATATATAGCTCCCGTTCTGGTCGTTCGTTTGGATTACTTATAGTACGTGACTAAAACCCACGTATCTGCACTCGATATAAGAGGAAGATGAACGGAATCATTCTTCAGGAAACAAATTGACCTTGTCTAAAGTAAAGGTTTCTTCACCACATAACTAACCATTAAGGTATCAACACACGGTGGGAACGCGGTGGCTCAGTAGTTGCGGCATTGAACTTCAAACTGAGAGGTCCACGGTTCGATCCTCGCTAGGGGTAACTGCGTTGTGTGATTGGGCAAGGCACTTAATCCTGATTACCCACGTGGGGGCACGGTGGCGTTGTGTACTAAGGCGTACTGCACGTCGATGTTGCACTTGTCTTCAACCAATGCTAACCCCGCTTGTGTGGAGTTAGTAAGTTGGGGAGTCTGACAGTTGCTCGGCGTTGCTATGTGGTTCTCTTCGGGTACTCCGGCTTCCTCCACCCGTAAAACTGTCCGACACGAGGTGGATCTGGCTGTCGAAAGTATCGTCAAACTCAAATAAACAAATAAATAAATATTTCATCTCATCAATATTGCTCTTCGTCAAGCTTTCGGCCTCTTGGCCTTCTTCAAGGACCGTTGATAAATTTGCAAACTACATCTCCGCACTCTACTAAACAACAATGTTTATACAAGCTGTTTATATGTTATACATTGCTTTTCAATGTTTATTGGTGTTTAAGGTCACATATTTTGCACAATGGATAATCATGACCACAACATGAGAATCAACTCAAGACCAGAGGTGAGCGTTAATAAGCCATGTTGCCCATTTTATAGAGGGTTTGCACCTCCCAAGCATTGGTGACTGGGCCCTATTGTACCAGTAAAACAGAGCATGTGTTTACCGTAGTGAACAGGCCCTACTTCACTTCCCGAGGTTCCCGCGGGGGAAATAAATAAATAAATAAATAAATAAATAAATAAATAAATAAATAAATAAATAATGGTACTAAAACAAGCGGAATATCTTTTCTAAGAATGTTATTTAATTTTATCAGTACCTCTGAAGAAAAAAAAAGTCTTAAATGTAAGCTTGAAAAATAAAAATTAAATTTAAAACACATGCAAATGATTGTTTAACACAATTTCGTATACATTTGGAAGTCGAAAGTGTACTTTTATCCACCTTCCTCAGTTATAATTAAATCACAATTATTCTCTTTTCTTTCGACTCTCGGGCGACGTGATGAATTGTGTAGGCGTTGGTAGGAATATAACTCCATTTACTTTGTCTTAACTGGTTGAGTGCTAGAGGCCATAAAAAATGAGGGCACTAGAGCAAAAAGTAAACGTTTTCCTTGCTCACATTTCATATTCAAACTCAAATACAGTGGAGCCCACTTAATTGGCTATCTCTTAATTGCATATCCCAGTTAATTGAATATAATCTTCCAACTCAAAACTATTTACCATACCTCCAGTACAAATGGGACCTGTTTATTGAATATAGGTTACAGAGTAAACTCCTGTTAATTGAATAAAAAATCTTGTAACCTGTTGAGAAATTACCCTGACTCTCTCCAGTTTTCCTTTGTTTCTAAACCTACTTGACCTCAGTACATCCAATACAGGCATTTAATCTATTATATCTTGTTTGACAGAGCTCTTAGAGCTCTGTCAAACAAGATATAATAGAATAAATGCTAAGTTTATCTCTAGAATACAGAAAAGTGACACAATCCCTGTTAATTGAATACTCCTGTTAATTGAACAGTTTTCTTTGGCAAAGTGGCTATTCAATTAACAGGGTTCCACTGTAATATTTTGTTTATATAAATTTGTTCTATTACAAATTATTGGAGAGTGCGTGTGTGGATTCTCCAATAACTGGTAATAAAACACATTTTGAATAACAAACTCAGACCATCAAAACTAATCTAGCCAGTGTCGTACTCCTGCCGACAGTTGCAGTACCGACGGTACTCCCAGGACTCTGATCCCGACAGTATCTTCCATGCCAGTTTAAGTGCTTCTTTCGTGAGAGGCCACATTCATTATTTTGATGTGGGCCAATTAATATTTTCAACGGTAGCCATAGGGTTACACGTTGAAAATATTGATTGGTGTACCCCAACATACACACGGAGCAACATTCAAATTATGAAATTAGACCTCATGAACCTTAACAGGTCTTACTTTTTTCAAAGGGTCGAGGAAAAGTAATTAACATTTTTCACCCGAAGCGATACGGCTGCAAAAATTATAGGTTCTCTTTAGAACCAAAACTGGTTCTAATTTTGTCCCTGAGATGGAACCAGTTCTGTTTAAACAGTATTTATTCAAATCAAATAAATTTACCAAGATTAGCATTCAATTTTAACAGAATATTACATGAAATGAAGTAGATTCAGCAGTAAACTTAGAGCTTATTTAACGCAGTCGCCAAACATTTTGAAACAAAGGAGATATGAACAGTTGGCATATCGAACACAGTTTTGGTTCTGAAGAGAACCAAAACTGGTTCGATATGCCAACTGTTCATATCTCCTTTGCTTAATAATGATTTGAGACAACCTCGTATAAGCTCTAAACTTACGGCTGAAACCCCCTCAAGTTATCTTTAATTCAGTTAATATTTAATGTTAATCTTTATAAATTAATTTGATTTGAAATAAATACTGTTTAAACAGAACTGGTTCCATCTCAGGGACAAGATTAGAACCAGTTTTGGTTCTAAAGAGAACCTATATTTTTTGCAGTGTACGGCTGCATGTAAAAACTATTAATTGGTCTCCTCGTTATGACAATGGATTAATCTTCTGGCGGAATGAAGAAAGCAAACATCAATTTCTCAGATTTGCAACCAATCTGGGAGCGTGGTGGATCAATGGTCAGGTCATTGAACTTCAAACCGAAAGGTCGACAACTCGCATCTGATCAGCGGTAACCGCGTGGTACCCTTGGGCAAGGCACTTAATTCTTATTACCCGCGTGGTGGCATAGTGACGCTGTTTAATTAGGAGTATTTAACGTCGATGGTTCACTTGCCTTCAACCGCTGCTAACTTGTGCAGAGTTAGTACTTTGGGGAGTCTGACAGTTGTTCTCTGCTGCACAGTGGTTCTCTCCGGGTTCCCCGGCTTCCCTCACTCGTAAAACTGTCCTGCACGAAGTGACCCTGGCCGTTGGAAGTGTCGTTAAAACTAGGGTCCTGCGAATCATTCATTTTCGCTCCGAATCGAATCTCGAATCGAAACGGGTCTATTATTCGAATTCGAATCGAATTAGGGGTGTCCTGAAGATGACCGACTGGGGAAAGGGGGTGCTGTAAACCTGATTTGTTCCGACAGCGATGGCTCAAGACGCAACTGATAAAATCACCAAGCTACATCACCACGGCATGCCTTCGTAGAAGGCATGCCTTGGTGATGTGGCTGGAATATTACCCAGTAATATATGTATTTATTTATTGGTGTTTAAGGTCACATACTTATTTATTGGTGTTTAAGGTCACATATTATGCACAAAAGGATAATCGTGACCGTGACAGTTTTACGGTTGGAGGAAGCCGGAGTACCCGGAGAGAACCACCGAGCATCGACGAGCAACTGTCAGCTCCTCAACATTCTAACTCTGTTCAAACTCTCTCAAGCAGGGTTACAGCGGTTGAAGACATGTGCACCATCGACGTGCAGTACGCCCAAGTACACGGCGTCATCGTGCCTCCATGTACGCAACCGGGATAAAGTGCCTTGACCAAGTTACACAACACGGGTCGTCCAGGACGGGGATCGAACTCGGGACCTCCCGCATAGAATAATAACAGTCTATCACCTCCCCCCCACCCCCCCCTCCCCCCCCCCCCCCAGTTAGGATTAGAGTTGAAAAACAGAAACGGGTGCAAGAATCATCGGTATTAGCCGATAGCAACATCTCATCGCTGATATTGCTTGGAAACTTTAAAAACAAAATTTCAACATTGGTAGTGTCCAATGCGACTGGAATTAACATGGCTGGTGTCATGGATGGGTACATGTGTTATTTCTACTTACATAGCGGAAACTACACTCAATCTTTATTTTCAATATTATTTGTGTACAACTTTCACTAGAACTATACGTATTGTGAGACGACGAAGATGTCTGATGCCAGTCAGTCTATCTTTCAGTGAAAAGGTTCGAATTTAAACGAATCGTGCAGCCGATTCGAATCGAACCGAATATCAACTTAAGATCGAAATCGAATCGAATCTCGAAGCTGCGCTGGGCCCTAGTTATTTATTTATTTACTTATTGGTGTTTAAGGTCACATATTTCTACACAACGGCTAATCATGACCATGACAGTTTTACGGGTAGAGAAAGCCAGAGTACCCGGAGAGAACCACCGAGCAACGGCGAGCAACTGTCGGACTCCCCAACTTACTAACTCCACACAAGCAGGGTTAGCATTGGTTTATTGGTGTTTAAGGTTAGAGTTATTTCAAAACCCCTTTATCGTCCC